>JBBBDQ010029239.1:340000-347500 GCA_037127315.1 Ascarosepion bandense
AATCTTCATCGGCTTGAGGCCTTTTTAACCATTGATCTGAGGAAACAGTTGTATAGAGATGACAATTTAGATATTTCTGAATATTCGAGTTTCTGAATGAATTTGATGTTATGCATGACATCCCTATGAAAGTATCGATCTTTTTTTAATCATTTCACTGCAAGCAAGGCAAAACCACCACTAGTGTTCAGGGGGTTACAAGTGAGAGAAAAGACTGGGTATAAGGGTTATTGAAGAAGGGATAATGAGAGCTAGAAAATGGCAACTGACGCTGCATTTAAATTGTAGCTATCAGGGAAGTAAATAAACGGAAGGGAGTTCCACAGTCGGGAAGTACGAGAAAAGAAAATATTCGAGTAGAAGTGGCGGTTGCAGTTTGATATTTCAACGGTAAAAGGTGGTGACCTAAATGTCAATCTAGTAGCACTCTTGAATTTGCAAGAGTAAGACACCAGGGGGAAAAAGCTCATCAGCACAGTTGCTATGTAAATATTTGTAGAAAAGATAGAGGGTAGCCAGGGTATGTCGGTGAGAAAGTGCCTGAAATCGAGATGCCAAGTTAGGACCGATTACATTGCAGATCCTTCTTTGAATTTTGTAAAGAATTTAGAGATAAATAGCAGGAGCAGGACCAGATTTGACAACAGTATTCAATGCACGGAAGAATGATAGATTTATAACTGTGCAAGATGGATTCTGACGAGAAAAATTAATTGTTTGATTAATGTTTATGGTTTTTCAGTAATTTATGATGTTGGTTTAAATAAACTCTAGTGCAGTTTATTCTATTTTCAGTTTTCTCTTGTCCTATATTAAATGTGCCATAACTGATCTGTATGCCGAGTTATATGAAGCGATTATTATTTACGAATTTGGCTGCTCACCTTTAGCCACTTTCTCATGTGTCTTCTTTTAGTCTTTTCTTCAAGTATTTTCATAGTTTCTGACAAGCGTTATTCCCTTGCAACTAGATTGGCAACTAGGTCTCACCCTTTTATTGTCAAAATAGGTAAACGTAACTGCCAATTCTACTCCAGCAGTTTTTTCCTCACACTTCCCGCCTGTTGAACTTCCATCTCTATGGCTGCTTTCCTGATAGCTACAATATCCAGAAGTTTGAATGTAACGTCAGTTGCCATCTTCTATCCCTCACCTCTCTCTTATTCTTTCTACAACATCATCTATACTGTTTTCTTTTCTATCATCCGTCTCCTCTTATTGTAACTCCCTGCGCACAGAGTGGCAATATTGCCTTGCTTGGGTGAAACGATTATAAAAAAAGAAAAGAAAAGAAATAACAATGCCAATTATTGGAAGAATTAAGAACATTGTGTTATAAATATCCGAGGATCTATTTCTTCTTTACCTAAGTGCGATCGAACCCTGATTGAAAGGATCACACGCTAAACTCGTCCTACACTCTAACTAAAAATGTACACATTTCTTATCAGTGCCTATTTAATCCATAGGAAAGGGAAATATTTTGAATGCTACTTTTAAAAAGAGGCAAGCCCTCATCAATTGTAATTGGCGTAATACAATCTTCCTTTTTCTATTTGGTACAGTAATAATATCGAATATGTTAGTCTGTTTCGTTTAATTCCCCAAAAGTTCAGAATTCATAATCGTTTACGTGGTCAAGAGGTCCAAAAACGTATTCTTCATTTTGTAGCCTCCTTCCCACAGACACAACGTCGTTATTCCATCTCTGTTTTCATGACAGATGAGAGTTCTTCACTTCCATCACTTCAGACTTTGCATCTAGGACAGGCCATTCTACTTAAACGGATCAGAATGACACTCATTTCCTCCCCATTCCAAGTGTAAGCAAAAAGTACTCCCTTGTTTTTCTCCAAGAACTGCGACTTTGTGAAACACACTCCTAAGTTGATGCTTCTTTGCACACTACAATGTTAACTTCTTCAAGTCAAGGGTCAAATTTTATCTATCCTCCTTATCCTCGTAATGTTAATTTTCTATGTTCATTCATACCTCCAAACTAAGTCATCATTTTCATTTTAACCCTCTGACTGAGTGGTACTCCAACCTTGTTTTGGGTAAACTTTTATAAGATATAAATAGGATAGAAAGTTCAACCTGATTGGAAACGGCACTCTGTTGGAAAATGTGCAAAAATACCAAACCAAAATAAAATCTAAAAATTATGGTGGCAAATGGAAACTACTTTAAGATTTCAACATAATTCAAGCAACATTTCTTCTTCTTCTTCTTCTTCTTCTTCTTCTTCTTCTTCTTCTTCTTCTTCTTCTTCTATTTTCCTTGTCCTTTCAAAATGCGGATATATTTCTCCACAATTTCCTTTCTGCTGTAGCTCTCATTAAGGTGTGTCTTGTTACCGTCCCTTTCAGTCCCTCTTCTGCTATCCATTTATATGTGCTTGTTAGGTATGTTACTCACTGTTTTGCTCTGTCTCTCTTGCAGTCAATGTGTCTTGTGACTGTCAAATTCTCCAAGCCTTCTTTCCTCATGATGTGTCCTTGAAATTTCAACTGTCCCTTTCTAATTCTACGTATAAGCTTATACGTTCTTTTAATTTTTCTTAAAAATTCGTCGTTCATTTTCATCCCATGCTATTCTCTGAATGCTCTGTAGAAGCACATTTTTGTTTCTTCTCTTCATTTGTAAAGATACTGAGCAGTATTTATTGTTATATCGGAGGATTGATATTAAATCATAGTTCAGCACTCGTTATTTTAGCGAATTTTACCTGCTTCTTTCGATTTTGCTTTTGGAAGCTCTTCCAATGCGTCTTACTTGTTTTAAATATAGCTATTGTTAAACCTCCAGCAGTAATTATTGTTTAATTTCTTTCCAACCCTCAGAAATTGCTTTTCTTCATATATGCAGTCATTAGAGTGAATGAAAATATTCACGTAACTGTTAGTAGATCTGTATTTTTGATATATTGGCCTACATAAACAGCTAGTAATAATAATGAACGGCTAAAGATTAAATAGTAAAAAAAATTGAATTAATCCAGTTCCGTTCAGTCCCATCACATTCTTTTAATGGCGATTTTTTCTTGCTTGTATTTTTGTTTCTCCTTCTCTAAAATGTTTGTCACAAAAGACTTCGAGTGTATAGTCTTCATCAAACACACTTGCTCTACATTCATCAACTTAACTGAGTAGATATAAATGTTTAGCTTGGACAATGAATAAACACAAAGAATTTCAACCCTGAACTTTCGTGCGTGATAGAAAAGTGCGGATGCGCACTCTTATGAGCCTTTCAATGATTGAAAGTATCACATGAGAAACGTTCTCTCCGCACGACTGAAGAATTTCACTGTTTTTATGAGCCGAAGCATCCCTACGAGTTGGCCCACTGCAGGAATAAGTAATTCTATCGAATCACCATCTTTAGAATGATTGGCAGCTAAGATTATAGAACCTAGTTTGTCCTGCTATTTCACCTACAGATTGAGAGAAAACAGGTGAATCCATACCCTTATCAAGTGTATTAGAGCGCATAAATGAATTCAAGGAGCTTGAGTTTGGCTCTATGATGTTTAATTCCAAGCCGTTACCCATTACACCATTCACACATTAAAGCATCATATCTCACTTAAAAGCTGACAAACATCAGGTGCATAAACATAGATTGAAAGCACAATATCAAAAATATATATAACCACTGCGATATGTACGTCATCTCATCTCTCACATTTTTGCATATAATTTACAAAGGTCTTCCGTATAAAGACACTTTAAATAGTGGAAGTAAGGTTAAGAATATCATAATCGGAGCAATGAGGATCTTTTAAAGAGAATGTGAACTACAAACAAGCTGTTGTTAATGATCAGAAAGAGAAACTGGAATATTTAGAACCCATAATGAGGGAAAGAAGGTTCGTAGAATTTAACATTCATTTGAAATTAGTAAGCTGTTTGATATTTTTTTGTTAATTTCATCAGTTCTCTTCTGTTCCATACCACTTTGTATCAATATCAAGTTAGCATATTCCGTAAGAGAGTGGAAAATATTCTCTACGATGAACTTGGCATGACGACGTTTTTTGCTCGATGGATTCCACGTCTTCTGATTCCTGCTCAAAAGCGCACCAGGCTGATCACACGACAGGAAACCAACATTGTTTGAGCCAGATGAGGTTAATTTCTTTGAACGTTTCCTAACCCAGGATAATTGATGTGTTCAACAATTTGAATCAAAGGCAAAGAGACAATCCATCCTCACCTGCTTCAAAAAAGTTCATGGTCTTTTCATTTGCAGAGAAGGTGATGGCATCAGCTTTTCCGGGTGTACAAGACATTGCGTTTATTGACTATCTTAAAAAAGGCCAAACACCCAGTAAAACTTGATGAAAGGGATTTTGTTTTAGTAGGACAATGCTCCAACACAAGTCTTTGATTTTAATGGCTATTGTGATTATGGCTTTGGTCTGGATGTTCAGCTTCTATTTTCCTTATTTAGCCCCAAATGACTATAATCTATTTTTAGCATAAAAAACCACTTGTCTGGGAACCAGTATCGCAGTGATGATTGTGTTATATCTGCTGTTGATGACCTTTTTTTACCAACAGGATGA
The DNA here is from genome assembly GCA_037127315.1 of Ascarosepion bandense. Lineage (NCBI taxonomy): Eukaryota > Metazoa > Mollusca > Cephalopoda > Sepiida > Sepiidae > Ascarosepion > Ascarosepion bandense. Next base: position 344,571 of record JBBBDQ010029239.1, read on the forward strand.
AGCAATGTAACACCGATGAAAGAAATGTGTGGATCATAAGGATTAAAAAAATTCATTTGATCACATTCCATGAAAGTATCTTTGTCAGCCTATGAACTTTTCAGCCGACCTTCGTATTTGCATGCCGGCTATCTTTGTCGTTGCTGTTACAACATTTCGGTTGTTGTGTCTCCTGGCCTTCATCAGGTGTATGGGCACATTTTCTGCTTGATATTAATGAACATACACGGAATGTTACACAGATGATACAATAATGAATAATGTTACACAGATGATACAATAATAAACCAGAACCTGGCAACTGATTTCACCGTAAAAGTTCAGTGGAGATAAAACTTCAGTAACAGCAGTATTAAACCAATAACGTTTAATCCTCACTGATGTTCTCCTATCACGAGGGACGGTTTTTCTCTCAAATATGCTCTTTGACTTGAACGTCTGTTTGGCTACAACTTCACCGCATCGTTAAAGATGCTGGATAAATGGTCGGTTCTTTGTACCACTCAAAAAAAACAAAACAAACATATCAATCCGCACTAACTCTTCCCAAGAAAACCAGACCAGCAGAATATCATACTGCTACCAAAGAGCCGACTGGGACTCGTTCAGGGACTTCCTCTGCGACGTCCCCTGGAACAACGTCTTTGATCTTCCTGTCGAAGACTGTGCCTCCGAAGTCTCCTCTTGGGTTAAGGCTGGCATCGATGCTTTTATCCCTGCCAGAAAATTCCAACTAAAACCTAATTCGTCCCCATGGTTCTCACCCGCTTGCTCGGCCGCTATTGCCCACCGGAACCATTTCTTCCGGCTCTATCGAAGCTGCTCGTCGAACCAAAACAGGCGCCTTTTCACCTCATCACGGAACAAGTGTAAAAAAGTACTGAACGAAGCCAAGAGGGCGTTTGCTACCAGAATTAGGCAACGCATAGCATCCTCTAAGTTTGGCTCCAAAGATTACTGGCGTCTCTGCAAAAGCGTGCTCAGCAGGAACAAGACTTCAATACCCCCACTAATCAATGAATTTGAAGTTCTCACCTCCCCAGCCGACAAGGCTGAATGCTTTGCCCGTAAATTCTCAACCAATTCGACACTGGACTCGTTAGGAATACCTACACCAGACTTCTCACCCAGAACTAAGGCTCAACTAAATAACGTCCTCATCTCGCCCTCGTTGGTCGCCAAGATAATTGCGCAACTTGACCCACACAAAGCGAGCGGCGGTGACGGAATCCCAGTCATAGTACTGAAGAAATGTGCCCCAGAATTCTCCTCTGTCCTCTCTAAACTCTATAACCTCTGCCTATCTGCTTCCTGCTTTCCTGCCTGTTGGCAGTCCTCCTGCGTAGTACCTATATTTAAGAATTCTGGCGAACCCTCAGACCCCGCCAATTACCGTCCTATTAGTCTCCTTCCAATCTTTGGCAAAGTTTTCGAAGCCATTATCAACGCCGAGGTGATTCAGCACCTTATGACCAACGGCAAACAGTACGGGTTTCGCTTCACCAGGTCTACTGCTGATATGCTAACGACTATTACCGAGTACATATACCAGGCACTCGACAAGAATGGTGAAGCCCGAACCGTTGCCTTGGATATCTCCAAAGCATTCGACAGGGTCTGGCATGCTGGCCTCTTGTGCAAACTGCGGAGCTATGGGATAACTGGACATCTGTCTGACCTCATCCAGTCCTTCCTCTCTAACCGCACATTAAAGGTGGTATTAAATGGGCATGCCTTCCAAAACTACCAGACGAACGCGGGCGTCCCTCAAGGTTCTATCCTAGGTCCCACGCTATTTCTGATCTACATTAATGATCTCCCCGACACCATTAGATCCCAAGTTGGCATGTATGCCGACGACACAACAATCTACTCCCGCATCGATCAGAAACCAGGTCTGGACGACAAAGTGAACCTCGCTGCCGCACTTGAAAGGGACCTCCAATCCGTAGTGACCTGGGGTAGGAAATGGTTGGTAAATTTCAATGCCTCCAAAACAAAGCTGTTATCAACTAACCACCATAGACTATCGCATCTACCTCCCATTAGCATGGGACAGGCTAGCCTCCCAGAGAGTAAAATACTACGCCTCCTTGGCCTTACACTCTCGGCGGACCTCAAATGGAATGACTATATTGAATCCATTGCCAAATCTGCTGCTATGAAAGTCGGCTCTCTGTGCAGGGCCCGGAAATTTTTCCCACCTGAAACTATTCTGCACATATACAAATCTACCATCCGCCCGTGTATTGAATATTGCTGCCATATCTGGTCGGGTGCCCCTGCTGCTCTCCTTGGGCTTCTTGACAAAATACAAAGGAGGATCTGTAACGTGGTTGATACTAACTTGGCAGACCGGCTGCAGCCGCTCTCACACCGGCGTGATGTAGCTTCCCTGTGCCTCTTCTACAAGTACTTTCATGGCTTCTGCTCCGATGAGCTTAGATCACTGGTGCCGCCCAAGCACGAATTTACACGAGATACTAGATTAGCAACTAGGTCCCACCCTTTTACAGTTAAACAAATAAGATGTAACCGTAAATTCTACTCCAACAGCTTCTTTTCTCGCGCTTCCCGCCTGTGGAACTCCATTCCACAAGTCTGCTTTCCCGACAGTTACAATCTCCAGGTGTTTAAATGTAGGGTCAATAGACACCTCCTATCACACTAACTCCCAACTATTGTCACAACACTCTCATCTACCCAACCCTCATTCTCGGTATCCTCACCCGCCTATCACCCACCCTCTGTTATTTCCTATATTTAACCAGCCTTTCTCCTCTCTACGTAGCCCCCTGCACAGTAGTGGCAGTGACATGCCTTGCTCGGGGTGAAACGCTTATAAAAAAAAAAAAAAAAATGTCTATAAAAAATCAGTTGACAAATATCAATCTTCTTGTCAAAACGTGGATTGGCAACGTAAAATTTTG
>JBBBDQ010029239.1:352500-525000 GCA_037127315.1 Ascarosepion bandense
TAAATAATGGTAACTCCTCATCTCAGAAATTTAAACAAAAAAACAACCCTTGTACATATCTTTGCTTCTGCAACTTTGATAAAATTAGAAAACTGTCATAAAAAATCATTAAAGTTTCGGCGATTAGAGTTATATTTTACAAAAACAAATGTGTCCGTACCGTCAAAAATGATAGCAACATATATATTTATGTACCTACAATGGAGTATCTTACATTTATATTAGTCATCCACATACAAACCGGTTTCGCTGTATCCCAGCTAATCAGTGTGAGTTAGACACATCCACTTGCGCCTAGCCGAGAATCGAAACTCGACCGATTTGGTGTCAGCCGGAGTCGCTACCCAATAAGCCATAGACGCATGGAATTGAAGAAGGAAAAATTTAACGTGTTGTATATAAGCAGTATATACACATGCCAATCCCCGAAAGAACTCAATTCATTTCTGTAGTCATATACTTTTTCATTGTGCCTTATTTTATTTTTGCAATAATTATGTCGTCGAGTAGTGAACAATACATATATTCTTCACTACTTGACGACATTAAATATTGCAAAAATAAAATAATAAGGTACTGTTAAAAAGCAAACACGTGACATGAGCTTTTATAACTGGCAGTAAAGTTTAATAACTGGTAGTAAAGAGAATAAACTGAACCGATGCTGCCTCGCTATTGTCTCTCTAATGAATTGTGTTGACGCTGCCTTGCTATTGTCTCTTTCTCTCTCTCTCTCTCTCTCTCTCTCTCTCTCTCTCTCCATTAGAGGGATATATATATATATATATATATATGTAACGATTTTTATTATAATATTGAGGATTTTTAATTTTATTCGTTCATCGATTGTTTGATTTTTTTAAGCCTTATTTATTTGCAGTTTATTTAAAGCCGAATCATTTTTGGATTGTAAGAATTATTTTTTGCGATTAAATATTGCATTGCACTTTTTTTAGATAACAATGATTGCAATGAACTTTTAGGTAAGAATTATACAAGTTCTACTATTTAACCCGTGGCTGAAGAAAAAGAGACGGATTCATACCTTTTCAAAGAGTACTTGCTTGTATGTGAATCTAAGGAACTCGACTGTATCTTTAAAATCTGCTTATTTCAATTTTCATTTATACATGCTGCGAGCACAAAATATCGTATCAGTAAATATTTTAAAGTACTTTTGAACAGAATTTAGAAATCAACCCATCAGATTGTTTTTTCTCGGATTATCATGCATACGACAATCTAGTCTGCTTATATATAATGGTCATAAGAAATAAGAAATAAGATGAAGTAATTCTGATATTTTGATGACAATGGTAAGCGTTTATTTGTCAGATGTATAGGTGTTTGCGACAATCCTTTTATATTCGACAACAATTTAGCGCGATCCTAGTATGACTTTTGCACAATTAGGTTCAAAATGTCTATGCCCGCTAAAGTCTGCTTTAATCTAGCTGTTAGTTTTTCTTTGTCTAAATATAGACCCAGAGTCTATTTGAATAAAATCCAAAAGATTGTGGATCGCTCGGTGATGATTGAACAAGAATGCGAGAATAATCTATTAAGTATTAAAGTATACACTTTCTAAGTTTTGTTCGGTTTGGCTAAATAATAGGTGTTGTAGTGCAAATAACATTCCACTGTGGCACAAATGAATCAGTGTACGCGTAAGTAAAGAACTTCAATGTAGTATAAAATGAACCATTGGAGTCAGTCTAGAGTATTTTTTATCATACATCAGACAAAACAATGGAAAACCCCCACCCGCCCCACACAAAAAGGAAAAAATAGATAACTAAAATGTAAGGGGAAAGATAATTCATTCATCCCCACCGTAAAGAAAATAATGAAACAGAAAGACCCAGACATTAGTATGGCGGCTGATGAAGTCAACGGTGTAGTGGCTAGGTAATCACTCTCTATTTGGAGACCCCTTACCATGAAATGCATAATCAATGTGTCGGAGTTAACCAAGCTAGCCAAAAAGCACACTCATCTGGTTACCGATGGCGGGTTTTTGGCAGATCTCGATGCACAAGAGCGCATTGCAAAAATAACAGCGTAAGTCTTCGTACTCGACAAGCTGACGCGAAAAATTTGTCGATACCCAAAAGACACAGTGATGAAATCACTGATTTCCTCGGAGGTTAAACCTCATCAAATAATAAAGGTTAAGGTTATTTCATGTAGGATCAGTGACTGTGGATAGCTTAGTTTAATTATAAATCAGAAGAAGACCTTCCTTTCACCATCCTCTTTTTACAAAAATTCATCATTCCCTCTTTACAAAATAAATGTAAATTTTTCTGAAGTCAGTCTAGAGCATTTCTGACAGACGTCACGACAAGTAGCCTGAACAAGACTTAACATTATAATCGCTAGATGGCGAGTGATAACAATAGGTTAGGGAAACATCATGATGACCGAACTTATTTTTCAATGTCTTGCGAGTTTAGCTGTTAATCACTGTGCAGCAGGCGCTGTATGTTGTTGCAAGCCATAACTATTTAATTGGAGTAGATAGGCTAAACTATCGCCCGGTTCACACTCCACCCATATCTATTGAACATGTGTAGAGGCTCATCGCTTGTCCCCTGTTTAGGATGTGGTTTCCGGCTTTCTTATTTTTTCCAATCATTTCACTCTTTTCTTTATTTTTTTAAATTGAAGTAGATAGACTAAACTATCGCCCGGTTCACACTCCACCCATGTCTATTGAACAGGTGTAGAGGCTCATCCCTTGTTCCTTGTTTAGGATGTGGTTTCCGTCTTTCTTTTTTCCAATCTTTTCACTCTTATGTAGCCCCTGCACATCAGTGGCGTTACCGCCTTGCTTGGGGTGATATGATAAAAAAAAATTTTTTTTCAATACTTTTCTTTAGAATTGTCAGAATGTGCCATTTTGGTATTAATGAGTATAGCATTTTACGAAAGCGTGTTGATCTTACAATTCATAATTAGCAAGATAAATTCTCACATCGGGTTCTCCACCCTGGTATAACCGTTAACAAGTTAGTCGATCATTTATTTACTGGTGCAATAAATTTACAATTCACTCGTGTGCTGCATGCACTACCTTATGCCAAAATAAGCTAATTGTTAATACAATTTCTTCATGAATGATGATATGAGCCAAACTTAATTAGCCCAAGAAATGACTTCTCAGATTTAAGTAAATTATATTGTTAATAAAATTTTATGAAAGAGAAAGTAAGATCGTACGTATGAAACTTGTTTTTGGCAGTCAATTTCAAAAGCTTTCGGTAATTTCTGGCTGCAGACAAAACTTTGGCATCTTTCGATTTGAAAGGGTTAACGCGGGTTACGGAAGGCTTGGCTAAACTTTCTGATTCTATGTTCACCTCGCAGACATGTTTAAAATTTTGTAACTTCAAGAGTATAAATTCAATAGTTTCATGACTTGACGCTTCACAGGAATAAACGTTTAATTTAATTCCTTCACTTATTTTTACGAATTTCTTTCATTCCCGATTTTTTTAAATTTATTCCTCATTCTTGATACTTTTTCTGCCCGTCGAATTATTTACTCATCATCTAATTAAAGGATTTTAATTAAATCGCTGTTATTGGATTTACAAATTAAATGTGAAAGTAGCAACAATGGTGGATAGAGGTTTCTGAAATAATTGGATATTGCCACCTCTTTCCCATAATAGTTGTTAGGTTTATGCATGAAATTTGTCCTGAAATAGTTGTTAAATAAAATTAAAATAAAAGATAAACGAAATGAAAATACGATGACGAAGAGGTGTTCAAATCTACATTCGAAAGTCAGTCTTCTGAGATTGGGGCATTGTAATACTGATTTGGGGAATTTTCGAATTGGTTACTTTTGAGCAACCTACGTACTATATTTTGTTGGAAAGCATCAATTTTGAGAAATAATAATTCATATTTAAGCGTTTTTGGAATTCAAAATAGTATTACTTCTTTTTTTAAGAATGCTGAGGATATCATGGACCGAACATTTGAGCAACGACGAGGTTTTCGAAAGAATGGTAACAAAAGAAAGCTTATACTTAACAAAGAAGTTACAGGTGGGACACGCAAAGAGGAAGGGGGGCTGGGAGAATCTGATATTCACAAGGCGAATAAAGGGAAAGCGAGACAAGAGAAAACAGCACAAGACATACTTGATATGCTTAAGCAAATGGATGGGAGAGCAGGATTTGGGACAAAAAACAAAAAATTTATTAACAGCTACAAGAGACAGGAAGATGTGGAGTTCGATGATCGATTATTTCCTGAAGGAACACGGCACATATAAAACAACTTCTTTTTTATTTGCATTGACCGATCATAACTCTTTATATATTTGTAGCTCATTATGTTTTTTCTAATTTTTTTTTTTTGCTATCCCTGATTATCCTAGTTTTTTTTTTACCCATTTACATGGACTTGTTAGGTAGGTTACTCCTTGTTTCGTTTTGTCCCTGTTGCCTTCAACATTCAACAGTCTACAATAGTTTTTTCCACAGTCTAATCGAAATCAAATTAAGCCTTAGATAACACAATTTTGACTTCGATTAGACTGTGGAATCATTTGTAGTCGAGTGGTCTAAGACGCACCAGTTCAATTGGTGGCTTCCCTTATGTTGATAGGAGTCCCAGGTTCGAATCCTGCCGAATGACACACATTTTCATAACAAAACTTATCGTAAATAATTAGGTCGGTAGACATAAATATATAAATTAGTTTTAAAAACAGAATATCTACGCAAATACGAGTATCGATTAGAAATACGTTCAAATGAATAAATAAATTATATATATATATATGGACTTTGACTCAAAACAGTCATGTCATATCGAGGTCTTTCTGCCAAAGGTGTCCACGGCAGCGCGCGGTGCATGGTGTCCCGTAAAGTAGCCCACTTCTCTGTGATAATGTCCTCGATTTGTGAGGTTTTCAGTTCACTTTTAGCAAACTGCTCCACAAGGTTTAGTTGTCTAATCTTTTTGACATCAATGCAAGGATTCCCTTCTTGCCATGATGTAACATCTTCGGCTGGTGCTTGATCTTGCAGCACACTATGGAGTGGTCTGTGTCACAGTCCGCGCTGTGATAAGAGCGAGTGTGAAAAAAGTTCTTAATGGCCGTTCGTATGACAAGGATTAAATCCACCTGCTACCAGTGACCTGAGAGTGGATGTCGCCAAGAGACCTTGTGCTGGGGCTTGGTCTTGAAGAAGGAATTGGTTATGCACAGGTTGTATGTGCATAGCTCGAGTAGTCTCTGGCTATTGTTCATCTTGTCGACACCAAACTCTCCAAGACGCGAGGGCCACGAGTCGCGATCAGCACCCACTCTGGCATTAAAGTCGCCCGGGAGAACAAGCTCTTCCTTATTTGGGATGCTGCTGATGATGGCTGTAAGTTTGTCGTATAACTCGTTCTTTGAGTCCGGTATGGCAGATAATGTCTGGGCATACACGCTGACGAGGGTGACAGGACCTGCTGTGGTGTTGAGACTGAGAGTGATAAGTCGCTCAGAACCGTTATTACCTGGTTCAACTATATTCAGGAAACTATTCCTAACTGCGAAGCTCACACCGTGTTGGTGAGATTCGTTCGAGCTCTTTCTCTGCCAGAAGAATGTTTAGTTTTTCTCCTTCAATGATCCAGAGTCTGCCAGACGTGTTTCCTGCAGTGTACCAATGTCCACATGAAATCTCTTGAGCTCGTCATTGATAACTGCAGTTTTCATTAAAGCCAAGCGCGCAACTCTAGTGATGTACAAGCGGTCACCCAACAAGAAAAACCTTCAGATCCTTAGGGCTTCCAGGAGCAAAACCCAACAGAGTGCCAGACGCTGCGCTAACGAGTACCGAACAGAGCCCAGTGAAAAAATCACAGAGAATATCAGAGGAATGTATGGTGGCATCAGGACAGCAATGAGACCCGTGCAGAACAAGACAGTTACCCTCAAATCCACCACTGGGATAGTCATCGCAGACAAAAGACAACAGATTTCGGTTAGAACGATCAATAGTAGACATGATCTCGCTCCGTCAGCTCCAGAAGTGCAAATAACAGCAAATGCTCTTTTACGTAGATTTCATCGATCTAACTAAGGCGATCGACCTTGTTAGTAGCAAGCGCCTCTTCAGGATCCTGTCCAAGATTGGCTGCCCAACCCAAGCTGCAGAGCTTAATTGAGTCCTTCCATAACAATATGCAGGGTACTGTGCAGTTCAACTACAACACGTTGGAGCCCTTCAACTTCTGCAGTGGGGTCAATTTTTATTTTCTCCAGTTAAAAATGAGTCGGCCATTTTTTGGGCAGCCAAAGGGTTTTTTATTTCGTCTTTACATGGTCTTATCTTTAAACTTACTAGACAAGGTTTTGTAAATTATTTTGGCTTTAAAGGATCTTCTCGACTTTTACTAAGTTAAAACTTAGTAATTTTTTTAATTGGAGTAGATAGTACCTACTGTCGACCGGTTTCACACTCCACCCTCTTCTTTTGAACAGGAGTAGAGGTTTCTTGTTTCTTGTTTAGGAAAGGGTTCCCGGTTCATTTCCCTTGTCCTTCAGCCTTAGTGTTAGTTCAGCCGGAAGCTCTTTGCAGTTTTTGAGTATGGTGGCAACGTCTCTTGAGGGTACCGTGTTGGCAGTTTTCTGGTTGCTGCTTCCCACTGGTAGTTAGGAGCCCGAACTCTTGCGTAGCGTCGTGAGAGATTGCTCTGATCTTCAGTTGAATAATATCGGGGTTCTTGTAGTGCCATATCGTGCATTAGTGGGCGTCCCTGCATGAACTTCCAGTGGTCAACCTCGAGGTCACATTATGTTGCAGACTGCGCCAGTCTACATCCTTTACATGCTGCAAACAGTAACCGACTGATTCTACTCTAGACCTCTCTTTCTAACTAAATCATTATAAATACAAGCAAACAAAATACCAAAACTAAACCAGCTAGTCAGAAAACGCCCAAACCTGGCTGCGTATCCTTCGTAAACATACGAGGTATCCGTGCTAACTCTTACAGCGTAGAATCATTCCTTCAAATTAACACACCTGATATCTTAGCTCTATGTGAAACGCCTATCCCTTTTATCCCCTCTTCTGAGTTTTACGTCCCTGGTTACCTTCCCCTCTTCAGGAAGGACTCCAATGTCCATATGCATGGGCTTGGTGTTTATGTCAGCGAACACCTCCCTCTAGCTAGGGTGACATCTCTTGAATCCCTGGATCATTCTTTCATGTGCTTCCCTCTCTCACTTCTAAGCTTGGTTAGCTATCTCTTCTTTTTCTACCGCTCCCTCTCCTCCTCTGACTGTTAGGTATTTGATAGCATCTCTAACAATATCGACAAGTCCATTTCTTCTCATCCATCTGCCCATATATTTGTATTTGGTGACTTTAACGCCCACCACTCCAAGTGGCTGGAAAACTCTGTCACCGACCTTGCTGGTGTCCACACCATGAATTTTTCAATCACCCAATCTCTTACGCAAGTGGTGGATTTCTCCAAGCGTTTCTCCAATAACCCTAACGGAAGGGACTCACTACTAGACTTCTGCTTCTTCCCAGACTCTTGCACTGCCAAGCAGCTCTGCCCTCTCGGAAACTCTGACCACGCCGTAGTTTCCGTTAACATCTCATTCCACTCCCACTCTACCCAAGAAACCCAGACCAGCAGAATATCCTACTGCTACCAAAGAGCAGACTGGGATTCGTTCTGCGACTTACTGTGTGACGTCCCTTGGAACAACGTTTTTAGTCTTCCCATCGAAAACTGTGCATCCAAGGTCTCTTGGGTTAAGGCTAGCGTCGATGCTTTCATCCCAGCTAGGAAATTTCAGCTTAAATCCCATTCGTCTCCCTGGTTCTCGCCCGCTTGCTCGGCCGCCATTGATCAACGGAATCATTTCTTCCGGCTCTATCGAAGCCACGCGTCGGACCATAACAGGTGCCTTTTCGCCTCAGCTCGTAATAAGTGCAAAAAGATACTCAACGAAGCTAAGATGTTGTTTGCAGCCAGAATGAAGCAACTCATAGCATCCTGTAAGTTCGGCGCCAAAACTACTAGCGACTCTGTAAAAGCGTGCTTAACAAGAGTAAAACCTCAATACCACCACCTACTTAATGAATTTGAGATCCTCACCTCCTCAGCGGACAAGGCTGAATGCTTTGCTCATAGATTCTCCACAAATTCAAGACTGGATTCGTCTGGAGTACCTACACCCGACTTCCCGCCTAGAACCAAGGCTCAACTGAATGACGTCCACATTATCCCCTCGCTGGTCTCTAACTTAATCTCTAAACTTGACCTCCACAAAGCGAGCGGAGGGAATAGAATCCCAATCATAATCTTGAAGAAATGTGCCCTTGAACTCTCCTCTGTCCTCTCTAAACTCGACAACTCCTGTCTATCTGCTTCCTGCTTTCCTGCCTGTTAGAAGTCTTCCTCTGTAGTTCCTATATTTAAGAACACTGGAGAACCCTCGGACCCCGCTAGTTACCGCCCTATCAGCCTCCTTCTGATCTTTGGCAAAGTGTTCGAAGCCATTATCAACGCCGAGGTGGTTCAGCATCTCACAGCCCACAGGTTCCTCTCGGACAAACAGTATGGTTTCCGCTTCACCAGGTCCACTGCTGATATGCTAACGACCATCACTGTATATATATGCCAGGCTCTCGACAAGAATGGCGAAACTCGAACCGTTGCCTTGGATATTTCCAAAGCGTTCAACAAAGTCTGGCATGCTGGCCTTCTCCGCAAATTGCGGAGCTATGGTACAACTGGACATTTGTTTGACCTAATCCAGTCATTCCTCTCTAATCGCACATTCAGGTGGTATTAAACGGACATGCCTCCCAAAACTATCATAACTACCAAAACTACCGCGGGTGTCCCACGCTCTTTCTGATCTACATTAACGATCTCCCCGATGCTATAAGATCCCATGTAGGCATGTACGCCGATGACACCACAGTTTAGTCTCGTGTTGATTAAAAATCCGGTGTGGGCGATAAATCGAACCTCGCTGCCGAGCTTGAGAAAGACCTCCAATCCGTGGTGAACTGGGGTAAGAAATGGCTCGTAAATTTTAATGCTTCCAAAACGAAGCTGCTTTCAATTGACCATCATAAACAATCGCTCCTATCTCCCATTAGCATGGAACAGGCCTGCCTCTCTGAGAGTACGCCTCCTTGGCCTCACATTCTCAGCGAACCTCAATTGGAATGACTATATCGAATCCATTGCTAAATCCGCTGCTATGAAAGTCGGTTCTCTGTGCAGGGCCCGGAAGTTTTTCCCGCCTGAGTTCATCCCGCACATCTATAAATCTACCATCCTCCCGCGTATTGAATACTGCTGCCACATCTGGTTGGGTGCCCCTGCTATTCTCCTCGGGGTTCTTGACAAAATACAACGGAGAATCTGTAATGTGATCGATGCCGACTTGGTAGCCCGGCTGCAATCACACACTCACTCACCGGCGTGATGTGACTTCCCTGTGCCTCTTCTATAAATATTTCACGGCATCTGCTCCGATGAACTTAGGTATGAATTTGCAAGAGAAATTAGATTAGCAACTAGGTCCCACCCTTTTACAGTGAAACAGATAAAATGTAACCGCAATTTCTACTCTAATAGCTTCTTTTCTCGCACTTCCCGCATGTGGAATTCCCTTCCATATACTTGCTTCCCAGACAGCTACAATCTCCAGGAATTTACATGTAAGGTCAATAGACATCTATCACACTAACTCGCATCTATTCCCTCAAAGACTCTACCCATCTACCCAACCCCCATCCTCGGTATCCTGATCCATCTACCACCCTCCTTCTAACATTTCATATAACTAACCACTCTTTCTCATCACTTTCCCCTATGTAACCTCCTGCGCAATAGTGGCAGTGGAATGCCTTGCTTGGGGTGAAATGATTAATATATATATATTATCATACTTCGATCAGAGAAACGAAATCAAAGGGACATAATTCACAATGAGTACTAGCAATATTTGCCGTGGAAAGAAAGAAAGAAAGAGGTAAACGTATACAGGAATCTTTAATAACCAGGGTCTAAGAATTTAAGAGTATTTTTCTATCGCAGCATGTGGTAATTAATTCACTTTTTTTGTTAAGTAGATTAGGGTTATTTATACGGTTTAAGATGACGAGAATTTCTAAAAGACATGTTACATCTGTCTTCTTTTCCATTGTAAGATTTGGTTTTAGCGAGGATATTCCAGATAATAATTGGGCTCTTGTTGTTTTTTAAATTTCCAATAATATATGGATAAAGCAGTGCCTTTGCTGTATTTAATGTTGTTTAAAGACAAAATGTGGGTGTAAAAGCGAAATTTTCACATGTTAGAAGTTGGCCCAAAGCAAAATTTGTTATCATCATTCAATGAATACGAGCTCTATAAACAATACTTTCGGACATACACTGGCGATTCAATGGGCAGGTCTTATTTCGGCAGTTGCAATTATTTTTAGAAGGGCCATTATTATTAGTAGTAGGGTAATTGATATTATTCAGATGGGCCAAGTATTTGATATCATATTATCACAACTGTAAAAAGAACTTTGTCTATGTAACGCTAGTGATGTTATTGAAGTTAGAAAAACAAACCATGAAATATATCCATAATATCACACCATAGGTCTTAGAACTTCTCGCCGACTTGGAAGGTAGTGTTACCAGAGCAGAAATCAAAATATAATAATAATAATAATAATAATAATAATAATAATAATAATAATAATAATCACTGGTATGAACATCACCCAGCACCGGTTACAGAAATAGAAGATGTAACCATTCTATGGGATTACACCATCTACACAGACAGAAAAATTGAAGCAAACAGGCCAGACATTATTGTTAAAAACCAGAAGGAGAAAACTCGTCTATTAATTGATATGGCTTGTCCAGCGGATTGTAACATAGCAATCAAGGAATTTGAAAAACTGTCAAAATATAAAGACCTGGAAATTGAAATAGAAAAAATGTGGAAATTGAAAACAAGAGTTGTGCCAGTGATAGTAGGTGCACTTGGAATGATAAAAAAATGGAACAAAACAACACATTGAAAGAATCCCTGGAAACCCCAGCTTAAGAGATATACAAAAAATTGTCTTATTAAGTACAGCCCACACACTAAGGAAAACTTTATCTATGTAACGCTGGGGATGATAGGGAAGATAGAAAAACATGAAATGGAGCCATAACAACACGCCACTACCTGCCTTAGGTCTCCCCGCAGACTTGGTTGGTAGTGAGACCAAAGCAGAAATCGAAATATGATGAAAAATGACATAATAATAATAATAATAATAATAATAATAATAATATAATAATAATAATAATAATAATAATAATATTATTATTATTATTATTATTATTATTATTATTATTATTATTATTATTATTTAGAGTATAGTACTATTTAAGAAAGAAAAGAAGCAGTTTTTAACAATATTTAGTAATGTTTCGACCCAGGAAGTTTTTCTTCTCAGAATCTGTTTTGCACATATATAAATCTACCATTCGTCCGTGCATTGAATACCGTTGCCATGTCAAGTCGGGTGCTCTTGCTATTCATCTTGAGGTTCATGAAGGTCTGAAATGTATTCTACGCTGACTTGGCAGCCAAACTTTAGTCATTTTCTCCCCGATGTGATGTGGCTTCCCCCCTGTCTTTTCGACAAGTATTTTCATAGCTAGTTCTCTGGTGTGCTTCTTTATTTGGTGTCACGATCAAATATTTACCCGTGCTACTAAATTAGCATCAAGGCTCTACTCTTTTAGGGTCGAAATAGTTAAATGTAACCGCTTTTTTCTACTCTAATAGATTCTTTTCTCGCACTTCTCGTTTGTGAAACTCCCTTCCGTTTGCTTGCTTCCTGATAGATACAATCTCAAATAATTTAAATGCAACGTCAATTGCCATTTTCTATCTCCTTGATTTCCATCCTTCTCTTATCCTTTCTTCGACATCCCGTGTACCTTGTTTTTTTCATTTTTCTTACTGTTACTCTTTGCGCACCAGTGGCGGTCCTACCTTACTCGAGATGAAACAATTATAAAAAAATTGTCTGTCTTTTCAAGTTATGTTTAAAAATGGTATACTAGCCTAACTTATCATACAAGTTATAAGCATAACTTGAAAAAGACAGAGATACTGTCGACCTATTGTTAAATATTATGTCTTTTCTTTTTCCTTTTTAAATCACACTCAAGGTAGAATATATGGTTGTCAGCAAAAGAAAATAATCCAAGATGTGAATTACGAATTAAAGATATCAAAATCAAGCAAGTAGGAAAGTATGAATAAATAGGAAGTGTTTTAACAGAGGATGGAAAATTTTACATAAAATCCTAAGCTTTACTGAAATAAGATAAACAAAGTATGAATAAACAGGAAAATTTCGTTGCAAACAAAGAAAAAGTGCTAAACCATTATGTAATATCGATCTTGCTATATGATAGTGAACGCTCGAGAATTTCCTCACACCTTCCATATGTCTTGTGAATGTCAAATTCGCCAAACCCTCTTTCCTTATTATATTCCTTTCAACTCTCTTTCTCTCTCTCTCTTTCTAATTCCAGGTAAAAGAGACTTGAAACAACAGAAATCTAGTTGCACAGAATTATGTTGAGTATACCATGGACCAAACATGTGAGCGATGTCGAAATTTTAAGGAAAATGTAAACAAAAGAAAATTTCTACCTGGAATTAGAGAGAGAGAGAGAGAGAGAGAGAGAGAGAGAGAGAGAGAGAGAGAGAGAGACTTGAAAGGAATATAATAAGGAAAGAGGGTTTGGCGAATTTGACATTCACAAGACATATGGAAGATGAGAGGAACAGAGGAAATCCGCGAATAACCTACTTAACGGGATTGTGTTAAGTGTTAATGTTTGGCAGAACAAGATTTAGGAGAAATAACAAAAATTTATTAAGTATTATGAAGAACAAGAGGTTGTGGAGAGTCATTATCGTATATGTCCTGAAGGGTCACGGCACATAGATAAAAAAGAAATCACGCTTTTCTGTCAGTACTGCAAAATAAAAGAAATGTTACATCAGTCATTTTGAATAATAATAATAATAATAATAATAATAATAATAATAATAATTCCTTAATGTTACACCAGGCATGTCTTACATAGCTTTTGGTCTTAATTGATTGTAGGTGTTGACATATATACGTTTGTTTAGACGCCCCGATGTCTTATACGCTTCTCCAAATAATTGAAGGCAGAAACTGGGGAGAAAGTTTTTTCCTTGTACTTCATAGGCATCCCCACTATCCCCAATGTTACACACTGAACAGCATGTGTCTGCGCAAAAACCTAACTAATCTAGACCAATTCTTCACAGACTGAGAAGAAGTACCAAATTTATAGTAACTGCTTAGAATGTAATAATTAGAAGAGAACTTAGAGTGCATATTACAACTGAAACCAAATCTGAAATCCTCACTAATCCTGACAAATTCATCACAGACCGAGAAGGAATACCAAATTTATAGTAACTATTTAGAATGTAATAATAAGGAAAGTAAATAATTTCCGTCACAGACCTTCGATTTATAGGACGCTGGATGGTATTTGGAGATATTTTACAGGAACAATGCTTTTTATAAGCAGCAAAATATGTTATATCCTATTACGTACCTGAGACTTGGTTGTCAGTTGCTTGACTGTAACCAATTATACATGTCTTCTAGGGTCTGAGCATTTAAAAGTGTCAAGAACTGTTTTCTTTAAATTTAAGGGATGAACCAGTCGAGCTAATTTTGGAGCCACATCTAGATATTTGTGATAACTCCGATGAACTTAGCTCACTGGTGCCCCCTATATATAAATTTACTCGAGCCACAAGATTAGCAATTAGGTCCCACCCTTTTACTGTGAAACCAATAAATTGTAAACGCAAAGTCTACTTCATCAGATTTTTTTCTCGCACAATCAATTTGTGGGGGTGATTCTATTTCACTTAATATCTATCTATCTATCTATCTATCTATCTATCTATCTATCTATCTATCTATCTATCTATCTATCTAAAATTCAGTATCTGTTGTTCGTAACGCACAAAACATGCAGATAATATTTTTTAAACCAGTTTAAAGTCAAGTGGGTATTTATTTTATTTTCATTTCTCATATATGATACAAACCTATTTAAATATGCGAGCAACTGATATATGGATGACCGAAAATGACAAAATCTGATATTACTCACATTGTCAGAAGTATATTAATAAAATGCCGTCATATGACAGCCTGAACGCTAGTCAATAGAAAAATCAAAGGAAACCAATACTTACAATTACTTATGCTGAAAAAATGAATGAAATTAAATATGGGATTTAACAACCAGTTTGTTGAAAGATTTTTTGTTGCAAATCATCTTCAGCAGTTTATTTTACTATTGTCAATTGAAGATATTAATTATAAAAGGTCTTAATTATTTCCTTGATAAACAATGCTCAGCGAGAAAACTGTAGAAATTTATAGTATCCAATAAAAATTGTCCTTTATAAATAACAAATGCCAGATATTTGCCTCACCATAGATCAATTTGTTTGTCAACCTATCCTATAGAAAAAGTAAACTGGAGTGATTTCGATCCTCATTAGTTGATCTAAACTTGAGAACTTGTGTCAAAATAATCTAGACGTAGCAAATAGCGAATGGGCAACAATGGATAATCTGGTGTCGCAGACCATAATTATTTTAGGGATATCAAACAACATTGGGTGCTCCATATTAGAGGTCTTAAGTTTAATTATCCTAAAATTAGTAATAACTTAATGGGCGCCTCACCGCACATCAGGGGTTAGTAAGCTAATGACTCAATTCATAATTAGACCTAAATCATAGCACAACATAGTTGAGGACTTGTACCAAACCGAAACAAATGACAGGTGAACAGGGTGACGAATTAACGAACTATAAATGAAATAGGGCTGCACAGGTACTGTAACGGAAAGTTGATTCCGCGTGACGTATTCAAATTCTGTTATAGTCAGTAGCATTCACTTTTTCACAAATACCTTCGGAAAAATAATGGTCCGAGCATTTCTTTTTCCAGCTATGGATTAAATAACAGCGTAGCTTGTACCCTTCGGTAGCAACCAGTCTATGAAGAACTCTGAATTTCAAACCGTGGAGAAGATAGAGGGATATTACTCAAATAACATTCCTAAGAATGTATAGCCATTCACAGATTAGAAAGAAAAATCTGTGGAGGGCTATGGTAGTTTATTTTTCATGGATGACATTTAAAAAATTCGCCTACCGCCTAAATGATGGCATATATACGTCCTCGAAGATGGTATCTTTAAAAAAAAATCACCTGTATTCCAAAGGATTATTGATGGTTCGAAAATAAATGTTCGAAAACAATTATTCGAAAAACATTTATTCGAATTGTAAATTAAATTAAAAGAGGAAATAAACAAGTGTTAATTATTCGAAATACAAATATCATTAATAAACAATTTAGTAAGTTTTATGATACTGCACGCAAATAGTCAAGAGTACTCATTAAAGAGTGCTCATTAAAGAGTGCTCATGAAAGGTTGCCATCAATTTTTCAAGTTTTCCATTTACGTGGCGGTATTTTTTGGCGCTAATGATATTATGGCATCCTACTCTTACTTTTGCAATAAGAATTTATTGCAAATCCTGTTTTTTTAAGCGTCTAAGAATTTCCATATTGTGGGATGATGCGATGACACTTTATTTAATAAAGCTCTATACCATCCTTCAAGCGTGTTATTACTTCTAGGTAAATCAGCATTGATGCTCTCAAAGCAAGACCACATATATATTTCAAACATGAATATTTTGAATAATTATCATTTACTATAATTGTCCTTTCGATTAATTTTCATACGCATAAACGTCTACTCCTGTTCAAAAGAGAGTGGAAGAGTGTGAACCGGACGATAGGTAAACCTATCTCCTCCCAATGTGGAGAAAAACAAATAAAAAATAAATAAATAGTAAACATTTAAGAGTTTATAATGTTTTGAAAGTTTGCAGTGAAAGTAAAATTAAATATGTATTTTCATAATTGAAATGTTAAAAGTTAAAAATTCATTTTTTAATACTGGCTTTTAAATTCGAGTTTTCAAAATAAAACGTTTTACGTTTTTATTTATCCTATAAAAATCAGAATGAGCGCTCAAGACAATATATGGCAGGTACTTTGATTAATAAATGATATGATTATAATATTTTAAATGATGTTTGAAAATCCTATAACATCAGAAAAAGACAGCTGAAGTTTCTGGGAAATGTAATGCGGAAAGAGGGCCTGGAGAATCTGATACTCACAGGATGGATAGAGGGAAAGAGAACCAGTGGAGAAATAGCACGTGACATACTTGATGGGCTTAAACAAATGGATGGCAGAGCAGGACAAAACATATTAAGAGAAACAAGGGATAGGAAGAAGTGGAGGGCCATGATCGCTTATGTCCAGAAGGGACACGGCACATAATAGAATAAATAACTGTCATTGATTAAGCTCCCGAGTTTAATAATGTAATGCAGTAATGACAGTAGACATTCCTTATTCTGTTTATTTTTGCCTAAATCTATTTTTGTCATTTGATAAGATTACATTTTCGCCTGAAAAAATATTTGCGTTATGATATGGTATTTTTTCTGTAAACCGGACGAGTTTCCAAGACTTAAAAATTGGAAACGTTTTCACATAGTTAACAACAAGCCTTACTAGCGATATGCGATACTAGAAATCAGTCCTTTTGCTTACGAGATTGCCGCTTTACGACTAAGCCAATCAGCAGGGAGCAAGATGGCAATCTTAAGAGACCCTTCACGATCCCAGCTCCATCAATTCGTAACGAGTATAACGCACGTCGAGCATCTCAAGAACAAATAGACTTTAAAACCGAACGAACAAAAGAAAAACATATCTAAATGCGCATGCGTGCAGGCGCCTGGAACATTCAAAGTGGAAGAGACGACAGTGAACATCTAACCATTTCATTGTGTTCTCGATTTCGGCAGACATCTTGCCAGTAATAAGCAATTTCCATTCTGATATCGTCCTTCCCCTTAAGCTAAAGAATTCCAACTATTTTTTTTTCTTGGCGATGGCTGTTGGTGTCGTGATGAGCAGCCCGGTAAGCATACCAAACCAAATTGCCTGGCACCGGGGACGCTCGAATTCTCCAGGTTGTCATGATGGAAGATTTTTCCAATTTCTTTTTGACATGTCGACATTGTTATTTCGTGGACATTTTCGCCTTTCCTTTCTACTTTGTTACTTTTTCTTCTTCTACTTTTTCTTTCTTTCTTTCGTTCCTCCTTTCTTTCTTTCTTTCTTTCTTTTGTTTTCATTCTTTTTCAGTCTCAAATTTTATTATATTATATTTTTTTTATTTCTTTCTTTCAATCGTTTCAGTTATTTTTCGTATATCACGTTTAACTTTTATTTTGTTTCTTTTATGGGGAATTTTATTCTATTTATTTCGCATACCATTTTTTCTTTCTCTTCTTGTTGATTTTTCTTTTTCTTCTAATTTTCTCCTCTTTATCACCAGCGTCCTCTGCTTTTTTTTTTTTTATCTTTTGTGTCTTATCTGAAGCCAATTTTTATAGGCACAATTATTTCGAATTAATTTTCATTCTTTATAATTGTCCAATCTTTCGATTACTTTTAATTTTTTTATCAATCTTCTAAAGTAATTTCCAACAATTACCTTCTGGTTGCATATTTCAAACACCTTTTCATTACATCAGGAATGCTTTCCGACTTAATTTAATCCTAAACTCCTTCGCCAAATTCTAACCGGTTCTATATTTTCTCTTATTTTTATGAATTTTCCTTTTATTTTTTACGTTCTCTTCATATTTATTTGAATTTTCAAAATACGTTCTACGCTTTCTGTTTATTTATTTATTTAAAATTTCAGATACTTTATATTTATTTCAATTTCCAAATAATTTCTACGCTCTCTTCATATTTATTAGAATTTTCAAATACTTTATTATGCTCTATTCACAATTATTGCTATTTTCAAATCACGTCTACGCTCTCTTTATACTTATTTCATTTTAAAAATACTTTCTCCGCTATCTTTACAATTATTTCAATTTTGAAATACTTTCTGCGTTCTTTTCCCATTTATTGTAATTTTCAAATATTTTCTACGCTCTTCACTTATTTATTCGTCAGTTTCAAATACTTTATACGCTATCTTCATATTGTCATTTTGAAGTCAGTCAGTTAAGTGCCATACGTGATACACGCTTGGGCAATCATGTCTCCAAAGAGATATGACTGACTGGGCAGAAGATTATCCCGCAGTAGGTTGCCATTGCTTTCTGCAGTAGATTGGTTGCCGACCAAGGCTATAGAACCCAATCTGTCCTGCTATTTAACCCATAACTGGAAGGAAGAGACGAATTAATACCTTTCCCAAGGGTATTTGCGCGTAAGTGAATGCAATGAATTCGGCTGGAATTCGAACTCGGCTCCCCGATTTCTCGTTCCGAGTCGATATTCAATGCACCACAACGCACGTCCCTCCATTTTGAAGTAATTTCTTCATTATTTTTTTCTTTCTTTTTTTATTATTTCATCATGTAATCTACGTCCTTTGAGTTCTTCTTGCTTCATTAATTTTATCTTTCCGACCGTTTTGATTTTTGTATTTTTTTTAATAATCCACACATACAATTCTTTTCTTTCTTTCTTTCTTTCTTTCTTTCTTTCTTATCTGCGATTTTTCATTCTCTGCATTCTCCTTTACTTTTGTTCATTTTACTTTTGTTCATTTTACTTTTCCCTTTCTATTTCTTTCTTTCTTTCTTTCTTTCTTTCTTTCTTTCTTTCTTTCTTATCTGCGATTTTTCATTCTCTGCATTCTCCTTTACTTTTGTTCATTTTACTTTTGTTCATTTTACTTTTCCCTTTCTATTTCTTTCTTTCTTTCTTTCTTTCTTTCTTATCTGCGATTTTTCATTCTCTGCATTCTCCTTTACTTTTGTTCATTTTACTTTTGTTCATTTTACTTTTCCCTTTCTATTTCTTTCTTTCTTTCTTTCTTTCTTTCTTTCTTTCTTTCTTTCTTTCTTATCTGCGATTTTTCATTCTCTGCATTCTCCTTTACTTTTGTTCATTTTACTTTTGTTCATTTTACTTTTCCCTTTCTATTTCTTTCTTTCTTTCTTTCTTTCTTTCTTTCTTTCTTTCTTTCTTATCTGCGATTTTTCATTCTCTGCATTCTCCTTTACTTTTGTTCATTTTACTTTTGTTCATTTTACTTTTCCCTTTCTATTTCTTTCTTTCTTTCTTTCTTTCTTTCTTTCTTTCTTTCTTATCTGCGATTTTTCATTCTCTGCATTCTCCTTTACTTTTGTTCATTTTACTTTTGTTCATTTTACTTTTCCCTTTCTATTTCTTTCTTTCTTTCTTTCTTTCTTTCTTTCTTTCTTTCTTTCTTTCTTATCTGCGATTTTTCATTCTCTGCATTCTCCTTTACTTTTGTTCATTTTTCTTTTGTTCATTTTACTTTTCCCTTTCTATTTCTTTCTTTCTTTCTTTCTTTCTTTCTTTCTTATCTGCGATTTTTCATTCTCTGCATTCTCCTTTACTTTTGTTCATTTTACTTTTGTTCATTTTACTTTTCCCTTTCTATTTCTTTCTTTCTTTCTTTCTTTCTTTCTTTCTTTCTTTCTTATTTTCAAATTCATCTACTTGCCCTGAAGTTCTTTTCATTCCATATTTTTACCACTTGTAACTTCTCAACAATTCTGATACAATTATATTCTATCGAATTTGTCGTCAGTTCTTAGAATGTCTTTTTTACTTTCTTCAACGCTTACTTTCAATTACTTTTGAAGCTATTTTTTTTTTACATTTACTTCATGCTGATCTTTCCTTTCTATTCTTATCAATTTCTTTCTGAACACCCATCACTTTAACCCCATTTATTTTTATCCTGTACTCTCGAGCCTGATTATTATTTTAGCCGTTTTTGTATTTTTTTTTACTTGAAATGGCTGTATATTACCTCTGTATCCTCTACATGTCCAAACTAGATATTTAAATCTCTATTTCTCTATTATTTTCTCATATTACAGTTCTCTTTATGTTCCATCATAATGATTGTTATTTTTAACGATTTCTCTATCTCTTCTTTTCTATCGCCATCCGCCATCTTTTCGTGTATTTTTGGATTCAAATACTTTTATTCATTGTACCTAAAAATACAAAGGTGCATTTCCCGCCGATATGTCCAGTTGGCCTAATTTAGAAATCTTTGAACCATTTTCTGCTAAACATAGCTGATATGTTCTTTGGAGCAAGGATTCAATTTGATGTGTAGTGATAGGAACACCGCGAAGACAGATTTTTTAACAAGTTTTGCATTTCCAGTAAAATGTGGAAAGGATTTTTGATAGGAGCAGAAATGAAAAATTATTTGAAGAACAATTTTAGTCAGATATTCAAAGATAGAAAAATTGATGAAGATATGATTAAAGTTAACAACAACGGTAAAGGATCTTATATGCCATTTAGACGGTTCATATTATGCAATGTTTTAAAGCTAAACTCTTTGTAAATTTGTATGAAATTATGAAAGAAGCAATTGTTTTTAATCATGTCAACCCAAGCAAGGCAATAAGGTCATTAGGACGTAAGGAGTTACTGAGTGTTAAGGAATATGAGAAAAACTACTATTAAAGAAAGCGTACAATAAAAGAACAAGAAGAGAGACGACAGGTGATGATGATTAACATTGCATTTAAATTTTTAAAGATCCAAGCAAGAACCCGAAAGAGAGTTTCACAAGCGAGAAGTGCGATAGAAGAAACTGTTAGCATAGAACTTACGGTTACATCGAGCTGTAAAATGATAAAACCGTAACGCAGATTTAGTACTGCGCTAAAATTCATGAAGTCTCGTTACAATAGCACAAAGTTCATCAGACCAATTAGCATGAAAGAATTTATAGAAAAGGCAGAAAGAAGCTACATTACGGTGGTAGGAAAGGTACTGAAGCCGAGATGCCAGGCCAGAACCAATAACATTGAAAATTCTTCTTTGGATGTTTTCAAGAATCTCTAAATATATAGCAGGAGCACCAGATCAAATCTAGCAGCAATTTTCAAGGCAAGGACAAATGATAGAGTTATAACTATGTAAGATAGATTTTGGTGAGAAAAATTGTCTAGCACGACATGAGCCAATTTTCCTAGCTGCAGACTTAACAATAGATACAAATACTCTTTCCCCTCCGTGTTAGTTGAAACCGTTAATCCGTTAATCCGATAAGGTGCAATGAGTCACTCTCCTAGAGGTTAGCATCAGCCATACTGATAGGAGGTAAAAAGTGTTCTCTCAGGTGATTAAAAGATAACACTTTCATTTTGGAGGCATTAACATTTAGAAGCCACTCCTCATCAGATTTGATAACAGATTGTAGGTCATTTTTAGATCAAACTTTCATTTTGCGATTAGAAAGACAGAATCAGTAAAGAAATCCCCAAGAAATACAATAATCTTCCAACTTGTGAAGTCGACCAGTATGCCAGACCCTTATAAATGTCTTCGAGATATTGAAAACAACATTCCAAGTTTCACTATTCCTATCTAATGTTTGATAGACTTTTCGAGCAATAATCGTTAACATATCAGCAGTTGACTCAGAGAGGCGAAAGCTCCATTGTTTTACCTGAAAGAATCTCATGCGATGTATGATGCTTAACCAATCCAGAGTTAATTAGGACACTTAGTGCTTTGCCAAAAAGAGGTAGAATGCTAATAGGCCGATGGTTAGAAAGATTGGATTGTTCACAGGAGTTCTTAAAGACTGGGACTGCAGAAGAGGATTTCCAACAAGCTGGAAAACAAGAAGCAGCAGGGCACATATTGTAGAGTTTTTTTTAATCGTTTCACCCCAAGTAAGGCGGTACCACCACTGATGCGCAGGACGCTACATAAGATAGTAAAAGTTTAGGCAGGTGGAGAGTGAGGAGTAAGACAAACAAGTTACAGGGAATGTCAAAGAAAGGGCAAGAGAAGGATTGGAACACAGGTGTGAAGACAGTTGCAAAGGTAGAGAGAAAGGAAAACAACAAGATACACGGGGCGATATAGAAAGAACTGGAGTCAAGTAGATAAGAGATTGGAATTGACATTGCATTTAAATTCATGGCGGTTGTAGCCGTGAGGAAAGCAAGTATATGGAAGGGGGTTCCACAGGCGGGAAGTGCGAGAAAAGAAGCTGATGAGTAGATGTGTCGCCTGCATTTGGTTTATTTAACTGTAAAATTATTAGACCTTGTTGCAAGTCTGAATGCACGAGTAAATTCTTGTGAATCGGGCACGAGTGACCTAAGTTTGTTGGAGCAGAAGCCATGAAAATATTTGTAGAAGAGAGAGAGGGAAACCACATCCCGCCGGTGAGAAAGTGGCTGGTATCGAGCTGCCAGGTCGGGACCAGTCACATTACAGATTCTTCTTTGGAGCCTGTCGAGAACACTGAGAGGAACAGCAGGGGCGCCAGATATGACAACAGTATTCTATGCACGGTCGGATGTTTGACTTGTATATGTGCAAGATGGATTCAGGCAGAAAAAACTTCCTGGCCTGACACAGAGAAAACAGGAGATGGTTCAGGGGCATATTTTCAGGGATACCGTCAAGTCCATATGCTTTGTGAGAATTCTGTTTTATCAGCAGAAGATGTTAACAATTCAAATTGTGCGAAGAGAGGAAGCATAAAAGTTACTCTTATGAAATACACTATTACAGAACCGCTAATATTGACGTGAACCAAACTTTTCAGCGGCTATGCAGTACCTTATTCTATCAACAAACAAATACACGTTTAAAATTATTTCGCTAGTCACAAATAAGCGCCTGTTGTGATCAGAATTATAACTTTAGGAGCCCGAAATGCCAATTACAAGTTGGAAATACTAAAATCAAACAGATGCAGAAATTTAAATACCTAGGAAATGTTTTAACAGAGGACGGAAAGTGTGATACGGAAATCCGAAGGCGTATTGGCATGGCCAAGGATGCATTTCAGAAGCTGAGTTGAGTATTAAGAGACAGGAAAATTTCCCAGGAAACAAAGAGGAGATCACTTAATTGTTATGTGATGTCTGTCCTTCAATATATTTCTTTAATCATATCACCCCAAGCAAGGCGGTAACGCCACTGATGTGCAGGGGACTACGTAAGAGTGAAAAGATTGGAAAAGGGAAAGCCGGAAACCACATCCTAAACAGGAAACAAGGGATGAGCCTCTTCACCCGTTCAATAGACGTGGGTGGAGTGTGAACCGGGCGATAGTTTAGTCTATCTACTCCAATTGAAAAAAAAAAAAAAAAAAAAGAGAGTAAAAGATTGGAAAAGAGTAAATTATTCGAAAAGAGAAAGCCGGTGGCAGATTTTTAAGAACAATCTCATCAAAGATGAAGGAAAGACTTGAAGCAACCGAAATGTGGTTCTACAGAAGGATGCTAAGGAGACCATGAACAGAATATGATAACAACGACGATGTTTTGGAGAGGATGAACACGAGAAGGAAACTGATACTAAACATCTGGAAAAGACAGCTGAAGCTTTGGGACATATAATAAGGAAGGAGGGCTTGGAGAATCTGATGCTCACGGGACGGACGGAGGGGAAGAGAAACAAGAGAAAGCTACACATAACATACTTGATGGACTTGAGCAGGGATGGTGGAGCGGGGATTGAGTGGAATAACAGAAGAAGGGGTATTAAAAGCGTTAAGACATAGGAAGATGTGGAAGGCCATGATCACCGACGTCCTGAAGGGACTTGGCGCATAGAAGAAGAAGACCTGCAGAAAAAGTGATTTCTGTGAGCTATAGCGGCTAAACAGGCTGGCGCGAACCAAGGAGAAGATTTGGTGCTTCACCAGATATCTGCTAGTAGGTACAAAAGCATCAATGACAATTTTAACCTAAGAAGATGATCAGTGACAATATTCTCAAATAGAAGGTTAAGAATATCAATGCAATCCAAGTCAGGAAATGAATCCTAATAAGTAGGCTAGTAACAGAAAGACGTTTTATGAATAAGGGGTTCTCTTTAAATAAACGATTAAAAATATCAATAGATACTAAAGCGTGACAAGAAGAAAGTTAACTAAAGTTGTCAAGAAGAAAGATTTGTGATGCCTACAAGAGCTAGAAGAATGTTGAACATATTTATGCTGAGAACGGGTAGGCAAATGCATTATTTAACTGAGACTAGGGGTTGCCCACTGGAAATATATGCAGGGGCACCTAACCATGCGCGACAAATACCACGATATTGTGCGACTGTTGATCAAAGTAGCTCTTCTAAGTGCTACCAAAGAGCTTGTGTTCCTTGCTACCAGTCAGGATGCAGCAACCAGAAAACTTCCAACCTGGTACCCTTAAAATGAAAAGTCGCAGCCATTGATCAGTCAGATCACTAAAAACGTAAGACAGCTACATCATTATGGCCATGGAAGAAAGCCTAGGTAAAGCCTATCCTAAATGGCATGGGTACGAAGAATAAAGCGTAACAACTTTTTATTTATGCATTAAAAACACGCATTTTCGTTATATAGTAGTGTGTGTGTGTGTTTGTGGGGATTAAAAATAGCGGCAATATAAGGTGACCGAGTTTGAAAATTACAAACAAATGAAGCAAAACATGAATAGTAGAATTATTGGAAGTATGACGAAGATAAACGCCGATTACATGATCAGATAACAGGCTTTAATTGATAATAGTAATGGTAATCGTTTTCCTACAAGAAAATTGGCATTTATTGACCGAAGAGTTAATGTTACTGTCGGCTGAAATTTATAAAATCAAACCATATAATAATTATCAATGTGTAGGAAGAGAGTTAAAGCAACTTAATTAGCAAAGTGATTACTTCCTTTAGTCGTTTAGATCTATTTCTGTTTGTCTGTCTGGGTACGTGCTTGTGTGTCACCCTTCTAACGAACCCTACCCCTCCGAAACTCTTGGTCCAATTTCAACCAAAATTGATTCATATGTCGATCATGACATGAACCTTTGATGTACGCAAAAATTTTTTGAATCGATTTACAGGATACAGCAGAAATTATCTAAATGCTTAGAATTTACGAACTATTCTTCTTCGAAACGCCAATTTAATCAAAATCGGGTAACTTGTAGATCAAGGTCCGAACCTTTGATGTACACAAACATTTTTTGAATAAATGTACAGAGTTTTTCAGAAATCAACAACAAACATAATTTCAGTGGTCTTTTGCGTACTTTATGCTTTCTTCCACGACGATTCACTCAAACTTACCCAAAATCGAGTCATTGGCAGATCAAGGTCTGATGTCTTGATATCCGAACAAAAATTTCAGTTAACGCATAGGGTGTGGCAAAAATTTATGGAAAATGTTGCTTTTTGCAATCGTTTATTTCTCCGAAACGCTTAGTTGTATTCCAACAAAAATCTGGTATTTTTTGTAACTTCTACCTTATCATATGCCATAACAATTTCTCGTTTTCTACAAGGTGCCAACTCCTCCGAGGTTGCAGAGACAATGCATCCACTTCTTCTGCGTCACAACGTCATCGCATCACATAGCAGGCTTCTGTAACGTCCGTCCCCGTTCTTCCAAATGTACATATATCATTCCTGTTCATTGGTAAAATTGGCGCAGCATGCATCTCATTTTACAAATACAACAAAAACCAAGACTTACTTTACCTTTTTTTAACTTACGAGTCACTGCAACCGCATACTAAAACTTGACCTTTCCATTTCAACATAACTACTAAAACGCCCCAAACAACGTCTTGCTAGTAACCTATAAAAATAAAAATATTAATCTACATTTAAACAAAATTAATACCTAATCAAAAGACCTGTTTAATTAAACAATTTCTTCATAAAAACAACTCATACCTCTCTAATAAGAAAACTGTGTACCTGCTTTTTCGATCTCACAACAATATAGACACCTTCGTCTCATTCATTAGAAACCAACTATTAAGCTCTGAATTCACTGAAAGCATCGCTCTAATAAAAGAACTGTATCGATCTACAGAATATAGCGAGGACCTTTATGCGAAAACATTTCAGACCTCATCAAAAGTAATCAAGGAGGAAATGAGAGATCCAGTATATTTTAACCTCTTCCTAGACTATGCCTCGTGCATTTACAAACACAACTGTGATGAGATGGACACTGTCCATTTAAGCATTTTATACTGCATCCCAAACAAATCGACCAATGGAACACAACGGTCCTGCATTTCCTTCCGAGGTCCATCTGCTGATGATGAGAAAGACTATGCGGGTGTCCCTACGCTCTTCCTGATATTCATCAAGGATCTTTCTGATGTAGTCAGTTTCCAAGTTAGCATCTATGCAGATGACACCACCATCTATTTCCGTCTCATTATGAAATAAACCAGGGTTGGCAAAGTAGACCTCGGTTCTGCTCTAGGAATGAACCTCTAATCTGTGATGGATTGGGGTAAGAAATGGGTCGTAGATTTTAATGCTTTCAAAACGAAGCTTCTCTACTTTAACCACCATGGAAAAGCTTTCCTACCTTCCGTTAATATGGATCATACTCTTCTCCCTGAAAGCAATACACAGTGTCTCCTCAGTCGATCTCAAGTAGAATGAACACATTGAATCAACAGTGACATCTACTGCTAAGTTGGGTCGCTGTGCCGTGCTAGTAAGTTTTTTCTTGTCAGAATACATCTTGCACATTTACAAATCTACCATTTGCCCGTGCATTGAATACTGTCGACATATCTGGTCAGGTACTCCTGCTGTTCATGTCGGGGTTCTCGAAAAAACCCAAAAGAAGATCTACAATATAATCGGTTCCGATTTGGCTGCTCGACTTCAGTCACTTTCTCACTGATGCGATGTGGCTTCCCTCGGTCCTTTTTACAAATATTTTCAGGCTTCTGCTTTGACGAGCTTCATTACCTGGTGTTCCACCTTCATGAATTTACCCATGCAACTAGACTGACAACTAGGTTTCACCCTTTTACCGTCAAAATTAGAAAATGTAACGGCCAATTCTACTCTACAGTTTCTTTTCTCGCACTTCCCGCTTGTAGAACTCCCTTTCTCATGCTTGCTTTTCTGATAGCTACAATCTCTAAAAGCTTAAATGCAACGTCAATGGCAGTTTCTATCAACTTGATTCCTACTCTTACCCTTTCTGCAACATCACCTGTACTGTTTTCTTTTCTATCTTCCCTCTCCTCTCATTGTAAACCCCTGCGCACTAGTAGCAGTACTGCCTTGCTTGGGGTGAAAAGATTATAGAAAAATGTCTTGTGCTTTTAAGAATATTTTTCCATTGAACATCATAAAATGAAAAATTTCCTTGAAGAAAAAACGCGAGCGAAAAGGAAGGCAGCGATTTCACCTATTTCAGGATCAGATACAGGCACAGCAAGAGGCTGATAAGCAAATATATTTCAAGGCATCGTGAGCATGTCATGAAGCAATAAGAACTCAAGCCAGAAGACGCAAAGTGAACTAATAAGACAGAAGTGATGAGACAGAAGAAGCTAATAGGACAAGAAGACGAGAATAAGCCTGCAAGAAATATATATATATATATATATATATATATATATATATATATATATATGTATGTGTGTGTGTGTGTGTGTGTGTGTGTGTGTGTGTGTAAATTTTGGTGATATATAAAAGAGATAACAATTATGCTCGTGTCGAAAAACCTTTGAAGAAGGTAAAAAATGTTTTTTTAAAAAAGAAAGAGCGAAGTACATGAACATCAGTCAAAAGAATTCGAACCGAGTCAGCACGTAGCCCCCCCCCCCCCCCAAAAAAAAAACCCGAGACGAGTAATCAACTAACAAAAAAGCGCTTAATACTTAATACGGAATAAATGAAGTATACCTAGTGAGCCATACAAACCTACCTAGGTTTCACCTAAACGGATCATCAGGGAAAGCAGGTAGGTCTGTCTGGATCACTAGGTATACTATATATATATATATATATATATATATATATATATAGAGAGAGAGAGAGAGAGAGAGAGAGAGAGAGTGAGAGAGAGAGCAGCGCAAAGACGAAATTTAACAGAGGAAGAAGCTAATGCGAGAAAATATCCTCTGAGAGAGCCTGTAGCTGAAAGAAATAATTTATCTTGCAGTAGTCTTCACACTATACAAGGCTCGGGAGCGACACGAGGTAGAGGGTTATAGAGTTACAGCTTATGCGGATATGTGTGAAAGATAACTGTTAATCCTAGACTAGAACAGATTAAGTGAAGCTTCTTGGTGGTCCGTGGGAAGAAGCTGCTTGAGTGGAAATTACATCTCACCAGAGGAATATGAAGGGAATGTGCATGGTTCGATGCAGTGTGCGTGGCATTTTGAGTTTTAGCCGTGAGGGTTAAGGCTAGTATAACTAATGAATGTAATTGGTCTGAAAACTTTACATGGAAATAGCAATAGAACAGTGAGAGGCTCGCAACGTCTTGTCTATGAAAAAGTGGTTGCAGAGTGGAAAACATTTTGTCGCTCATAAGGGCGCGGAGAGGCTTTTGGACTCGGTCACGTGTGGAAAGTGATATAGAATCCATTTACAGCCTGATCTGGCTCTTATAAAAGTAGAGGATATAAAGATGAGTGAGGTACTTATTGAAGCGGTACAGGAAATTTACCATCTTCCTCGGTATCTTAAGCGATGGATCGTATGTATAAGTTCCACTTGAGGTCTGGATTCAGTTTGAGTTTCAATAGACGTTCAAGGCACAGGCTATCCCTGAGGGAACATAATTCACAATTCATCACACTTGATAAAATTCACTGATCCAGTTGGCGATGGTGAAACGTTACCAGTTTTGAATTTGAAGCATTGAATTTAACCAACCAGTTTCACACTACCGCTCTGTTAGAACTAGGTTAGAGGAGAGGTCAGCTTCAAGCTCTAGTTATTAAAGGTTTTGGAGGTGCACCCATATACCGTTGTATCATCAGCATTGATATTCACAAATGATCGTGTATACTCTTAGGCAGATTATTTATGTAGAGTTGGAAGAGGATTGGACCGAGAAGCGAATCTTGGAAGAGGATCGAGTTAATCACTGGGACTTAGAGGATTGTCAAAGGCCTTGTCAAAGGCCTTTGAATTATCTAATGCGACTACCCTTGAGATGTATTTGTTGTCAAGTGTATCATTGATTCTGTGAGTTAGGGTATCATTAGTAAACCCAGCAGATCGAAATCAGTACGACTTGTCGCTCAAGAAATGTATCTATAGAAGTGATCAACAATCTTCTTGATTATAGCTTTAAAGATTTTGATAATTACACTGAAAAGACAGATGAGTCTATGGTGTGAGAGGGATGATCGCTCACTCGCATTTTCGAAAACCAGGCATACAATTGAAACTTTCTACAGACTTTTGAAGGATTTCTCTTTCAGGCAAAGGTTAAATAATTTCGCTAGGATTGAGAATAACACTGGATTCTTAAAGACAACTACCTTAACCACAAGATTTTGTCTGGAACGGTGGCCTTCTTAGGGCCATGAGCTTTAATATGTCTCGAAACTTTCTGAGCTGTTACTGAGATTGTGCTCAGTGAGATGTGAGAAGTCGGGAAGTAGATGGCTTTTGTCATCTAACTTTGAGTTTAAGGCAAAGATCAGGAGCAAAGAGCTTCACCTTGTCTGATAAGATGATATCGGGGCCGTTTATAATAGATGCTTTGCCTCTATTCAGAATTTGGTTAAAAATCTTCCAGAACTCTCGTGATCTAATATGTTTGCTTTTAACGTTGGCTTAGACTGCTCAAGCACATCAACACTTTGCATTTTCTTGAATCTTTTGCAGCGATTGCAAGGAAATCTGAATGCAGCAAAGGTTCTTCTGCACCGCTTCTTGTGATAAGCATTGTAATAAAGGGTTCATGGGTCAAGAAGACAAACTATGAGAATGCGAATGGAAGAATGTTTTTAACAAGGAACAGCTGAGCAACGCAACAGGAAGAGGAATGAGAATACTGGTGCCATGATAATTGCATGAAATGCACAAAACAGAGTTCATAGAGTGTTTATGTTTTGTTCACTGAAGCCAATTAGCAACAACGAAAATGCTATGGATGAAAAATAAGCCGTCATTTCAGCAGCAAGTATATAATAATATTTTTTATAAATACCATTTTTCTCAAGTTCACTAAATGTTATAAGTTTTTCTAATTTTCCTCCAATTTTTTTATATTGGTAGTGTGGAAAGTTAACACCTTGATTATATCATTATGAAGGAACCATGCATCACGAGAAGTTTCAGTGAAAAGATCTCTCTATCAGGTGCCTTGACAAAATATGCAATAATATCTTTTTTATTTATGCTTCCATTATGAACATTCTTAAGCCAACTTTGGACGTCAGCTCGTCAGCAGTTTTGCAGCATTTGTTCCTCGGATTCTTTTCTCACGCTGTGCCAGGCTATGATTCACCTTGCGTTTGATATAGCCCCATCGAAAATAATCACAAAGTGTGAGCTCAGTGGAGCGCGGGGCCCATTTGAGAAGACCCCCTTCGACCGATCCATTGGTCAGAAAACTTGATGTTCAGGAAATACCTCAATGACCTGTCAAAGTGGGAAGGGGTTCCGTATTGTTGAAAAAAGACTTTAGCAATCTCACTCCTCGATTGAAGTTGTGACGCAACAACTGCCTGCAGCATATTCAGGTAATTTCTCCAGTAACGGTGATTGTGTTTCTCGGATGCATCGCTGAAGAGAAATGGTCCAATCAGCCCATTACTAGACATGGGTTTGATTTTCCCTAAATTCGACATTTGTGTCGGTTTACCTGACCAAAACGATGAAAGATAGATTCGTCGCTGGATCATAAGTCTTCCAAGAGCTGTGGGTTGTTTTATTCATTTTTAGACAATCTTCAAATTGAAGCTTTTGAACAATATGAAGTCAGTGCGAATAGAGCTTTATCACTCTCCGAATTATCCTTTGAATCGTGCTTTTGCTGATGCTGTGTTTCAGAACAGCCCTCCGGATGAATTTTTTCTGGATTTGTGCGAATTTCTGCTTCAGGAGTTTGGTATTTCCATCAGCGGTGGTAGTAGCACACCTTCTGCTGCGTAGTTTGTCAAGAGCCGATCCTGTTTCGAGAAACTTGCTATGTATGGCGTAAATTGTGCTAGGCGTTGAAGCAGAGTGAAAGACATAAAGCTTCTCAAATTCACTCTGAACTGCAGTCGAGTACTGAAAAAAACTTGTCTGGTGGCAATTTTGCAACGTTGCTCCAACGTCAATTAGTGAGTCGTGTGCAAAGGAATGATACATTTACAAAAACTACAAAGACTAAGCTGGCAAATGCTGATAGTCTCACGTCTCTCCGAATGATACCAGAAACGAAAAAATAAAAGAGTGTATATTGATTTTTGGGACTCTCTGTAAAATTTAAAATGTTCTATATTCATAAGAGAAGAGGGCTCAATAAAGGTGAAAAAGCATTTATAGATATAAAATGCATGAAGATAGGAATCAATATTGCATGATGACTGTACCTTTCACTGTTCAATGAGATCTTCAAACCATGTCCCGCTACTCTTTTAGTGGACTTTATAAAATCTCCCAACCTAAATCTCATAAACTTCCAAAAACTTATCAAAACATGCAATCAAAGAAAAATACACGAAAAAAAAAAAGAAGCAAAATAATCAAATAAAATATATAAATGAATAAAATAGTAAATAAATTAGAATGTTCAAAAATTAAGCTTGACATTGTATGTTTGAAAAACCGGAAGTCAAAATGGCTACAATTGAAAGAGAAGAGAGAGAAAAAGAAAAGATTAAGAAGTGAATGTTAAGTTAAAAAAACAAAACAACAACCTCAAAACCCCTTAAATCAAAACAAAAAAAGCGACGTAAAGGGCAAATAACTACGACATTCTACACAGATTCGCATACGCAGAGACGGGCGTAAACACGCACGCAAACAAGCATTATGAAAAAACTTGAACGAATGAAAAGTACTTATAAAAAAGAAAAATCGTGAAGTATAAGCAGTCATTAGAGATCTTTCCTGACGAGTAGAAGGAGTGATTCTTGGTGAGTCCGTCTACGAAACTTTGGGGTCGAGATGCTGAAGGTAACATCAATTATCTAAGTAAAAACACAACTATAGATAACGCTGGTCTATTTGCACACACACTTCCTCCATCGTCCAAACCCTATAAATACGCAATATAAAGGCCAGGACCATAAATAATTCTTATCATTAGCCATAATCTGTGAAGAGCCAATTTCCTTGTCTCCTCACAAGTTATGTAATCACAGCTCATTATATATACAGCCCGCTAAATAAGTAGTGACGCTTGGTCTGAAATTCGCATTTCTTATTTTTTCTATTATATTTCTTCATTTTTAACCCATCTTATTCCTCAGCTAAATGTTCCATTTTCAGTCTGTTGTTGTGTGTAAACGGACTTCTTTTTATTTCTAGACTTTTACGAGAAAAGAAATAGTTTTCTCAAGTTTAACTTCTTACCATACTCAACTAATTCCTCGCCCCGAATCAATCATCTTTTTTCTTTCCGGTTGTTCCCTAGTTAAGTTAATTGAAAATTCGATTATCATTTCTTTTACAGTTTTCTCGTAGACGACACATTTTTCTAAGCTAAATATTCTATATGTACTTTACTAATTTTCTGTTCATCTATTTCTGTATTACATCTTTATTCAATTTTTTATTTCTGCTAATGTACAACACGTTTTCATTATTTTTCGTTATTTTCTCCTCCAATCAATCTCCTTTAGTCTCATTCTATTATTACCATCTTTACTTGCTTCTCTAGTAGTACTTTATTTTGTTTTGATAAATACTCAATTTTTTATTTTTTTATTTCTTCACTATCTTCACCATCTTTCTATTATTTCAAATTTCTGTTCTTAATTCAATTCTCTTTTCGTTTCGACTATCCTTTTTTCTTTTTCGCATTCCTCTCTAAAAACACTTGTCATAACCCTTTACGCTTATTTTCTTTTTTTCAAATCATTTTTCAATTATTATAAATCGTTTATATACTTCTCTCATTCATGTACTACTTTTCAATTCTTATTCATTTTTTTTTCTTTCAGGATTGTCTTTTTTTTATCCTCACTATCTCCTTTCAAACAATCTATATTTCCTGCTTTCATTTCTACCATTTTTATGACAAGCAGACGACATTGTGTCTTCCTTTATCCACTCTTTTTAGATGTTTATCATCTTTTACGATTCTCGTCGAATACTCTTCTTTCTTTGGAAATCAGAATTGAAGAG
Source organism: Ascarosepion bandense (assembly GCA_037127315.1). NCBI lineage: Eukaryota > Metazoa > Mollusca > Cephalopoda > Sepiida > Sepiidae > Ascarosepion > Ascarosepion bandense. Next base: position 385,832 of record JBBBDQ010029239.1, read on the forward strand.
CTTTTTTTCCCCGCTTTCCTTTTCCCCGTTCGTTTCACTCCTTTTTTTCTATTCCTGTCAGTTAGTTTTTCTTCTAGAATATGACTTTGACTTTACAATATCAAGTGTCACTGGAGACATGCGCAAGTGCAAAGCGGATTATATAGACTTTTTCAATCAAAAATATCTATATAGAAGACTGTCGAAAAAGTGTGAAAGTGAAATGAAGAGTCAGTCATTTCTTTAGATTTAACCCCCAGTTAAAAATAAAAACAAATCAGACAGTCCAAAATATTCTCCATTTGTAAAAGACAACGTTTTTAAAGATTACTTATTTAAAGGTTTCATAGCATCTTGAGGATATTCATATTTCAGAAGTGATTATAAAAGTGAAAGACTACTTATCGTGTCAAAGTTCTTTTTGATTGGATTTTTAATTTTGAAAATTGCACTTTTGCTAAAAAGGTGTTTACTAAGATAAATAAGTATGGCACAAGATAAAAATGTAGGAAGACTGTCAAAGCCACTCTTCCAAGAGTGAGTGGTTTGACTTCATAGGAAATCAGCATTTCAATTCCTGTTCTGAATCGAACCAGTTTCCTGCCAATATATATTTGGTATTGTTGGGAAAGATGCAATTATTTTAGTCTCATGTTTAAAAAACCTAGTTACGAAACATTGTTTAGTTTGTCAAAAACCGTTAATTGCTTACGTTTAAGAGCATAAAGTACAGTAATTTGTAGTTTTGTCTTAGTCTAAGTAAAAGTTCTAATACTTATTTCTGTCAGTAAGTTAAAACAGTCATAATGTTTCAGTGATAAATCAATGATTAATACCTATTCTTTCTTATGTGCTGTGTCCCCTCAGGATATAGGGGATCATGGCTTTCCACAATTTCCTGTCTTTTGTATCTCTTAATAAATTTTGTCTTTTTATTATTTTTTCTAAACTTTGTTCTGCCACTTATTTTTACACAAGATCGCTAAGTGTGTATCCCTTGACGTTCTTGTCTTAAATCTGTTCTGTGAGTATCAGATTTCTAAGCCCTCTTTTCCGCGATATGCTCGATAGAAATTTTAACTGTCTCTTTCTTATGTTAAGCATAAGTTTCCTTTTCGTTTCCATTTTGTCTACACTTTGGTCGTTAATCACATAATCAATTTATAGTGTCCTTAACATACATTTGCAGAACAACATTTCTGTTGCTTCAAGTCTCTTCATCTTTGAAGATATTATCCAGCACTCACTGCCATACAGGAGAACAGATATTACCTAACAGTTCAGTAATTTTTTCTTTATTTCAAACGAAGTTTTTGTGTTTTTAACTACTCTGCTCAGCTTTCAGATTTCAGTGTCGCACTTTACGTACTCTGTTAATATCCCCCCCCCCAAAAAAAATATTTAATGTTACTTTACAGTAAATACAACACTTCTTGCTTAGCAAGGAAAAGTAATTAGAGGAAAAGCAGTGGCCTTAGCAAAGGGTGAAAAAGGAAGAAAAAGGGTCACAATGGTTAGAAAGTTTTGGAGATCCTTGATCGCTTATATCGTGACGAGACACAGCACATAGAAAAAACTATGTAAATCTACTCATCCCTAAACTTATTTTGCTATGCCATCGTATTAGTGACATGACCATGTTTCAAAGCATCGTGCTTTGGTATCAATTTAAAAAGACAAGATTTTTCCGTATTTTATGATCATTTTGCTTAAAGTTCATATCTTACTGACTTTAAAAGAAAAAATGAACATTTGCCAAAATGCTCCAGTGAAATTTTCATTTCTTAAAGTTATTCTTTACATAAATAGAAAACAAGGAACGAGTCAATTTTAGCTGATGACGGGAGGATTTGGGAAGAATCTAGAGAAGCTGAAAACTGAAAGAAAAGTGGATTTGGTGTCATAATGAATTGAATGTGAACTCACCTTTTTTTCTCTTCACACACACACACATACACACACATGTAAATATATTATAAGTATATTTCTTTTTTATGTAAGACGACAGTTTTTTAATACATACAGATAAAATATATATAAAAAGAATTATATATATATATATATATATATCAACAGCTAATAATATAACCCATATTTAAATAACAATATTTTGAATAATAAAATAAATACTCCTTATACATGATATATATATATATATATATATATATATATATAAAGTATAAGGGCTATTAATTTTATATATTTATTATTCAAATCTGGGTCATATCACCAGCTGTTTATATATATATATATATATATATATATATATATATATATATATATGACGTATATTGCTCATATTAGCAGCTGTTGAACTATATCTGAATTTCTTACTACATTTGACCTCATGTCGACTGCATGACATGAGTGGGCTAACAGTTATAACAAAATACTGTGTTAAAATGTTAGTAAAGTGTTATTTTCATTTTACGTTATACATGCAAACATCTATCTATCTATCTATCTATCTATCTATCTATCTATCTATCTATCTATTTGTGTGTGTATCGTAATGTTACCTATTTCCTATTAAATGAACCCATAGCGATTGTGGAATCTGAAAGTAGTGGGTACTTCAGGGCAGAGATTTTTCTGGGGAGGAATGGGGGTAAACTAAATCAACGTCTTCATTTTCATACTACAGCACTATCATATACACAACTTAGGAATAAGTTTGGGTATAGTATGTTACTTCACTAAATTAAATGGACTAATTTTTCATTCATAGTAGTGGAGTTCTAATCTTTCTTGCCCTACTTATCCACTCCCAAACTGTTGGAACACAAGAGAGCTTAATTTCAAAACAAAATTGATTCGCCAATCTACTGATTATCTTCAGTTGATTGGAGAAAATTACTGACCAATTCTTTCACTCGGCCATAAATCACTGACTGCCTATGTATCTAGATATCAACTTGGGGACATTATTTCTAATTAACGTCTTCCTTCAGATATGAAAATATAACTATTAAGTCTCTTTCCCTCCCTAACAACACGTCAGTTTCTATCTACGGGTTGTTTTATTTTATTTTTTTCTGTCCTTAAAAAGCTAAATGAAAACGAAAACACAGAGGAAAAAGTGCTGACGATCAAATCTTATCAAAATCAGAGACTAATCAGTTTGATAAATTTTTGAAACTTAGAAAAGTGTGGTGGGGACAACCGAAGGTCCAGCCAAAATTCTGGGTGAGGAGGATTTGGTCCCTTCTCCCCACCCCAGTAGAACCACCACTGAAGAGATGATCAGCCATTCCTTGACGTGCTATCGTCGATTGAAATTTATAAAATCTTTTTCTAAAAACATTTTTTCAAGAAAATAGGTTACTTATTGTTATTGCCCTTTCTGGTATTGATGATACCTTTCTTAAATTTTTTTTCGAAGTAATAGAGGATTTTGCGTAAATCAAATGTTTCTATGGTCGATATTATTTGGAGGAAAATACATTGCTGTTGCTTACAAAGTACTAACAATATCATTTGCTTCTTACCATCTTTATTATGAAAAATGGTATAATGAAATATATATATACTGAATGAAAGAACAGAAATTATGACTAAATGTAACCAAACCATAATATACCTATTAGGGTCATACAACCATGGATGAAAACGGTATAATTTCTTCTATAACTTCGAATGTTGAAATTAGACAAAACAAACAAAAACAGATATTTATTGCAAATCACTTCAACCAGTGAATAGAAAAAATACCCAAAATATTTTCAGCTTTGCTTAACAGAAAATGTTGCTTTTTCAAATAATATTGAAATAAAATAAATAAAATAGATTCTTTCGGTTGGGTTGTTTTTATTTCTTTACAGCTAGGCTTAGAACTTGAAGATTTTCATTGAATCCGTTTATGAGAAAAAATTCTTAGTAGGGAAGATATCAGTTCAACATTGTCACAAGTTTTTTGTTTGGAAATCAATTTTCCAGCAAAGAATAAACAAGTTTGTGTCATATTTTGCTTAATATTAACAAAGGTTTAACATTTGCTATATTTGAAAAACGTCTTAGTCTCTTAATTCCAAACATTTGATATTGTAACACCGTATTCTGACCCCACTGGACCGACGTACTCCACAAAATCGGCCGTTGGTCCTGTATGGTCCAGTATTACAGGCTAGGCATGAGTCTGCGGTACCAAATGTCGATTTGATGCCACCTTCAAATAATTTCTGTAAAGGAGAGATGTGGCTTTAATTTAACCCTTTTTCGTTCGTTCTTATCTCAATGCTCTTACTGTCGACATTTCCGTTCTTAGTGGTAGAAATAGCAGCGGTATTTAGATCTTAGCAGAAGTAATTTGCTTCTTTGATCTTCGTATCAGCAACACACACAACGGACGTTTTCTTTCACTATCTGACGTCACTCAACTCAGTTCGACTGCATTCAATGATAGTCAAAACCCCAACTCCTCTTCTGGCAGCCCACTACTAACTTAATCTCGGACCCAAGTGCTTCCTCGGCAGCCCACTACCAACTCCATCTAACAACTTAAGGTCTGCCTTTTTATTGAGAAAAAAACTGGCATCACATGTGATCTGGCTGTGACACATCTCCTGAAACATGCAAGACTCGTGACAGACATTTTTATTATTTATTCATCTTGCCCTTGCATTGTTTATAAACAAATCGTTTCCAACCCGATTTGAAATTAAAAATCTCCAAGAGGACACTTTACTCTTTATCTATCAGCCGTCTTAGGTTTCATATATCATTGTTCTAGATTCTTTCCTATTTATAATAGAAAACTTCAGAAAAGATCGTGTTTTCTGTTTATAGATAAAAATAACATTTCAACTAGTAATCTGCTACCTTTTGTACACTTAAAAAAGATTGTATCTTTTGTTCTAATTTCTCTTTCTGTAACATTATTGATATTTCAAAGTCTATCAACCTCTTGGTAATACGAAGACAGTCTCTCGTTCACTTGTTGTTTTCTGTTTTACGGCATAGTCACCGTTATTAATGTTAACAACATTATTATCATTTCAGGGGTGATATCGCCCTGCCACAATATTACTTTCTGAGCGGCCTTTGAATTTGATTGAAAATGTCTGAAAATTTATTTGGACTAAAAAATTAGTTTGGTAAATGAAGCAAAGGTTAAGAAGGATTAAATGATAGGATGTAACGTTTCATATAGAAATATTACCGCATTTCCCGTATGTTAAGACGCCACAAGTGGTAAGACACACTCTATAACACTGCGCAATGCAAATTTTGTCCTTGGGTAGCAAATAAGTTTTTCCTATTTGTTTACGCCTGAAAAGTATGAAAAATGGCTAATATTTCTTCCAAACTTTGCTTTTGTTAGAAGAATAATGATATTTCTGAAATTTATCTATTTCCATTGGGAAAACAGTCTCGTTCACAACAAGTATCGTCCATCAGTAGCTCCCATTTGCCGTTGTTCATTCCCACACTTAACTCGGTTCGATGTGGTGTATATTGCAGTGTCCTTGCTGTCCCAAAGGCAAACATAACACGGGAACTTGGTAAAGCCACCTTAGAGATCTTTCAAGAAGACCACTATTTTGAAGTCTCTAATAACCTCGCAATCGTATTCTTTATATTTCAAGACACCTAGAAAGATCTTAACTGTTGTATTTCTCTGTTATGAAGCAGCACAGCTTTGAGACTTCTAGATGAATTTTTGATGAAATGGCGCTTAGGTACTGGAGCGACGGTTGATACAAGGTCTGGATATATGATAGCAGTCGCATTCTTAGTTCGACGTTTGAAATGGTCCACCATACAGAAGAAGCAATTGATAAGTTGGTTCCTTCCAAAGTCATGGGAATGAAACTTCCTGGCACTATTTTATTTTCCGTAACATCCTGCAAAAGTGCAAAATATAAATATGATTATAAAAATACAAATATATTTCACCCTGTGTTATTGAAAGATTCTAAAAAGTTACATTTTTTATTTTTAAAATTTTAGAAGATCGTAAGCTGGATAAATAAAATTCTGACGTTGGACTCCAATTAATGCAACAAAAATACGGAATCTTGAAAACTGAACATACCTAATATTCTGTATTTTTATAGCACTTGCTAGTGATTCTGTATAGAAAATATCCACGATATTGTGGACAATAATGAGCGATTGTTGAAACGTATTTAATACATACTTAAATTAAAAAAATTCAAAATTTTACACTTTCAAACAAGGTTCTTTTTTTTCAGTGTTCGCAGGTGAAATTTTAGCAGATGTTGCCACAAAGTACCTTTTCACGTTCGTCTTGATAAATTCTCCATAGACAGCAAAATGCGTTTGCTGGATGCTTGCAACCTCTTGATGCCATCTGTAACAAATGCATTATCGAATTTCTTAATATTTTGTTTGCTTAATAAATCCGACTTTACACAAACTTTTTTAAAAATCATTTCACCCCAATCAAGGCATTCTACTACCACTGTTGCGCAGGGGGTTACATAGGGGAAAGTGATAAGAAAGAGGGGTTAGTTATAGGAAATGTCAGGAAGAGAGCAATAAACGGATGAGAATACCTAGAATGGGGGTGGAGTAGATGGAGAAAAGAGCTTGAGAGAATGGATGCGAGTTAGTGAGATAGGAGATGTCTATTGACCTTATATTTAAATTCCTGGAGATTGTAGCTGTCAGGGAAGCAAATATATGGAAGAGAATTCCACAAGCGGGAAGTGCGTGAAAAGAAGCTGTTAGAGTAGAAATTGCGGTTACATTGCATCGGTTTTACTATAAAAGGGTGGAACCTAGTTGCTAATCTAGTAGCTCGTGTAAATTCAAACATAGGGGGCACCAGTGATCTAAGTTCATTGGAGCAGAATCCATGAAAGTATTTATAGAAGAGGCACAGAGAAGCCCCGTCACGCCGGTGAGAGAGCGACTGCAGCCGAGCTGCCAAGTCGGTATCGATCACATTACAGATTCTTCGTTGGATTTTGTCAAGAATCTCAAGGTGAATAGCAGGGGCACCTGACAAGATGTGGCAGCAGTATTCAATACACGGGCGAATGGTAGATTTATATATGTGCAGGATGGACTTAGATAGGAAAAACTTTCTGGCCCTGCACAGTAAACCGATCTTTTTAGCAGCGGATTTAGCAATGGATTCGATATAGTCATTCCACTTGAGGTCCACTGAGAGTGTGAGGCCAAAAAGATGTAGTGTTTTATTCTCAGGGAGGCTAGCCTGTTCCATGCTAATGGGGGGCAGGAGCGATTGTCTATGATGGTTAATAGATAGCAACTTCGTTTTGGAAGCATTAAAATTTACGAGCCATTTATTACCCCAGTCTACCACGAATTGGAGGTCCTTCTCAAGCTCGGCAGCTCGGTTCGCTTTGTCAACCTCAGCAGACTTTTGATCGAGGGGAGAGTAAACGGTGGTGTTGTCAGCGTATATCCCTACTTGGGATCTTATTACATCGGGAAGATCGTTCATATAGATCAGAAAAAGCGTAGGACTTAGAATAGAGCCTTCAGAGACACCCGCGTTCGTATGGTAGTTTTGGGAGGAATGTCCGTTCAATACTACCTTCATTGTGCGATTTGAGAGGAATGACTGGATTAGGTCAAACAATTGTTCAGTTATACCATAGCTCAGCAGTTCCCGAAGTCAATTAAAACAGCACTTTCATTTTTAGATTAACCAATATAAATCCTTTATTATTAGATAATTGGCTCACATATCTTTACCATTTACGGACGTAGTGAAGGATAAAAAAAAGGTACAACATCTTATTTATTGACCAACCAGAGGACAACTCCAAAATTTCAAAGTTGATCCTCATCCTCTTCTTGGATTTCAATACATAAAATATGTACGTTGACTGTTTTTTACCTCTTTTGAAAGTCGCGAATTGTGGCTGGACGTCTGACACGCATTTTCTAATTCTCTCACCTTTGTCTCATGCAATGAAAGAAAGAACTATTAAGAGTCGTCTGTGCTGGTTCTCTAAAAGCAGACGACACTAAATTTCTCACTGGACCACTCTCTCTTTCGCCTTAACATATTTTCTCCCTAACATCGAGTCAGCAACAACAAAAAAGAGAGGAACAAGAAATTAACGTAAGATACTTACTACTATCCGTTCATGCATAAACAAATACAATGAGACTTTTCTTCGAAAACATTTCCTCCTAAATTCAACTTTTATAAAAAATATTATTGCTGAAAAAATATCTGATGAACTCTTCACAATCAATTATAATTTTTATAAATTACAATATTTGATGATTAATAAATATTTTTATTATTTTAAAAAAGAAAGAGATCTTTTTTTATTTCTTTGGTGTCTTTCTCTGTACCTTCTGATCCATTAATTATGGAGAGTTCGGTTATGTTTGGCACAAGGCCAATTTGATAAACATAATCGAGGTTCCTACAGTATATATCAACGACGACTTGTCTGCACAGGGAATCTAATGGAAAATAGTTTAGTTTCAAACATTGATGACCAGCTTGCAAAATCAAAGTTTGATGTGTATAATAGTCATTTCCTTTGCTTTCGAGACAGAAGCAATTAGGAAATCGAACTTACTGACTAAAGACAAAAAAAAAAAAAAAAGATTAAAATTTTGTGAGTGTAATTTGCTTGGTATTTTTAATTTTTGAAAAATATTTGAAAACTTAGTTTACCGCATTATCATGTCTAAATCGTTGAGTCTACTGTGTCATCTTTCTTTTTGTCATAACAGATTATTACATTTTGGACATATTATTAAACATTTGTAGTTATCATTAATTAGATTTTCAATCGTTTAGCACAAATGTTATACCAATTTACCTCACAAACAACACGTAATTGCCGCCACAAGGTGTTTCAACACTGTATTTACATCAAACTGCCAATTGAAATTTCCGTTTGCGTTTTAATAAGTGCGGTAACAAGGCTGGTAATCTTAGTCCCCAGCTGAAATATAACTGTTAGCTTATATATCAATTGGAGTAGATAGATCTAATTGGAGTAGATAGATCTATCTATCGCCCGATTCACACTCTACCCACGTCTATTGAACAGGTTAAGAGGCTCATCCCTTGTTCCCTGTTTAGGATGTGGTTTCCGGCTTTCTCTTTTCCAATCTTCTCACTTTGGTTTCTTTTTTTTTTTTCAATTGGAGTAGATCTATCTGTCGCCCGGTTCACACTCCACCCACGTCTATTGAACAGGTTAAGAGGCTCATCCCTTGTTCCCTGTTTAGGATGTGGTTTCCGGCTTTCTCTTTTCCAATATTTTCACTATTACGTAGCCCCCTGCACATCAGTGGCGTTACCGCCTTGCTCGGGGTGATACGATTAAAAAAAAAAATTACGTGACAAATGTTGGAGTTTGTGAAGATACTGTATGGTATGCCTAGTGTCGAGTTTCTTACACTCTTCTATATAAACCTGATGTTGACTGCTCAACAATCAAAAGCAGAATAACAGATTTGAGTTAAGATTAAAAACAATTATCTTCATTACTCATTTAGCGAGCTTTAATTAAAAATATATATATTGACCAATAGAAAAAGGAATTGGCTGAAGAAAGAAGAGAAACAAAGGGGAATGAATTTAATTTAAAGATTAGGAAATCAACTTTCCAGTTTCTCTTCTTAGGTTAAAAAGTAACAAGCCTATGCGAACTTTAGTTTTGTTATAAATCCCCTCCCCATGAATCGCTCACACATCAGACAAAGAGAGTAAAACCCAGCTTCAGGCTTGAGCAACGCGCTCCCCTACCCTCGCCGAATGAACGACGCCGCCATTGTCACAGACAATCAGCCGACAGCAACCAACATTCTTGCGTCTTCTCTTTTTCTCTCTTTCTTCCTCTCCCACTTCATTGTATTCAACGGGATGTTTTTGTATACATGTAAATAAGTTATACATTTATTTATTCAAAATCGGAGCATTCTTTTGTCTTTGAATTCACGTTTGCTGAAGCGAAGAAGAAATTGACCTTTACAAAAGTAACGACAACAGCGACAGTTTTGTTTTCCAGGTCATCCATTCTTCGCTTCCGAAACACTAGATCAACGAAGGCCTTCAGTACCTGTAGGAAACTACTTAGTGATTATCGTCAATAGTCGAAGAAACAATATATATCGTATGATACTATATGTCTCGGGTTGTTGATTGCTTGTATCTTGTGACTGGGGTTGACAAACTCCTCTCTACAACTTGATCTTTCCATGCAGATGAATTTTTAGATGCAAGGGTATTTTTGAGGATCGTAATCACCAAATGAAAGAAAAATATTGAAATAATGAAATGAACGAAAAAATGCAAGCAACAAAGAACATCTGAAATTAACCATAAGTGGAAATGAAAACAATATTTTTACCAAAAATAAGAGAAAAAGTTGAGACTTTTCTTTTAATGTAAGCATCTGTTCTTTTCTCGTCTACTGGGTCATTTTTATATCACAGATCGTCAGACAAATTTTTCTTATTGTTTATTGCATTAGGTATAGACACTTGAACGGGAGCAGTTTTAACGAGAAACTCGCGGAGAGAGGCATAAGAAATCACGGCCATATTTATTCTACATTTTGGAATTTATAGACAGACTTTACGAAAAGAAATGAAGAAGACAAATTGAAAGAACGATAATAAAAGGCTGTGAAGTCATTAGTGAAATCAGTTGACTGTTTGTCCTTGTTTCTGGTCAGTTGGCCATCGATCGGGATCACAGACGTTGGCGCCTTTGAGTCGCTCGAGAGCGACCGTTAAATCGCGTCCAGTTTTGATCTTCAAACGAGAATAATGGCTGATAGACTTCCGGTTTGGAATTAAAAACCGGCGAAAATAGGACGACGCAATGCAAACATATGAGAAGACCAAATGGAAATGTGAAATGAGTGTCGTAATAATAATAATAATAATAATAATAATAATAATGTTGATGATGAGCATTAAAAGTAAAAAAAAAAAAGAAACAAAGCAAAAACAAAACAAGAAAGAAGATAAGAAAAAGGGAATAAGGAAAATGAAGGACGAAGGTCAGTAGATTAAATGAAAGATTAACAGAAGAAAAGGCATAGTAAGGAAAAGAAGAAAAAATCAAGTGCATGGTAAAGACGAATGATTAAAAGGTGTTTAAACAAAGAGCGAAGAAGAGAGGAAAAAGGAGGAAATAATGCGAATAAAATATAAAACTGGGATGAGAAGAAGAGAGGAAAATGGCGGGGGAAAGCTAAAAAGGAAGATTAGAAAAAGATGTGGACGTGAAAGAGAGAAGAAAATAGCGAGAAAAAGAGAAGGGCTGAGAAATATCACATTGTTTGGAGGAAGAATTAATGAGATAAAAGAAAGAAAGAAAGAAAGAAAGAAAGAAAGAAAGAATAACGGAAGTAACCAAGAATAAAGAAAAATAAGTAGCAAAGGTGAATAAAGGAAAACCAGAATGTTGAAAAATGGATAAAAATGAAGGATGAAAGGTTACGAAAATATGAAAGATGAGGAGGAAGAGAGTATAAAGAAAAAGAAAGAGAAAAGGATAACTAAAAATCACGAGGAGAGGATAAATGGGAAGAGGAGTTTGAAGAAAGGAGAAAGAAATATGAAGGAAAGAAATTTGTTGAAAAGGGAAGGTGTAGAAATATTAAAGGCGAAAGACGAGGAAAGGACATAGAAGAAGGAGGAGGAGGAGAAGGAATATGAAAAAAGAACAGCGAGTAAAAACAAAGAATGAAAAAAGAAGGTAGAGAAATATTAAGAAAGAAGCACAAGAAAAATGTAAGAAAAGGAGATAATGAAGAAAAGAAAAAGAATTGAGTTAGGATAAAAAAGAAAGAATAGGTGGGAGAAGAGACTCGGGGAAAGAATAAAGTGCTAAAAAAAGGAAAGAAAAGGAAAAAAAGAAACACCAAAAGAAAGAAAGGAGGAGTTGTGCAAGAAGAAAGATTGAGAAGAGACAAATGTAAAGGAAGAGACAGAAAGGTAAAAATGGCAAAGAAGTTGGAATGTGTAGTAAAATTGGCGGAAGTGAAAGGGCCGAGGAGTAGTAGTGGGAGAAAGTGCAAAAGAAAGAAGATTAAGGAAAAACAAAACAAAAAACAAACAAAATTAGCAGTCAAATAAATTGAAGGAAAATTTTAAATATTTGTAAGAGAGAAAAAGTACAAGTAAAAGTATCGCGAATCAAACAAAAATAATGAAAATATCCAAAGAAAACAAAGAAAAAAATCAACAAAGTAATTTTTTTCAAAAATTTTAACGACTGACCCACTGATGTTTTTGATAACTTGGTTGGTGTGTGGAGCTCTTGTCTTTGTGAGTAAGAAAAATCAAATTTAATTCCGCCATTAGCTGTTGATGTTATGGACAGGTTGACTTAAAAATGCCCCTCACAATGAGTCAACAGTTCAAAGGTGAAGTTATAAACATGGCCTTGCACTTTTGTTGTTGTTGCTGCTGCTATTACTACTACTTATAATGAAATAAAAGATCAATGAAATAACATGTTAATTCGTGAGAATATTACTACTACTACTACTAATTATAATGAAAAGCAAAGATTAATGAAATAACATGTTAATTCAAGAGAATACTACTACTACTACTACTTATGAAGAAAAGCAAAGCTTACTGAAATAACATGCTAATTCGAGAGAATACTACGGCTACTACAACTAGTACTTCTTATAATGAAAATCAAAAATTAATGATATAGCATATTAATTCAGGAGAATTCTACTACTACTACTTATAATGAAAAGCAAAGATTAATGAAATAACATGTTAATTTGGGTGAATACTACTACTACTTTTGACATTAATAATTTCTTATTATTTTTGTGATTATTTTCTCGCAAATGTCTTTTGATTACTCTGAAATAAATTTTCCAGTTGTAACATTGTCAATTAATGTTGTAGGGCTTCATTTAATAAAATTTGTCTGCATATTCTGAGTATATTAATATCCTCTTTTATTGGTATAAACGAAAGGGGAATGAATTTAATTTAAAGATTAGGAAATCAACTTTCCAGTTTCTCTTCTCAGGTTAAGTTAAAAAAAAGGAATTTATGTAAAAATTGATGCTAATCATCATAATAAATAGATTAAAATTTAGTGAAAATGCCAACTTTTTCCTGCACCCAGTCGCCATATTAGGAAGTGATATTTATATACGCAAGAATTCAGCGAATACTGTTGAGTGTTGTTTTGGTAAATATGTTCTAACAGAATACGGAAAGTGCCACTCTGAAATCCAAAAGCCAAAAATGCATTTCAAAAGCTAAGAAGGGTATTAAGAGACAGAAAAGTTTCGTTGGAAAGAAAGAAAAGAGGACTGAACTGTTACTTGATGAATGCTGGATAATTTCCTCAAAGATGAGGAAGAGACTTGAAGCAACGGAAATGTGATTCTACAGAAGGATTCTGAGGATACCGTGGACTGAACATGTGAGCAACGAAGAGGTTTTAGAGAAAATGGAAGCAAAATGAACGAATGTTTTGGAAAATATCTCACAGGACAGATTGAGGGCAAGAAAGACAGAGAAAAACAATACAAAAACGCAGCTGCTGAGTTTAAGTAATTGGGTAGCGGAACAAGGTTTAGGAGAATTAACAAAAATATAAAATTTATTTAGAGATACAAAGAATAAGAACTTGTGAAGAGCCCTGATTGCCTACGTCCTGAGAGGGCACGGCAAAAAAAAAAAAAAAAAAAGAAAAAAAAAAGAAAAAAAGAAATTAATGTGCTGTGTTGCGTTTTGGTTAAAGTTATATACATGTAGCTCTGGTGAGATGCAAATATATGTAGACTTCCGATGCAGTTGGTTCGAAGTTTTATGATTTTTTGGATGTGGAAAAATATATCTCTTCTCAACTTCCTGTTCTTTGTAGCTCTTCATAACATTTGTCTATTTGCTATCTCTCCTAAATCTTGTTCAGCCAGATAATTACACAAACTCGTGAGGTCGATTGTGCGTTGCTTTCCTCTGTTCTTCTTGCCTTCAGTATGTACTGTACATATTTTACAAGCCCTCTTTCCTCATTATGTGCCTCAGATTCTAAGTGGAAGTGTTATTTTTGTTACTATTTTCCCTAAAGCCTCCACATTACCCACATGTTCAGTCGATTTCTTCTCAGTAAACTTGTTTCGTTTATTTTACTGCATTATCTTTCATTCTCAGTAATTCCTGGCGTCTTAGTGATTTTACCACACACGCGCGTGCAAACACACACACACACGCACACACACAGCTCTGTAAATATATTATAAGTATATTTCTTTTCTTATACAGATAAAGAGTTTTGAATACACACAGAAATAAAATTAGAAAAGGAATATATATATATATATATATATATATATATATATATATATAATTCTTGTTATAATAAAAGCATACTACAACTCAAAAGCTATCAAGTTTCAGTGCTTAATGCACCATCATCAGGCAGTAAAATTTTACTGTAATAGCAGTAATAACTATATATCTATAAATCTTCTAGATCTATACTGAGCACTTTATAAAAAGCAGATATTAAACTGTGAACTATATATCCATTAATTTAAACCACACACACACACACACACACACACACACACACACACACACACACACACAGATATATATATATATATAATAATTAAACGTTTACAAACCCAGAATTTATTTCGACAGTGTGATGAAGCAGCATGTAATTTTACGAGTGTGCGTGTAGCTGCGTCTTGCCTATGAAAACGTCGAATGTTGGCCCTGCTATTCAGCTTTGCAATGATCCACCACTAGAGGGTAGCATTCTCGATATTATTTTTGCCTTATTGCATTTTCAGCCTAAAGCATTCCGTTATCTGCAAGTTGTAAGACTAGGGCTTATTTAGACTATTGTGTAACTCAGATTTTACAAATTGAACAGGTTAATTAAAATGAAATAATTGATATTTAATGACGTATAGTGATGGTATAACGTCAAATAATTACAAGAGATTTTAAAAAAGTATATGAAACATTTTTAGATTAAAAATAATCCTTCGTATTGAAGTTTTTCAGTGTATGGTATTACAAAAAATTGATTCGTTACTTGTTTAAGAGTTTGTGGTGCTGTTCAAAAAACTTACAATAGTGGTAGAGATACCGGTTTATTGAGATGAAATAGTATAAATATACTTAAAATATACTAAGCAAATCTTTCTTTTTAATCGTATCACCCCGAGCAAGGCGGTAACGCCACTAATGTGCAGGGGGCTACGCAATAGTGAAAAGATTGGAAAAGAGAAAGCCGGAAACCACATCCTAAACAGGGAACAAGGGATGAGCCTCTTAACCTGTTCAATAGACGTGGGTGGAGTGTAATATTTAAAAATAAACTAAAGGAAAATATCTAAAATATTTACATATACTCTTGTATCACAAATATATTGTGGAATTTCGCATCACGTCTACCGCCCCCCCATTAGTGTCGTAGAAACACCATGTGTATTGTAGCAGCTCGTATTTTTATTCTAGATTTATAACCGTTTAATTATGTGTTGAGTTTCCTTCGCTGTATATGATATTGCTCTGGATAATATCTATTGATTTTTCTATTTTTATTTATGTAATATTTTATATTAATTAATATATATATATATATATATATATATATATATATATATATATATATATATATATATATTGGGTTTTATAGCCTTAGCAGGCAACCAGTCTACCGCAGAAAGCAATCGCAACCTACTGCGGCATAATATTCTGCCCAGTCAGTCATGTCTCTTTCGAGACATGATCGCATAAGCGTCCATGACACAATGCACTTAACTAACTGAATAAATATCTATGTAGATCATACCACAGTATATGGGTGTACTACCAAAAATCGAGATACCCAGAGCTTTTCAGCCGATCTCGTATCTGATCTAGATCCAATTGAGGGGGATGACTTGTATCTGGCTTCAAAATTCATACTAGTAATTTTCCAAAATTACAGAGCTGATCCTGAATTATCATTACTGAGGGTGAATGATTGCATTACGATGAGACTTCTTGTGTCTTTTGGGACTTAAGTTCAACCCAGACCTCAAGGGAAAATGATATATACGATCAGTCGATAAAGATATTGGATTAATAATAAATACTTACTTCACACTCCAGAAAGTACCCGTCTCATTATGTCATGCATTATTTTACAAGAGTCAGATTAGACCAAAAAAGGAATATTGCTGTCATATCTGGGCTAGAGCTGTCAATCCTTACTTTCCACCCCAGAAAGAGTTCAAAAGGTGATTAATTATTTCAAATCTACAACCCCTTATCTACAGATCCAATCTCTTAACAGTCTCGTTACGCTATCGCTAGTTCCATTACAAAGGTTTTGACAAGCATTATTCACTAATTTCACTATTTCAGACAGTTGCGAACCATTTCCATTCTATTAGTAAAAAAGAAGTTCCATCTCCAATGACGACAGTCATAATCTCTACAAGTTTCAGGTCAACCTTTACCTATCGTGAGTATCCTATATATATATATATATATATATATATATATATATATATATATATATATATATAATGGATTAGTGACACTTGGTCTGAAGATCGCCTTGAGGTGTAAAACTGGCAGTCATCATGCAATTTTGTTCTATGTCCATGCTGTTTCTCTCTCTCTCTCTCTATTAATCTGAGTCTCTTTATCTGTCTATCTATAAATCTGTTCATAGAGAGAAAATGTGAAATATTAAACTCCGATAATCTCTAATAATTAATAATTAAGATTAGAAATACACAATAGTGGGATACCTACTGAAGATAATAATATTAGCAAATTGGATTCCGAAATGAGCCCGCTACTGATAACACCTCAGTCGAGAATTATTTTTATCATGCTGAATTTCAACTAGCATAAGGCTACCAGTAATGATCCAAATTACTAACTCCTGTGAATTCTAATTAATCTGTAATAAAAGCTTATTAGGCTGTAAAGAAGAAACTTTAATGTAGTCTTTAACAGAAAGCTTCCTCTATTTTTGAAAGCATTATTTTGATGACTTGAACTGCGACTTCGTGGGGAATGTTACTTTTTTGTGGTTACAGGAATCGAAACACGTTGTCTCTTGTTCAGCAAACAAAGTTTTTGAACAGAAGGGTGCTAGTTGTGTCCCCTTCTGCATCAAGGCATTGACAAGAACATTCCTTTCTGCATTGCTGAAACGATAAATCTATTTTTTATGATGAGTTCTGTTACCTTTGGGGAATGAAAAATAAAAATAGACAGAAAATCAAGTAACAGATTCGAAGAAGAAATCAAATAAGATAAGGTTGACTATTCATAAAGTTGAAAAAAGATAATGTATTATTCATGATTTAGAGACATCATTGCATAGAAATGGATAGAGAGGAATAAACTGAATACAAAGAAGAAGATATAGAGGAATAAACTGAGATAGATATGCATATATTTGCAATATTCGTCTAAGCATAAATGTGTGCTACACAAAAACACATATATGCGCGCAAGCACACACACACATTTACACACACAAAAATCATATATATATATATATATATATATATATATATATATATATATATATATATATATATATTTATGGTTGCCTTTTTCTCTCACACGGTGCCAAACAGACCTTACAATACTGTATAAACAATGCGTATGCATGAAATTAAAAATATAAAATGGTGACAACTTACCCATCGCATTTTGTACTCATACATAATATATATATATATATATATATATATATATATGAATAAAAAAGAGACAAGAAAAAAACTGTATTTAGCCAAGTACAATTTTTCCTCTTCTCTCTTTTTTTAAACATTTTGTCTCTTCTAGAGATACACTCCCTCTGAGAATATATATATATATATATATATATATATATATAGAGAGAGAGAGAGAGAGAATTTACAGCATAAATATGTTATAATAGATCACTTGATAAGACACAGGTTGCATCGAAACAAAATAGCTACTTTTGTAGTGATATTATAACATTTATGTTATAAATTCTAAATAAATATTATTCGCTCTACTTTGTATTGAGAACTTTTGCTAAGAATAATGTATTTTTGGATACGGAATTTTATTCCATCCATAGCTATCTTATACTTATTGTATAAAATGTTACATACTATGTACTATCTAAAAGATCGGTAACATAAGCCATGAACATTGTAATAGTGAGAAGAGACATTTCCATTCAGATAGGGAATATTCAGCATTCATTGACGAAACAGTTACTGTTGCTTTCTGTTGAATTTTATAAAAATGTTGTTAATGTTTTTCTTATATCCCAGGTTGTTGGGATAAACAAAAACGATTGAGAGTAAAAGGTAAGTTTATGTTAACATATAATAAAATAACTTTTATTCATTTAACGTATGAGAACAGCAAGGGATAGTTAGATTTAAACGATGAGCTTCCACGTACGTATCAGTTTATCACCATATTGGAATCAGAAGGGATGTTGTCCAACTAACGGAGAAGGGACGTAACTCAATTGAGTTATTGTCCTTTATACAGGGTAGTAAGTTACAACCCATAACACTTTTACGAATCCTTTGTTAGGTTTTATAAATCTTTGGCAATTTTTGAAGAAATCATTGATTGGTTTGTTTTTATACGGCTGATCAACCCACTGCAGGTTATTTAAGGCCAGAACATATTTTAAGATTGTAAGATTTTGAGATAATAATGATGTAGTAATACAAGTCTTACTAACAACTGTGGGTAAGTTGGATTCATAACTTTCCCAAGGATATTTACTCTTAAGTGAATATAACTAACCTTACTGGAATTGGGACTTGGCTATCTGATTAACAATTTCGAGCTACTATCTTTTACATCACACGCACATCCAAGCTTCCAGCACCTGGTATTTCCAAGCGGTCAGTCGTCTAGGTCCTGATCAAACTCGACGTTGCTTAACTTCAGTAACTTACGCGAGCCGGTGTTTCAAAGTGGTATGTTCGTAAACCGCTTTAGGAAATTAGACTTCTCATATATACCCTTATCACTCTTTCTTGTAGTGAATAAGGTTTCCTTTCAAACCTTTTGTTGTCTGTCTTGTGGAAGTTGTACAGTTTGAATATGTCATTATTTTTTCTTTTCGTTTCATGTGTTACACATTTATGTTGTTGTTGATAGAATTCTTTGAATAATGTGGTTTTGTGATTTGTCAAAGTTTTTTATGATTATATAGAGCTAATCTATTGGGTCTGATGAAGGATCATTTTCTTTAAGACTTACAAGATGTCGAAACGATAGAAAATAAAATTCGTTATTTACTGGTTCACTGCTTTCGAGCGATGTTTAAGCCATCTGAAGAGAAACAGATAAACAGATTGATCAGTTGGTCTAGATTCCCCAGACGTTAAGGCAGCGCCTCATATGTAATTAAATGAAAGTGCATATAAATTGAATGTATGTTGAGATTATGGGAGTTATTTCAATTTATTAGTATATAATAACTTGTATTTGTATGCATATATAACTTATATATTAGGAGGTGCTGAGAAATTATCGACCTAACAAAGAAACTCTTATAAGAAAAAAATACGTTGCTTGCTCAGCATTTTGGGAATCGGGTGAGGCCGAGATCATCGCAGTAACCTTTCATTTATATGCATCAGAATAAAAAGAAGCACATGGTATATAATTAAAAATGTTCATCATCAGTCATTCCAGTTAAACGACTAAACCAACGCCCTTTCCAAATTCTTCTATGACGGCTGTGACTACGACATCTTATCAGCAAACCACTCTGCTTCGTATGTACATACTTTTGGCATTTCTGCAGAAGCTACAAATGTGTGTAGTGGTGTAATGGAGATAGGCTCGGAATGAGGATTCGACGAGACGAGTTCGAATTTCTGTCGAATTCTTTTTCTTCACTTACGCACAAACACCCTTGGTATTAATCCATCTCTTCTTCCCCCAGGTATGGGTTGAAAAGCAGGACAAAATCCTGAGCGTACAACGGCCAAAACGTTGTAAAAATGGCAATGAAGATGAGAACAACAGTCCGAATAATGTAAACGGAGTTTATGTTCTATATCCTTGATTGGCAACCGGTCTACCGCAGAAAGTAATGTCAACCTACTGCGACAAAAATCTTATTCCTATTCAGTCATGTTTCTTTCGATACATAATCACCCAAACGTATATCACGTATGGCAATTAACTGATTGACTGACAGCATCTACCTAGAACCAATGAAGCATCCTTTTGCTCTATCTGTTATCCTTTCTTCTTGCCATCACTTTAATTTTTGTGTCCTAATCACTTTATAATATCTTTTATCATGGTTCTGTCACAACGTGTTACAAATTCTACAACTAACCCAAACTTACAGTTACGTACTTTTCAAACAAAATTCTGGTCTTAATTGATAAAGTAGTACCTACCAGGATGGTTGATGTTTCTTTTCATAACCTACATTAATGTTAAAAAATGAGCGCTTATTTAGGCTGTTAATTTAACAACGGTATCCCACTATAAACTCATTCTAACACATCATTACTTCACTTTTGTTGATACCTCAATCCGTAGAGGAGATTTCTATCAACAGCTACCTAGCTTTTGATCTGTTCATCAGGCTCATCAAGGCTAGCACAATATTCTTAGAGGAAAAGAGTGGCTAAAAAATCGGACTTCCTCTGTTGATCATTTCATAAGATTTTCCTAATGGATGTCTTTTACAGGAGGACTAGAGATCTCTTTCACATGTTTTATCACTTCAGTTAGCTACCTTTTGCTTTTCGACACTTTCTCGCAGTCACAAGACAAATAACTAGATCAAACTATTTTGTTCTGAGACTCAAATCAATGATATATAAAATCTTCAAATTGCCCTTATCAAACTTACATAAAAATTGATCAGAATCTGCAATGAGATTTTTCAAGTACGACGATCATCTTTGCATTTTTATCGTTCTTTTACAGTTTTTAAGCTCTTTTTGAAGTTATTAAATAGTTTCTGCATCCTTACTGCCTATTTAAAACCTTCAAAATAGCAACGTCGCTATTAAATTGAGTCGCAGAAATTCAGGGTAAATGTCTGTCGTTTGTTAACATCTGCGCAGAACGAATCGATTTAATCCTAACTGCGCAAATAGATATTTTCATCCTTGAGCAATAAATCTTAAGATTGCAATAATTATTTATTTTCTATATCGTTAAATAATAAAGTGGATAAAAATGTAAGACGCAGTGCAGTTCTTCGTATTCTACAAATGCACATATTAAATACCTCAAATATTCAATCTGCATGTAGGTATAAAGGGGCAAACTTGTGGCATCATTTTAATTAAAGTGGTGTTCATAAATGCAAATGTACACGAATATATACACTACCGGCCATAATTATTAAGCAACCCCAGTTTTTTTTTCAAGAAATGATGTATTTTATAATATCTTTAGTATTTATTCCAAAATGAAAATAGAAGTTCTCTGTTATTATTACTTTGCAAAATTTTACAACGCAAGGAAGCAAAGATGAACTCGTTTGAATCAGCCTAAATTTTCTTCATTCTTTCATTGATGAAACTGGAATATAGGTAATTATTATATATTTATAAATTCATTTGATGCACATGTTATTGTGCAATATTAACAAAAGAACCATTCTATTTTCATTTACAATTATTCCCTTGGCAATAAATACTAAAAAATAGTATGAAATACATCATTTTTTTAAACACTGGGGTGGCCTAATAATTATGGTCAGTAGTATATATATATATATATATATATATATATATATATATATATATATATATATATATATGATAAAACTGTTTTAACAGACAAAATTTACATTGTTCAAGAAACAGTTATATATATTTATATGCAAAATACACATTTAAGAAAATTGAAAGTGTAGAACGAGTTAAAATTCAAAATATTGCAAACGCTAACGTTTTCGATCCTGTGTATAAACTGCATCCGGCAGCAAGGCCTCAGATTGAGAAGTTGTGAAGTGCATAGAACCACTTCTTAATTGCTATAGTTCCCAGGTTCACAGTGACCCGGGGTGGTAGCACCTGTTAGGGTCCCACCTATGGTCAAATAGTTAGTCCCAATACTGGAGTCAAAAATCCATGAAAGTATAAAAATATACTTTTATAGTAAAAGTTCCAGGAACACATTTTTAAAGAAAAAAATATTACCATCAATACATTTTTGAAAAAAAAAATATTATCAGTAATACATTTTTGAAGAGAAAAAAAATTACGATGGGCAATTTTGGACTAGGAAAACTCTTGATACTCCCTATAGGTTGTATAGTTTAGGGATTAAATTCAAGTTTGGTTTTGTCCTCCTCTTCTATTAATGCTATCTCGTATTTTTTCTTAAAAAATAACTTTATTTGAAGAGTTTCTAGACAGCCTGCATTCAGTTCCTTTTGATACGTGTTTAATCACAGTTTTTGGGTGGTTTGATCCAGCGTTTACATATTGTAACTTGCTGTTTGGGCTCATGTTCAGGGAAACATTATCAGTCGGTAAATTCAATTCCACCTTCAGGCATTGGACCATTTACAGATTCATATTTACCTCTATATCAAAACTTTCTTTATTTTATCGTCTACTCTTTTTTTATCTGGCATCACCATTAATCTGTCATCCCCGTATTGGTCATATATATTCCCATCATTTTAGACGCCTCTGCACCATCAAACGAATCTTGCTGAACATAAAATGCACCTATCTTTTGTTGTTCTTCAGCCACGTTTCATTGAGGTAAAGAACACCTTTTGTTTACAATGTAGAGTAATTTTTCATTGCTCAGTTATTGCTTTAATGAATTCCTTAGCGAAGTTTAATGCTTTAAGTAGTCCCTGTTCTGATATGGAGGGGTAGAAATTTCTTTATATTGTATTTAATAAACACATGCTTTTTAATTTTTATTTGATGGAACCAAGATATATTCACTCCTTTGCATTTTCTCTGGTTAGCCTGGGTTGCTATCCCTAGCAAATCACACATTTCTTGTAGAATTTTCTGGGTTATTTTTCATAATTCGTTTTTTGTTGGGTCAATTAGGCAAAATAATGGATTGTTTGTGAATTTTTTCTTGTGGTTAGAAAGGCTTAATATCTACATAGTTGCTGAACCCTGTCACCCATATCCATTTGGCCGTGATGTTAGTGCTACCTCATTTATTTTTTTAATATACTGATTCGAAGATTTTTAAAAAAATAAAATGTGATGATCGTTTAACCTATTTTTCTCATATACCCTTGGGCTCATCATGTAGATGTTTCCGGTTTTATCGCTTTTAATTAAAAATTTTCGAGCTTTATTTTTCTCACCTCATTAGCCAGGCGTTTCTGGAAGGCGCTATTTACTATTCTGAACTTGATTTTATCTGTAACCCTATTTTCAGACGGCTGGTATTAATTTTAAGTGATTTTCAAGATGAGAAAAGATTTCTCTAAAACTGGAGAATGTTATTATTTTTGTCGGGAAAAGTAACCGAAGTGTTAACAATTGAAAACCCAAGGTGCGAAGTTTACTGAGTACAGAAGTATTTTTAAGCGAATTCACAAATTGATTCGAGACAAAATATCTGTCAATGGGTTTTGACGATGGGTGACCCTAGGTCAAAATGAGGCCTTGACACATTCCTATGTACTGAGTCACCAGGACAGTTGATAAGAGCAGGCAGACAAACAGAAGAAGTGTGTTGGAAATCGAAATGGTTAAATGTAATGTTTTCATTTCTAGCGGGTAAAAGTTAAAATTATACTTTCCCACACCAGATGGGGTGCTGTTTAACAAAATCAGAATACAAGACAAGAATTAGTGTCATAGGAGAGGAAGTTGGAAAATACGGTCGGCCTGAAAACTCGCCTACTGCTAGAAAGAAGAGAAAGGCGACCAGAAAGAGATATTGCCAAATTCAATCAACTGATCATCCCGTAGAAAGAACATTCTACTGAAATACCAGCCAACTGATATTTCTTTTCCGTCACTTATTTTGACTTACTTGAAATTTTGTAATCATTCAACACACACACACACACACACACACACACACACACACACACACACACACACACACACACACACACACACACACACACACACACACATATATCTTGTCGTTGCGGTCTTAAATCTGGTTTTCATTATATACCAATGCCTCGCAAGTCTGGACCCTCCTCAATAAGCGGCATGTCTTTTTCAAAAGCAGTCAACACATATATCATAGGAGGGTCTTTTTTTTAATTGAAATTTTAGTACTCTCATGCAGATTCATATACTTTCAGCAGATATTTTTTGCTCGTTTTCAAGCTGTCATTATTTCAGATTTTTCATTTAAGTTGCTTTGCTCTGGATATAACATAATCGTCCGCTTTTCTTCCTGGCACAATCTTCACATAACATTTCCAATAGTATATAGCTTAGGTTTTTTTTCCAAATACTTCAACATAGATTATCTGCTTTATCCCTTTCTTTTCAGCCAGATCATGTGGTACCCAAACATCGTGGCGATTTAAGTGCCCAAGATTCAGTTAGTGCTCATGGAAGGTAGATTTTGATAAATTTGTGCTTCTGCCAATTCCCGCGTTATGCAATGCGAGTTATTCTCAATCAATGTCTTGGTTTGGTTGTCATTCTGTAGTGGAGTGGAGCGGGGGGGGGTCTGCCTGAGTGTTCTTCAATAAGGCTACAATCACTAAATCTAAACTCAGCTAACCACTTCCGTACAGTTCCTTTAACTAACTTAACCATACACGACTCATATTTTTTGTTCCTTGCAAGGGATTTTTGTCTTTAAGATAATTAAAAATAAAATTCAGTCAGTTAAGTACTATACGTGATGCACGCTTGGGAGATCCTGTCATAAAAGATATATGGTTGACTGGGCAGAAGATTATCCCACAGTAGGTTGCCAACTTTCTGTGGTAGACTGGTTGCCAACTAAGGCTATAGAACCCAATATGTTTTGTTATTTAACCCATAACTGAAATGAAGAGACGGATTAATACCTTTCCCAAGGTTATTTGTGCATAAGTTAATGCAAGCTATTCAAGTGAAATTCGAACTCGGCTCCCCGATTTCCCGTCCCGAGCCGATATCCACTGCATTACAACGCTTATCAAATCATTAAGTGTCTAAAATACACCTTCTTCTCCTCCATTTTCACAAGGACACAAAATTCACACAAATTAAGCAATTTACAATTTTATTTCTCAAGATTTAGTTTGAAGTGTGCTCTAACCGGAAATGTAAGCATATTATATCTGTCGATAACGTGTTGGAAGATGAAAAACTAAAAATCAACAGTAACTTTCAGGACAACCCAATATATACAGCATGAGATGGATAAATTGTCATTTAAATTACGCAAAAATGAAAATAACACTGACATCTCATTTGAACAGATATATAGACTAAAATTTCACAAAAATATCTTGAAATACTAAAGAGTAAATCTATTCAATAAAATCAGCATTGGCTTCAGCCACAGCCTCCAGACGACTTCAGAATCTCTTGCAAATTTTCTGAACGGTTTTCTTATTTAAGTTTGTGAATGCTGCCATAATCTTTACCTTCCGTTCATCTTTGATGTTACAAGGAGTTTTGTTGGTCTCTTGCTCAACTGTGCTCCACACATAATAATCAAGAGGTGGCAGTCTGGGGAGTTAGGTGGCGAGATTTTAAGGGGTAATGCAATCGCTTAAAT
The DNA here is from genome assembly GCA_037127315.1 of Ascarosepion bandense. NCBI lineage: Eukaryota > Metazoa > Mollusca > Cephalopoda > Sepiida > Sepiidae > Ascarosepion > Ascarosepion bandense. Next base: position 411,449 of record JBBBDQ010029239.1, read on the forward strand.
TATCTGACAGCCATGACTGTGTTCATGTTCCCAGACATAAGGTATTCCAGCAGCTAATCTCTTGAGCCAGGGCAGCACTACTTCCTCAAGGCACTTAATATAGGTCTTCATGTTAGGTCTGAGGACCTGTGGGAAGATCAATGAAGGCATAAGTGATCATTCCAAACACCTTCGTAAACACCATTAAACTCATTTCACTCTTTCCGAATCCTCTGCACTGCCCCCAGATTGACACCAAAACACTCTGAAATGTTGTTTTCGGAGCTTCCGTCATGAATACCAAGCTGTTTCCAAATTTCTGGCGGAGTGATTTGCGGCATGGTGATCTTTTTTCTCACAGACAGTATCCAACTAACCCTACTATACTGTGCATTCGACCAAACCAAGAACAACGCGCATGCGCGAAGTTATAAAATAAATGTAATGGCGACAATTTACACATCGCATCCTGCATATGGATATGGCACTTATACACATGTAAATGTATAAATACTCACATATAAAAATGCAAAATTTATCCTATATATAAAAGCGCACATGAAAATGTTGAGATACCCGCACTTGTACACACATTCACAGACGCACCCAGATGCATTGTCTACATATTCTTGCACATATGAGCACGTGTACATATTAACATCAATCTATCTCACGTTTATGTAGATACATAAATATACTTTTATTCATGCACACACATATGAACCCGTGCTCAGACACACATATTCACTCAAATATATATTTATGTTTGAGAGCGTGTATTAAAAACTGTATACATATGTATGTATATATATATATTTATACTCACCCTCATACAAACACACAAAATACACATACACACACATACACACACACATACACACATACACACACAAATATATATATATATATATATATATATATATATAGTTTTAGATACACACCCTAATGCATAAATACACAAAAATGATGATAGTCAAAAAGAAAATTTACCTAAGGTCTCCCGTGTGTAGACGCATAGATCAATTTTAAATTATTACCTCCGGCGTATATGATTTTCAATATTGCTGCCCTTGTCGGAAAGAATCCTAGTTGCAAAATAACTACGAATCATTCATCATTATTTTTCCGAACTATGATTCTTTCCATATACAATATTACATGCCCGGCAATTATCATTATTTTGCCGTTCATTATCTTTAGTGTCAAGTCCAAAATAATAGATGAAAATATATATACTATATAATAATAATAATAATAATAATAATAATAATAATAATAATAATACAATGTGATGTTTAATAAAATATCTTTATAGAGTAAATATAGAAATAATATTCTTTCATTACTTTGTCTATCTATTTTTACTTTTCTTTTCCTCCTGCTCATTTTGTATATTTTTCTTCTTCCATTGGTTTCTTTATTGCCGCATTTCACATTATCTCCTTTCATCATCTTCATTGTCATTCTTATTCTTTTTTGTTATCTATTTCCCTTTCTTGTTTTCTTCCTCTCTCCCCCTCTCTCTAATTTATACTATACTGTCTTCTTCTTAATTTTCTAGTTTGCGTTTAGTTTTTCTTCCTCACTGAGTGCTTTTGTTTATCTACCTCCTACTCTTCCTCGTCTTGCTTTATTCTCTTATTCCGATTTTTTTTCTGCTCTTCTATTTTCTTTCTTCATAATTTTTTTTTAATCATATCACCCCGAGCAAGGCGGTAACGCCACTGATGTGCAGGGGGCTACGTAAGAGTGAAAAGATTGGAAAAGAGAAAGCCGGAAACCACATTCTAAACAAGGCACAAGGGATGAGCCTCTTCACCTGTTCAATAGACGTGGGTGAAGTGTGAACCGGGCGATATTTTTTTACTATTTTCCTTCTTAACATTTCTTCTGCTTTTCTTCCTCTTTTTCTTGTCCCTACTTTTGCCTTTGTTTTTTTTATTTCTCTTGTTCATCCTCCTCCTAATCTTTCTTCTTTTTTCGTTCTTCTTTTCTTTCTTCACTTTCCTTTTTGTTCTTTCTTTTTTCTTATTGTTTTCTTTGAAGTTTTCCTCATCAAATGCACATTTTTTTCTTTTTTTAACAAACGGCAAATCCTCATTAAGATTAACTTAAATAATAACATCCAAGCTTACAAAAGAAATCCTAACAAAACTGCTAACCCCCAAACGTAAAATACTAATTTTATTATAACTAGTTAAATTACGACGAATAAATCACTTCCCTAACCTTCCGTATTTATTCAATTCTGTGTCTTTATACCTGAGTGTACTTAAATAACAGTAATGTGACTAATTCCTCATTAGATAAGTCATTGTGACTTGCAATGAACGATCATTGAAGCCATCAGTAGAAAGCTTGTTTCAATGTATTTAGGCGCATATTTATTCTTCATTAGTTCAGAGAAATCCTAGAGAGACTATTAACATCCTTATTCAATTCAGTTACGGTAATGGCATAATAACCCTTCTCCGGTTTCTAAAGAATTGCCGTCGTCACCGTCAACAACATTAACCCTCTAATGGTAACAAAACCGGAGTTTTAGCAACGAATCTTTTATTATAGAAATGTTAAAAAAGCGTCACTTTTTTATTCACTCGCCTGCATAATTCGTGTACAACTAAAAGATTCTGTTTGTGCCTGCTAAGAAAGCTGAAGTAGTTTCATGTTTATTTTATTTTGTTTACCAACACAAGTAAATTTCCAGTTTTCGAACGCTGATTTTCAAGGCATTGTTTCTTGGAGTACAGGAACAGCACAGCTTTTCTACCCGCTATTTAGTCTTGTGCCAGAGTAATGGCATATCTTTAATTCTGTTCATTTTAATACATAATGAAACGACTTGTTTATTATTCTTAATTATTTGATCTATATTTAATCCATATATATGCAAATAGCTTAATATGCATGACGAATGAAATGTATGCACACACACACACACACACACACACACACACACACACACACACACACACACAAATATATATTAATAGAATTAACCTAAACAAGGCAGTAAAGCTACTAACGCACAAGTGATTACTTGGTGTTAAAAAATAGAGAACAAAACTGTTATTGATGAGTGAGAACTATAGAAGAGTAAACAGGAAGACAATAGATCACGACTGATATTGCATTTAAATATTTGAAGATCAAAGTTAACTGGAAAGCTTGGAGCCAGAAGAAAGTTCGACAAGCGAGAAAAGCATAGAATTTACGGTTAAATCTAACCAACTGAACTGTAAATTGTTGAGACCTAGTTACTAATCTAGTACTGGGCTTTAATTCATAAAGTTTAGGTACCATATCGAAGAGCGCAATCAAATAATTACGATGAAATTATTTATAAAAAAAGCCAGAGGAAAGTAGATTTGCGGCAGTAGGAAAGTGACTGAAGCAGAGACACCAGGTCAGGACCAATAATATTACTGATTCTTCTTTGGATTTTATAATGAATATCTAAATATAAAGCTGGAGCATAGGACTCCATGTGGTAGCAATATTCTAAGCATGGACGGATGATAGACTTACACTTCATATCAGCCGAGAATATTAGCTCGAGTAGGCGCAACAAATCACTCTCCTGGGGGTTAGCATTATACATACTGATAGAAGGCAGAAGAGGGGTCTTTCAGATGATTAATAGAGAATTTTTTTTTTTGGCGGGGGCACTAAAATTAACAAGTCATTCTTTACCTCATTCAACAACAGTCTGTAGGTAATATTTTTTTTATATCAAGCAGTCAATTTGATTTTATCGGACTAATCAAATATTGAGACAGAAATATTTAGTTTAGTCATCAACATAAATAACAAGTTGAGAGCTGATTTCATCAAGAAAGGTTGTTAAAGAAAATTAAAAAGAAAGTAGGAACAAGGATAAAGCCCTGGGGAACCCCAGCATTAGTACAGATGGATCTAGAAAAGCGGCCGTTCAGCTTAACTTTCATTTCACGATTTGATAAGGAAGATTCAAGATTCATCCTGAGTCTCTGTAAGATTACAACTTGTGAAGAAGTCCGGTATGCCAAACCCTGTCGAACGCTTTCAAGATGTCCAAAGCAACAGCTCGAGCTTCATGATTCTTATCTGAATCTTGATAGACTCTTTCTTTAATAATCATTAATACAAACGCAGTTGACTTAGAGAAACGAAACCAAGAGAAAACGAAAGCCACATTACTTGTTTGAAAGAAGGCCCTGCGATGTGAGATGATTAAATAATTAAGTATTGATTAGAACCTCTTGTAGTTTATCAAAAAGAGATAGAAGTTACAAAAATCTGATATTTGGAAGGACTGGACGGTTCACCTGAGTTCTTGAAGACTGGAACAACAGATGAGGATTTCCAACAAGCAAGAAAGCTAGAAGCATTTGTTATGCAGTTTAGAGAGAACAGGAGCCAGTTCCGGAGCGCACTTCTTAAGGATTATTACTGGGATGCCATCAGGTCCACATGCCTTGTGGGGAGTCAGGCTAGAGATGATAGCAGGAAATATGGAAGGGGTTATATGTATATTATTCAACAGTGTCTCAGTTCTAAGTAGAAAGTTATGAAAGGATTCTCGAGATGAGTGAAGAGTAGAATTTAAAGAGAGTTTACTGCTGAAACAATCCCCTTTATCAACAGAAATTCCTGATATCCCATGCCTTAAATAAGTACAAAAAATTATATTCACATACAGCTCACATATTATGAAGATCTTTATCTATATAAAATGTGTGATTTATTTGTTTATTTATTTCTCTTTAGAAAAATGATCATTGAGAAATGTCATGAAGCCATTTCTGACTTTAAGTCAGATTGTGGCCTGGAAGGAAATGTATATACAATAGAAATCAAAGAAAATAATAATAATAACAATACGTATTCGTTTTCGATGCGGTCTCGTTAGGTGTAACCGTTTTAAAGATGACACCACTTAAAAGACACGCGTATACGCGACAGGTAGTGCTCTGAAGATAGATAATTACAAACAGTCAATCCAACGTAGTGGAATGGTTAGCAAGTCTGTCTTGCTAGAACCTGAGTAGTGAGTTCGATTCTCACTGGGTACCCAAAACTTTCGGCCTTGTGCCACATCTAAGCGGTGTTTAGAAAGTCAAAATTACAAACATTCGGCGGTTAAATACGTTCACTTGAGAAGCAGACCGAATCAATTCTACTCACTTAAAATCCTCATGAGACCTATTATCGGCATTCTTTGCGGGAGAGATGTGTCCAGTCGTGGTAGAACATAAAATAAAATGCTGTAAGAACACAACAGATAGAGAAGCGATGGAGACATAATTTAATATGCTTATAACATAAACGTATATGTGCATAATAAATATCTGGACATAATAATATTTTAAGTACATATGAATATATACTTGGAGATTTGTATGCATTTATATATAACGAATAAACGTTGCAAAGAAAGCATATTTGTTAGTATTCAGTATTTCATTTATTATTTTATTATACAACATTCGGATTATATAAATTGTTGCGAGTTTAATGTGCGAAACTGCACTGGACAAATATGACAGAACAATCAGAAAAGAAATGAAAAATATTAGAAAGATAAGAGCAAGAAAGAAAAAATATGGCTTTCGGAATATTACAGAAAGAGATTTATGAAAAATCAAAAGGTTAATAATCAAGAAATTGGACTGTAAGATAAACTAATAAAAACGCTTCTTCTACGAAATTCAAAGTACTTGAGATTCAGTTAAGCTTCATACGTGATACACGCTTAGGCGATCATGTCTCGAAATAAAATTTTCCTGCAGAAAGTTACCATTAATTTTCCTGCAGAAAGTTACCATTAATTTCTGCGGTAGACTACTTGCCAATAAAGACTATAGAACTCAATCTGTTTTGCTATTTAACCCATAGCTAGAGAGAGAGAAGCGACAGATTAATACCTTTCCCAGGGGTATTTGCGTGTAAGTGAATTCGATCTTAATTCGAACTCGGCTTTACAATTTCTCGTTCCGAGCCGATATCTACTGCACCAAGATGCATAACGCTTATTAAGTCTATTTTACTACGTATAGAAATTAGAATGTTTCCGTATTATTATTTTTTTAAAGCGGACGATAACGAACTCGCTCTAGGCTAATCGGGAGTATGAATACTTCTGCAAGATTCGAAATATTTGAGTTTCTCTTGAATTGTAAACCCCTACAATGAAATGGGGTTCAAACTTAATAATTACATAGGATCATACTCTTATAATAAATGATAGGGTGAGCCCAATCGGAATTCTGAACCAGGTTTCGAGACATGCAACCAGAGCAGTTTTATTATCCTCTCCATTGCGCGCAAATCCTAAAAGAAACGAAAATAATGATTTAACGGCTATTTATCATTTTATACACGTTTTTTTCAGAATTTATTTTATAATATTGTTCGCTCTATACAATGAGCAGGAGCAACTTGAGAAAGAATATAAAAAAGTAAGAAGCATAGTTTATGCGGGCATGTGAGGAAAATAAAGACTAACTTGACATGAACTGGTTAAGATTGTAGAGATCGAGAAAATATCCTCTTGCAAGTCGAATCTCCAGAGCAAGGAAGAAACTGGTAAAGCGGAAACTACATCTCACCAAAGAATGGAACAAGAGTGCTTCGTTACAATGGCGTTGCTGATCTCAGCCGAGAAGATTAGCAGTGGTAGAAATAAGGAATATAGTCTGAACACTTTCGGTGGAAATAGCGATATTTGTGAGAACATCGCGCTATTACGCTTGAAGAGAAAGTGTGTGTAGAGTGGAACATAATTTGTCACCCACAAGGACGCGGAGACACTTTTGAACATTCTCGAGACTGGAATGTGATGGCTAGAATGAAGTATTGATGCCATATACTGGCATCAATACATCAGCTTTCTGCCTTATCTCTTGTAAATGTAGAGGATAGCGAGAAGAATCAAATATTTACTGGAGCGGTACAGGGAACCGACCATTTTCCAGGTTTTTAATGGTAGATTGTATGCCTGAGTTCCATCCATTTGAGGTCTGGGTTGAGTTTAAGCCCCAATAGGCGCTCAAGGTACGGGGCTTCTCTGAGTTAACATCCGTTTATCGTGATCGGTCTGGGTTCGATAATTTACGTTATTGATTTTGAAATCAGAACAGTAATCTAAATCTCTTTCTACAAAAATATATCACCAAAATGAAACGTTTACTAAAAATAAAAACAAACAAATAAGGATGAACGGTATGTATAAATTTGTGTCGTTGTGTCCGATAGCAGAAAGATTAATATATTTAAGAACATCGAAATGCGCTATTCGTGAAGAGATTTTTGTGTGGCTGACAACACGTAGAACGAAGGATTTCATTTGCCTAACAAAACGAATCTAAAATAATAGATACAGAACTAGACTAGATTTTCTTCTACATGCAGTGTCCTTTCAAGACGTAGGCGATCATGGCCTTCCGCATCTTCCTATCAGTTGTAGCTGTTAATACCCTTTCTTTTGTTGTCTCTCCCAAAACCTTCTCTGCCATCCATTTGCCTATCAAGTATATTGGGCATTTTTTTCCTGTCTCTCTTTCTCGCTATCCGTCCTATGAGTATCAGATTCTCCAAGCCCTCTTCCTCATTAAATGCCTCAGAAAATTCAGCTGTTTTTTCCTAATATTAACGATAAGTTTCCTTTTCATTTCTATCCTATCTAAAATCTCGTAGTTGCTCACATGTTCGGTCTATGGTATCCTCAGCATTCTTCTGTAGAACAACATTTAGGCCATTTCAAGTCTTTTCCTCATTTTTGACATAATTGTCCAGCATTTGCTGCCATATTTAAGAACAGACATCACATAACAATCCAGTACCATTTTCTTTGTTCCCAACGAATTTTTTCTGTTTCTCAATACTCTGTTTAGTTTTTGGAATGCATCCTTGGCCATGGCAATACGCCTTCGGATCTCACAAGTTTTAAAAAGTGGCGTAGGTTGTTGTGGTTGTGGTGAAAGAAGCTTCATGCAAGAAGTCTGTTAATACCCATTTCCGTACGATCATCAAAGTTAAGCAATGTCAAGCTTAGTCAGTACCTCAATGGATGATCGCTTGGATATATCAGGTGCTTTGTCTATATTTCTGAGATGATGTAGTATTTACAGTATTTACATTATTCGAACTATTGGCCTCATCTTTGTTGCCATTTGTACGATGCTTCGGCCGTTGTACGCTCCGGTCTTCTTCAGGTGCTAGGAATTTCGAACCGAACCCTTTATTACAACCACTGAGGTATATCATCCTCATTTCTTTAGGTAAATCCTCGATTGAAAGTCATGAGCTATCTCCCTCTAACATTTAGAGGGCACATAGCCCAGTGGATATAGATAGCAAAAACGATGAAGACAATAGTCCGAATAATGTAAATACTGTATATCAGGTACCGTAAGTTTAGATGTGCAGGTAGTGTAATGAAAAATTGCTTGCTCGAGTTGTTAATCGAAGAATCAAGTTTCAATTCATCATGAGCAAACGCCCTTGGAAAAGATAGGAGTCCACCTATTTTCTCCCTAACTAAATTAGCAGGGTTTTATCAGCAAATAAAAAAAAAATTCTTACAATCAAAAAATATTTTATAGCTTAAAATAACCCCAAAAGTGTTGATAAGCCGTAGAAAACAAATCAATCATTCAACAAGAGTCTTTTCCACAAAGTAAAGGTAATTGTTGTCTGTGTGGGAATTCCATCTCAACAATAGAATAGAGAAGGAATAAGGATGGTCCGACCCTGTGTACGTGACATAGCTGGCCCTAGCTGTATAAGTTTGAACTGAGAAAGCGATAAGCTTGTCAGTGGCAAAGGGTCTGAGGGTCTGTACGATTAAAAAAACAAAACAACTCATTATGGACAAGGCCGCTTAAAGTGATTTGAACAATGTCAATTGGTAAACAACGATTGAACATCTCCAACCCAAATGTAGCAGAAATGCTCCCCTTTGGTTGAATCTGACTCTTTTAAAGCTACAGCATGCCAGGAGAAGTCAGGTACTTTCTGAGGCGGCACACGGAACCAACCATTTCCCGACATCTTTAGATCTGGTTTAAACATTAGCAAAAATATTAACAGCATTAATTAAAGAAAAAACGCACACATACCGAATTTAAGGTTGAAACGAATTACTATCTAAATATTCTCGGTAGCATGATGGCTGGTAATATTCGATGGAAGTTAATGAGTTCAGCCCATTGGTTAAACGTGCCTAAGCTCATAGGGAGTAAATGTATCAGGTAGTACAATTATAGTTCCATGAACACCGGATGTTGTGTTTACGGGAAGAGATCAAGGTGCAAAATATGGTGGACACCAACAAAACCCGGAGTGTAAATCGTGATAAAGTTAACAAAGGCTAAGTAATTATCCCGAATGAACAATATCTTGTCTAAAAAAACAAAACAAAAACAAGTTACCAAAACTTTGTTCATTATTACAATATAAAGTATTGGTTAAACAATGCTAGAGTTTGGGCGTCTTGATCGTTGATCAGTAGAAAGCCAGACCATATTGAGTAATGAAGACAATATTAAGTATGGCAGAACAACGAAAAGGAAACACTATTTTGTAGAACGAAGACGAAGAAATATTTACGAAGCTTGTGCAAACTTACCAAGTATAATTCCCACAAATTTTGTCATGTGACGGAGATAAAGAGTAATACGATGTCAAAAATATTGCCATAAAGTTTTCAAGGAATTTAAACCGAAATTTTATTTGTGTTTAACGTTTTAAAGGCAGTCATTTGGTTTAATTAAGGAATACTATTTCCTAATTTCAAAGTGTCATTTTTATCTATGTTTAAAAAGCCGTTCATATAATTAGCAATATTAATGGTATATTCACGAAGTTTCAGTTTACGAATATCCTATCCTGGATATATATTCTGATCCAGAATAGTCTATTAAATATAATATACGATTATAGCGAGAAATCGCTTCATATTTTTCCATCTTTGATTTGCTTAACCGTTATCGATTAAATCTAACCGCTATAGTCAATTTGGCAAAAAAAACAAAAAAAAAACAAAAACAAAAACAAAAAAAAACAACAAAAAACAAACAAACAAACAAACAAACAACAAAACAACAAAAAACAAACAAACAAGAAAACCCCTCCAAAACGGCAATCATTATGCAGTTCACTCACTTGAAATATAGACTTTCAACTGATTCATTCCTTTTCTAACAACTGACTGTAGAGCTGTATGAATCGACTCGGAATGAGAAATTGAAGAGCCTAGTTTGAATTCCAGTCGAGTTCGTTTAATTCACTTACACACAAATACCTTTAAAAAAGGCATTAATCCATATCATCTTCCCCCAGATATTGGTTGAATAGCAGGGCAAATCGATTTCTATAGCCTTGATTGGCAACCATTCTACTGCATAAATTAATGACAACCTACAGCGGGAATATTTTCTGTCTAGTCAGTCATGTCTCGAAAGAGACGTGATCGTCCAAGTGTGTACCAAATATAGCAATTAACTGACCGACTGTAGGTATACTGTGGCAATAGTTTTAGCTGATTGAGTTGTCGATGTGAATCTTGTCTGCAGCTGAAATGGTCAAATACAAATGACATCATTTAGTTTGATATCTTAATAAGGAGTCAACAATATGTTGTTATAGATTTTTTTCTCACAATTGAATTCAATGTCGCCTAAGTAAGATCGCCGTTGAAAAAAATATTTTTCGACTTTTACAATAACTAAGCAGTGTCATGAATTTTGTATAACTTAACGAATGGATCCTTAACGAATTATAAAGTGAAGGCCAATTCTCTAATGAAGTTTCAGGACAGTGTTTAACGATAACTTAATAATCACCCTTTAATTATATGTGGTCTTGCTTGTTGTATCACTAGCGGAACCGGTGAGCAATTTCTAGCCTTCAGTTGTGATTCCATAAAGTTGACACTTACCGTCAGGTGAGTGTCAATTTTTAAATCAGAATTCTCACAGGTGAAGAAAACTGGTATATACGCTGATACGACGGAAGGCACGTATATTTTTTCAAAACTCTTTTGTTTTGAAATTCTGTGCAATATTCTGTTTAATACTTCATCTTCATCGGATATTGATAAATTAATCTTCTGTAGAACCTCCACAAAGACTATATTTCGTGCTTGTTTACGTAAAATTAGTAAAATTTAATCCAGTGAAAAAAATAAGGAATGAAGTTCTAAATTTCAATTACCTGATGAAGGAAAGATCGCACAACGACTGAAACTTCGTGAATATAGCAACAGAGATGAGAATACATGACTCTTATTATAATATAGATTAGCTCCAAATACAGTTTTTATCGTTTCACTCAACTCTAGTATGCTGTTTGAATCTGGTCAATAACGAACTTAGGTAAGTGATTTCGAAGATTGAAGCATGCATTTATCTCCTCGATTTGTGTAATTTCAGAGTTGTGTTCAATAATTTGAAACAGCACACGAAGTAGTGAATCACTGAAGTTGAAAAAGTCGCATTTTCATCATTCAAAAACTAATTTTGAATGTTTTTCTTGCCTTACACACTATTTTAACAATGCTGTCACCTTTGATATTAGAAGCACAAGAGCAAGTGCTTGATCATCAATTTAGAAAGTTAATGTTCTTGGCAAAGTTTGCAAGATGTATATTGTTAGTGATCAAGCGTTTTAAGTATCATTTGCAAGTTGCCTAAATATCGTCTTTGGGAATATCTTTTTTAAAGATCAAGTTTTTGTAGATTGTTGTAAATGCTGTTTATATCGTGAAATTTCTTTTGTGAACTACCAATGACATTTTAGAAAATAATATTTCTCAATTAAACTAATGACCACCTTTAAAACGTTTGATACGCAACTAAAATTCCAGCTTAAATTCATTAAAAACATGGAAATATTTGAACTTGTGTTACACTTTATCCCCAGCACAAAATTTATGGGAATTATATTTGGTAAGTTTGTAGAAATTTTGTAAATATTACTTTGTCTTTGGTCTACAAAATTATACTCAACTACCTTCAGTTTCTTTGACGCAGATGTAGAAACTGGTATCTGGTAAATCTGCTTCTAGTTGATTCCTGTAACAGTATATGTTTTTCAAAAAAGAAGCAGAGTTCAATTTCCAATAATTGGACTAAATCATACCAATGAACGTGAGAACAGGTAATTTATGGACAACATAAAATGTATTGAAACTGATTCTTCTGTTTTAGAAAGTTACTCTTTCTTGTCATTTTAGACATAAATAAATAAATTTACAGGGATATTGTAATAAAACGATTAGAATAGGAAGAACAGCTTAAAGAGTCCATATCTACTATCCGGACGCATCGAAAGTAACCTTAGACGTTTACAAAACATATGAAGTTATTTCTAGTGAAGAAAATTAAGTTCAAAATATTAAAATAAAACCATTTTACAAATAAATAATTAAGCAACTAAATAGATAAAACTAGTGATCACTAAAAACGAAATTGGAATGTTTTGTACAGTGTGACCCCTCAAAAAGGGAACATTTTAACAATCCAATAGAACCAAGAGTGATGAAAGAAAAATATTTTATTCAAAGTAATTGAAATCTTAAAACATGCCATTTAAGAAACAATGATGGAATTTTCATTTTTTTAAAATTACGTCCTGTAGATGGCGTCTTCCTGTAAGAATACATTCTTGAAACCTGCTGTTGAGACAACGACAGTGACAGATATCTCCTGTTCATTAAAAAAAATAAGGTCTGACGATCCCATGTAATGAAACAGCACACCATAATATCACCTTACTAGCGTGTAAAGGGCGCATATGAACTTCATTAGGATTTGTGTCTGCCCAGTAACGGTAGTTCTGCTTATTCACGTAACCTGTGAGATGAAAATGGGCCTCATATGACATCCATAACTTGCTTAGAAATTCCTCTTGATCCTTGGTTGCTGAAATGGCAGAGTGTTTACTTCGTGAGTCCACTGTCTCGCAGTGCTGCCACTTGCTCATGCCTGCACTTCACTTTAACACACACTTCAAAAGTTCTCGTTTTTTGGGGTCACCCAATATAATCTATACATTTTTGCAAGTATGGAAAATATGTATCAGGAACCCCAAGAGAATTCCTTAATGAATTACAGTATGTAAAACCTAAACTCACAGATCAAATTACTACATTAAAATTTTGAGTGCCGCCTGTTAGTATGATTTGTGCCAGCATCTCAAGAACAGCATAAAATAGATGTAACTGAATGTGTATAGGACCAAAATAGCGAACACTAGAGTACCGGTCAGAACTTTGACAACCTAAATTTGTCGGAGATGGTTTAAACACTTGTAGGCATTGAATTCTAAGAGTGATTGCCCTTGTCTAAGTGTTAATATAAGACCAAAATCGCGTGAGATAGAGTCAGTACGGTTGCAAGAATAGAAGAGTGCTTGGTTCCTTAATTAGACAGACTATCACGTGACGAATGATAATCGGCAAGCCTATTGACATCCGTCTTCTCTATCTCCCTCTCCTTCTTGCTTTCTCTAAAAAACGCTGCTTCTGCTACTGTCCCCATGAAATAAAACAAGCAAAAAGAAATCTAAAGAAAATTGTCCGTCGTTCATTCAGTTTTTGATGCAGCGTTGGGAGCCGGAAGGATTGCCGATAGACCATAGGAAGTCAATAACAACACAAAACTCAATATATAATAGAAGTATGTTTTCTTAGAATGGTACCATATATATATACTTTGCACCTAAAAATAATCAATAATTGATAAACTAGTAACATGACAACAAGGATTCTACTGGTGCTAGAAAGTGTGCACAAAGTTATTATGTTCACTGAAACGTAGCTAGTAAGTAAAGAAACCTTCAATAATGAAAACGTCGGCACTTAGCAAATATATTCATTGCGTTGTTGAACTAATATCCTACATTTAGGTTCAATTGTTTTTTTAATCGATCTGGCTATTCCTTATTGAAATCAAAAACTCCAAATGAAAAAAATAAAAATAAAATAAAAAAAAACAAAAACAGGTGTGAACAGAGTTTAAAGAAAAATGACACAGTTATTGATAATATATCAATGAAATATTTTTGATCACATGTAGAAACGAAGAAAAAATTAACTTGAGCCATAAATTTATTGATGTCTGCGAAAAAGAAAGAAAGAATATGTTATATATGAAAAGGAACGTAAAGCAATTTTTAACAATCTTGTATTCTTATGTGCTGTGATTTTTCAGAAGATTAAATATCATGGCTCTCCACGACTTCATATCCTTTGTAAGCATTGTCTGTTTCCTTACTATCGCTTACAGTACAAGTTCTGTCGTTCATTTTACAGACATTATTCCGGTAGGCTACTCGCTAAGATGTGCATTCTGGTGAAATAGATATCGGCACGGAACGCAAAATTGGAGAGCCGATTTCGAATTCCAGTTGAATTTATTGCATTCACTTACACACAAATACCATTGGAAAAGATATGAATCCATCTCTTCTACCCTTAGCTATCGACTGAATAGCGGGACAGATAGCCTATAGCCTTGGTTGGCAACCAGTTTACCGCAGAAAGAAATGACAACCAACTGCGATAAAATCTTCTGCGCAATCAATCGTGTTTCGAAAGAGACATGATCGCCCAAGCGTATATCACGTATGACTGACTCGTTATTTCCCTCTTCAGCTCGTGAAGCCTTCAATTAGGCGTTCACAAAGAGGCTGATTCTTTATCGGCAAGACTGATCCTTTCCAAAAGTTGTTTACTCTATAGACACCGATATCTATTTGCTTCTGATTCATTTTCAAAAGGGTCTTTATAATCGAACTAATTTTCTTACAGACAAAGGAAACATTACCTGAGACATAGACATAGTGCAAATGGTGGAGATCTCTGTGATGAAAAAGCTACAGTAATGATGAAATTTAACAGACTTACTGGCTGCTAAGATTTTATCAAACCAAAACTGTAATGAAGGAAAACTTTTATGAGAAATTCAAGTCAAATTTTCACAGCCTTTGGTAGTGATGTTCAAATGATATAAGATTCAACGATAACAAATTTAATTTTATTCTTAATTAGTATTACCCATCGCCCTTGAAACCTGTTTAAGATTTTCGATGCTTATGGTGACATTTGAAGTCAGAAGTCGATTCAGAGTAACTGTTCACGACTCTTGTAGAAATTGAATTCAAAATAAACCACAAAAATTTAATTGGTAAAGTTTCTATAATCCAGACAACAATTCCAGAATTCATGAACCTGTGAGTTTTTTTTAGAAATCAGCTGACAATTTGCAAGAGTCAATCATGAGCGATCAGCATGCAGAACCAGAAGTTGTCATTGAATTAATTCTAGATGCACAGAATGATGTCCATATATGTGAAACGAGTATAAAAAAAATGGCTTTATATTTATCAAGACGTGTTTCTTCTGCAACGACTGTTCTAACAAACAAGAGGGTAAAACAGAAATGGCAATGAAAGACGATGATTTTATTTATTTATTTTAATTTATAATTCTATCAATCATTTTCTTTTAGTATATATTTTATTATCATTACTTTCTATTCAGATTTTTCTTACATAGCGATAATCATTAAAAATTTGTTTTTTATTGTTTGTCTTACCGTGAATTCATAATGTTCAAACCTAAGGTCGTATATGAATTGTATCCGAAAGATGCTAATGCACGTTTTCACGATAAAGGGACTTGAAGTTTTTTCGGTCATTTATGTTGATACATTGGAGTGGATTCATTTTGAATCTTAAGTAATTTAAATGATTAAATAACAAAGACTAAGATGTTTCCAGTGAATATAACTTATAACTGTAGAGTTTAGAGTATATTGACCACGTTTTGGGGATGAAAATTCTAATAAAAATTTACCCGCAATAAGTAATTTTTATACTTGTGCCCCTTAATGGTTTACTTTTCATTTATAAACAAAATTGTAGTTTCGAGTTATAGTTAAAAAAGATCGTCTTGGTGTTATTTTTCTATTTAGGCCCAAAATGTTGAAATGTGGACTTCACGGACTTAATTAAATATTACATTTTCAATTGAAGATTGCTTTTTATACACACTTTCACTGAGAAACAAGTTCTTCTTTTTATAGAGTAAATAAATTAATTTGCGGTCATTTTGGGGTATTTTTGTTTCTTACCACTCAAAATAAACAAGAACTGGATTAAAAATTGGACTATATTGCCTCTAATCCTTACACAATAAACATAAAAACACGCGAGTTTCCTTGGAATAACAGTTGCAATCGATATCCAGTATTCTTAGAATATTGCCTTCACAACATATTACAACCTACATCTAACAATTCTAGAATATTTTCCTTCCAATATACTAAAATATACAAAAAGCATTTCTGGAATATTTCTTTCACACAATCAACATCCAACATTCCTAGAATATTTTATTCACATTATACTACAATCTACATCCAACAATCCTAGAATATTTCCTTTCAATATTCTGCAATCTACATCCAATATTCCTAGAATATTTTATTTACAATATGCTACAATATATATCCAACATTCCTAGAATATTAGCTTCACAATATAAATAAACACTTGCTCATATACGAGAAGCTATCCAAAACTTCTATTAACTTAAGACATTCTTAAAAAAAGAAAATATGATGGAAAACTCGGTTCCTTATTTCCTGATGGAGCGATTTCCAGAGATGTGTGAAATCCCTTGCGAGACACGGAAAATGCTTGATAACTTGATTGATGAACGGATTGTTCCATCAGTTCAAATTCTTCCGACTTTTAGGTAGCAATTCGTTGCTATGATATATGGAGTCATTCTTGGCATTAGAAAAAATTGAAAAAAGGTAAAGTTTTGAATAATATTTGAAATATTGAATAATTCTAAATAAAAAATGTATTGTTAATAAAGTTTTCTTTAGAATAAATAAATAAATACATGAATAAGTAGATGTGTTCTTTTCCCTTATGACATTGGAGAAAACATGAAACGAAAAGATTGATAACGCTTGTTTCTCCCTTCTTTTTTTCTGTTTTTTAAAAAATACATTGTTTTATTCAGGGAAATGCATACAAAAAGGAAAACATTGGCAGACATTTAAACACTCACAGCATAATAACTATCCATATTGTGACAGACTAACTTACGTCTAAACAAGATGCCGCCTTTCACTTACTCAGTATCAGTTAAGTGCCATACGTAATACACGCTTTGGGCGATCATGTCTCGAAAGAAACATGACTGAATGAGCAGAAGATTATCCCACAGTAGGTTGCCATTGTTTTCTGCAGTAGACTGGTTGCCAGCCAAGGCTATAGAACCGATTCTATCCTATTATTTAACCCATAACTGGAAGGAAGAGACGGATTAATACCTTTCCCAAGGGTATTTGCGCGTAAGTGAATGCAAGGAATTTAACTGGAATTCGAACTCGGTATCCCGATGTCGCGTTCCGAGTTGATATCCACTGCACGACAACGCACACCCGCTTACTACTGAGACAAAGAGCAAAAGAATGAAAAAGAAACACTTTGTATGCACCAATTGAGGACCAAACTTGCTGTGAGTTTGATACTTACCGAGTTTAACATATTTACAGCTTAATTTTCATCTATTTCGGGTGGCGTCTTTAATTCTTTTCGCCTCATATAAACAGGACTCGTGTTAAAAAATTGGAATAGAATCCTTAGAAGAAAGACATAAAAAGAAACTCATGAGCTTGCAAGTCGCACTTGAAATTTATAGAACATTGACTTCTTAATATAATCCAATATGCATCCAACACTACGGCAAAAAAAAAAAAAAAGAATTGTTCCATACAGCCGTTGAGGATCAAAATTCAAAGAGAGTTTGATTCTTAGTTGTTACTTCATACTTACAGCGTTGTGTCAGACTCGGTTGTTTAGTGAATAACAATATTCGAATAAGCGAATATATAATTTTTACTTCGAAATAATGCAAAAAGAAAAGAAAACACTAATAACATATGTATATTGTAAATGTGTATGCATGTTTCTGCAGGTGTAGATGTTCATTGCCTTTGATTATGCAATTGGTTTGGAAATATCTATATTTCTATTCGCATATATTTATATGTGTGTATGTATGCACATATGTATGTATGTGCTCGTATATACATATAAAGATGTGTATGTGAATATATATATATATATATATATATATATATATATATATATATAGTCATGCGCAAACAGATAATTTTCGCTGTATCACAGCTCATAAGTACGGTTAGACTCCGATTGCTTTTTAACCCAGCATTGAAACCCGACCGTATTGGCGTCAGTCGGCGATTCTACCTCTGAGCTATGGACGCTCGGTAGAAGGAGGTAGACTTTTTAGTGTGTATATTATCATTATACATGCCTAATAACTGAAAGTGTTATAATTCATTGCTGAATGAACGATGCGTAGTTGCTAGAGTAGCTATTGTTTTTCAAAGTCTACCATTCTTCCAGAGTGCTCAATCAGGGTGAGAGCGTAATGGACTAGCTGACAAGATAGATGGTTAAAAATACCTATCGGTATGGACATCCAAATTAAGAAAATTTGAATTCATATATATATATATATATATATATATATATATATATATATATATATATAACACTCAATATGTATCTATTTATAAAAATCTTTAGCACAGATATTACAGTGAAAAGATACAAGACTTTGGCAGAAGTAACAGTGTGTACATAAATAAACATGACACTTATGACGGGTATGTTGCTTATATATATATATATATATATATATGTGTGTGTGTGTGTGTGTGTGTGTGTGTGTGTGTGTGTGTGTGTGTGTGTGCATATAAATATATGTATGTACGGAAAAATAAAAGAGATAGCTACATACTAATTACACTAAAACGTGAAAATGCATATGCATACACACGTATACTGCTTGATATAAAACTGTGCATATATATATATATATATATATATATATATATATATGTGTGTGTGTGTGTTTGCGTGTGTTTGTGTTTGTGTGTGTGTACCTGTGTATATACGCATACAGACTCTCCTTTTATGTAATTAAATGTGAAGTGTGTTCCGATGATAGGGTTGTTGGCGCCGGGGTAGGTATTGTTATGTCGGCACTGATTATCAGGGGTTGTCGCAACTACGTCCCTGGTTGTTACTGGCGTCGCACCTTCAAGAAAAAAAGCGGAAGAAGTGGGTAGGAAATAATGTACAAATCACATGGCCTACAGATACAAAGCCAAAGTTTTTTTTTCTTTTTATACAAGCCTCTGGAAATGAGGAAGTAAAAAAATAAAACAAAAGCATCAGATGTTCTTTAAAAAAATCTTAAAAGAAATCTAAAGAAAAGAAAACCGAAAGAAATAAAACTAAAACAAACCAACGCGTCAAAAATGAATAAATTATAAATTAGTCTAGAGGATATGATAATAAAAAGGAACAGAAGAACAATGACAGTTATAAATGATAATTGAAAGACAACGAATAATCCGGACACCAAGGATAATACATAGCTATAGAATTTAAAACGAAAATGAAATGTATAAAAACGGTAAATTTAATTACAAACAAGATAACTGCAATGAGTTTGTTAATGAAGATAAACAGAATACGACATACAAGAAAAAAAAAAAAAGAATAGATCTGCTTTTCGTGACAATCAAGTCATGAAACCCAAGTGAGTATCGCGTAAATATTAGAGTAATTAACTCAGAAAGAAGCAATCGGACTTTACTGAGTTCCTCACTTCGCGTGTTTGTTACATCCTGCCATTACCTCAACTAAATAATGGAACATTCCATTTATCAAAACGGAATAGGCCATTATTTATTTGAGGTAATTTATACTTGTAAACAAGGAAGGCAGTACAAAACGTTATATCAGAAACACTGTCTGGTTAGATGATGATAATAATAATAATAATAATAATAATAATAATAATAATAATAATAATAATAATAATAAGAAGAAGAAGAAGAAGAAGAAGAAAGAAAGAAATATAGAATGAATGAAAAAAGAAAGAGGAAAGCAGAAATAAAGAAAGAAGTAAAACGAAAGTAATAAATAAATAAATAAGTAAAGAAAGAAAGGGAAAATAGTGAAAGCAATAACGCTATCAAGACGTTTAATGTCTGCTTCAGTGAAATCAAAGTAAGGAAGGAAGAAAGTAAAATAGATAATCAGTCAGTTACGTGCCATACATGATACACGCTTTGGGCGATCATGTCTCGAAAGAGATATGACTGACTGGGCAGAAGATTATCCCGCAGTAGGCTGCCATTACTTTCTGCGGTAGATTGGTTGCCTGCCCAGGCTATAGAACCGATTCTATCCTATTATTTAACCCATAACTAGAGGGAAGAAACGGATTAATACCTTTCTCAAAGGTATTTGTGCTTAGAGTTAAAATCCTGAGTATCGACAAACAAGAGAGAAGAAAAGGAATAACTATTAATAAGAATATTGGAAGTAAGGAACTGTTAATTAAAGATGTACGAAAGTTATAAGTTTGTATATATTTTATTGTACTTTTGCACATATAATACATCGCTAAAGATGCTGGGAAAAGGGTTGTTCTCCTGTACAGCTCCAATAAGTACCTGACTTCTGCTATCCTTTACCTTTACAGGAGCTAAATAGAACCGAAATAGAGTACTGCGGTCATATTTTTTTTTTTAATCATTTCACCCCAAGCAAGGCATTCCACTGCCACTATTGCGCTTGGGGCTACATAGGGGGAGGTAAATAGGAAGAGTGGTTAGATATAGGAAATGTCAGAAGTGGGGTGCTAGATAGTTGGGTGGTTGGGAAGAGTGTTTGAAAGAATGGAAGTTAGTTTGTTAGGAGGTGTCTATTGACCTTACATTTAAACTCCTGGAGATTGTAGCCGTCGGGGAAGCAGTCATGTGGAAGAGAATTCCACAGTCGGGAAGTGCGAGAAAAGAAACTATGGGGTAGAAGTTGCGGTTGCATTTTATCGGTTTCACTGTAAAAGGGTGGGATCTAGTTGCTAATCTAGTATCTCGTGCAAATTCGAACCTAGGGGGCACCAGTAATCTAAGTTCATCGGAGCAGAAGCCGTGAAAGTATTTATAGAAGAGACACAAGGAAGCCATGTCGCGCCGGTGAGAGAGAGAGTCTGCAGGCGGTCTGCTAAGTAGGTATCGATCACATTACAGACCCTCCGCTGTACCTTGTCTAGAAGCCCAAGGAGAATAGCAGGGGCACCCGACCAGAGAATATATGGACAGAAACTGCTCAGTCTTCATTTTCCAATTTTTATAGGGACCAAAAACGTCTTAGCGTCCTTGTCAATGACAAATTATTTCCATTCGCTATTTCCAAGGAGTGTGTTCAGACGAACTATATTTCTTTGTCTCACCAGTTCTAATCTTCACGGATTAGACTCGCCATACTACGCACATTATAGCGAACCAGACTCATTCTTTTCATATTCATCTAGTGAGATTCCCCTCGAGCAGCGTCTTCTCACAAAGCATTGCTTTGTGGAACCAACTGCCAAGAGGATGCTTCCCCGATCACTGAAGTTTTAATCTGTTCATGTTTAAAGCCAAATGCTATTTTCTACACATATATTCTTTAATAATTTTACCCAAAACAAGTTGATAGCTTCACTACGACGCAACGGGTTACTGAGTGCAAAAGAATACGAGAAAAACTACTATTAAGGACAGAGAACAATAAAAGGAGTATAATTGAGAAGACAGAATATAACGATTGATATTGCATTTAAATATTTGAAGATCAAAATTTACTGGAAAACAAAAATCCGGAATAGATTTTCACAAGCGAGAAGTGTGATAGAAAAAAAAAGAAAACAAAAAGAAAACAAACTCTAAGCACATAACTTACGGTTACATCTCGTCATTTCAATCTTGACGTCAATCTAGTATATGTACCCATAAACTGTGCGTCTTACTTTGTAACTAACTACCTTGACTGGCTCTTGTGGCTTGAACAGGATTAGCGTCATTGTCAAGAAGATGTGAATATATTTATTTAAAATTTATCTAATAAAAGTCAAACTCTTGGAATAAAACGTTTGCTACTTGGAATAAAGTCTTAAATGAAAGTGTTATAAACATACGTAAATATTTTGTCAATTTTGAATCTTTTAAATTGTACCTTTTATTTAAACAACAACCTGCGTTCACTCGTATGAGTGATATTGCAAAATATTGTTAAAATTAAACTCAAATATTTAATGACGTATGATTTCAACATGTATTTTTATTGCAAGGGGTCATTCAATAATTCAATAAAAAATTATAATTATTCTAAAAAAATTATAACAGAAATATGTGAAAATTTAACGAGCAATTCTAGTAAAAACATACAAAAAATGCTGATAAAATAATATTAGTACACTGATATGTATAGGAAATATATATATATATATATATATATATATATATATATATATATATATATATATATATATATATATATCATTCGAGGTAGCTAAACAGTTTAGGCAAATGTAACCGGGTAGGACAATCTAACAAGTAGACGTAATAGACGGTACTCGTCGTATGCAGTATCCTGAGACGTAGGCGTAGTCAATAGCCCTAGACCAATAGTCGTAGACCTGTAGACCTCTAGTGGTAGACCAGTAGACATATGGACGTAGACCTCTCTGCGTCCTCGCCTTCGTCTGTATTTATGGCTGACACCAGCCACATCACTGTAAAGGGGAACCAAGGTATGAATATTCATTACATATTCATTGCATCAGACACAATATTATGTACCGTGTACTTTTACTTGGCTCTGTCTCTTGTCGCTCTCAATATCTTTTCTTTTGGTATGTTTTCTAAGTCCCGCTCTGCCAACCATTTGTTCAGACCTAACAAGTACGTCTCGCGCTGCTTTCCCTTGTCTCTCCTTCCATTTATCCGACCTGTGAGTATTAAGTTCTCCAGACCCTCCTTCCTCACTACCTGTCCCAGGAACCTCATTTGTCTCTTCCTGACAATTAGTTTTCTTCTCGTTTGCATCCTTTATAACACCTCATCGTTGCACACGTCCTTTGTCCATGGTATTCTCAGCATCCTTCTGTAAAACATTTCTGCTGCTTCAGGCCTCTCCTTCATCTTTGATGACCAGCTGCGCTATTTATACACTGAACAATTGTCACGTGGGAACATTGAAGGTAAGTATCTAATAGCGATTTTGAATAATCAAGAATCATGTTAGAATAAGATTGACTCGTTTTCTCGTTTGAGATATGCACCATATCTCTTTAAGATGTCGGCGATCACAGCTCTTTACAACTTCGTTTCTTTTGTATCTCCTTGTAAACTTTGTCTCATTATTATCCCTACCAGTAGCTGTTCTGTCACTCATTTACACAAGAGCATTAGATAGGTCATATACTTCTTGCTCTCAGTATGTTTTGTCAGTGCCAAATTATCAAAGCCTTTTTGCCTCTTTAAGTTTTACAGAAATTTAAACTGTGGATTTATTTTTTTTTTTAAATTCTAAATATAAGTGACTTTATGTTTCCGTTTTCTATAAAACTTCCAAGTTGTTCACATGCTCTGGCCATGGTGGTTTTCTAAGCGCAGCTTAGATGTGACACACAGCCGAAAGTATCAGACACCCAGTGAGGATCGAACTCACTATTTCATTCTAATGGTTCTAGCGAGACAAGCTTGCTAGCCATTACATCACCTCGAGGTGCCCCATGCTCCGTCCATGGTATTCTCAAAAACCTTCAGTAGAAAAACACATCTGTTGTTTCCCATCACACCTTCATCTGTAAAGAAATTGTACAGAATTCACTGCAATAATGTTATTACCGTAATGAGTTCAGTCTTATCTTGGTTTCAGGTTTGTTCATATTAACTGTTGCAGAAATTTCTGTTATCGCAGTTTTATAGTCCAACTGCAGATGACAAAAATGTCTCTCATCAGTAGTTAATAATTTAATACTAGGCTGAATAAATACCACTATTTAGTAAGTTAATCTGTGAATAGTTCAAGAACATAAGTATAGGCCAGCGAGTGAGGATCATACTCATGTCTTTGTCTCGTTCTAACCTAAGATTAAGAAGTATAGGTAAGAGTATTTATTCGTAGTGTGGTAGATATCAAACTTATTTGAAATAATTTTGGTTCACATTGGATGCTTAGTATTGGTAGCTTTGTGTCCATATTAGATAACCTTTACACCACACACACACACACACACACACACACACACACACACACACACACACACACAGCGACACATATATATGTATTAGGTCATTTTAAGTGAATTTCGAAGACAATATTTAGATATTTCTACATTTTTTTTATTTTTTAATTTTTTTTAATCATTTCACCCCGAGCAAGGCAGAAATGCCACTGATGAGCGGGGGACTACATAACTGTAAAAAGATTAATTAAAAAAGAGTGAGGAGTACAAACTAGTTAGAAAGGAGCAATAGAAAGCAGAGAATGCAGGTGCGATGACAGATACATAGGTGGAGAGAAAGGGAAGAATATACGGGGTGGGGGAAGGGCTAGAGGCAAGTGGTTAATAGATGAGTATTGACATTGCATTTAAATTTCTGGAGGTTGAAGCCGTCAGGAAAGCAAGAATATGGGAGCGAGTTCCACAGGCGGGAAGTGCGAGAGAAGAAGCTGCAGGAGTAGAATTGTCGTCTGCATTTGGCTAACCTGACTGTGAATGGTTGGGACCCAGTTGCCAGTCTGGTTGCTCGAGCAAACACCTGTTGAGGAGGCATCAGTGACTTAAGTTCGTCCGAGCAGAAGCCATGAAAGTATTTATAGAACAGACAAAGGGAGGCCACATTACGATGGTGGGGAAGTGGCTACAGTCGAGCCGCCAGATCAGTACCTATCATATTACAGACTCTCCTTTGGAGCCTGTCGAGAACACTGAGGGGAACGGCAGGGGCGCCTGACAATAAATGCCAGCAGTACTCCATGCACGGACGGGTGGTTGACTTGTATATATGCAGGATGGATGCAGGTGGAATAAACATCCTGGATCGACATATTGACCCAACCTTCTTAGCAGTAGATTTAGCTATGGATTCAATATAGTGGTTCCATTTGAGGTCTGAGGAGAGGGTAAGGCCGAGGAGGCGTAGTGTTGTTCTCAGGGAGAATCGCTTGGTCCATGCTTATGGGAGGCAGGAGAGGTTGCCTGTGATAGTTGAAAGACAACAGCTTGGTCTTAGACGCATTGAAGTTGACAAGCCACTTCTTGCCCCAATTCACCACTGAGTGTAATCCCGTTCAAGGTCAGCAGCGAGATTATGTCTGTCCGCCACGACAGGTTTCTTACTGGTGCGGGAGTATATTGT
The DNA here is from genome assembly GCA_037127315.1 of Ascarosepion bandense. NCBI lineage: Eukaryota > Metazoa > Mollusca > Cephalopoda > Sepiida > Sepiidae > Ascarosepion > Ascarosepion bandense. Next base: position 436,729 of record JBBBDQ010029239.1, read on the forward strand.
GGTGTCATCTGCGTATATGTCTACTTAGGAACAGATTTCATCTGGGAGGTTGTTGATGAAAATACGGAAGAGCGTCGGGCCCAGGATAGAGCCCTGTGGGACACCAGCATTCGTGTTGTAGGATGAAGAAGCATGCCCATTCAAAACGACCTTCATTTTGCGGTTATTTAAAAAAGATTGGATTAGGTCAAGCAGGCGACCGGTAATACCGTAACCCCGTAGCTTGCATAGGAGGCCAGAGTGCCAAACCCTGTCAAAAGCCTTGGAGATGTGCAGAGCAACCGCGCGAGCCTCGTCAGACTCATCAAGGGCCTGGAGCATGTTCTCTGTTACGGTTGTTAGCAAGTCGGCTGTGGACCTGGCAAAGCGGAAGCCATATTGCCTGTCAGAGAAGAGTTTGTGGGCAGTAAGATGTTGAACTATTTCAGCATTGATTATGGCCTCGAATACTTTCCCGAATATCGATAGAAGACTGATAGGACGATAGTTGGATGGGTCCGAGGGTTCACCACAATTCTTAAATACAGGAATGACTGAAGAGAACTTCCAGCATGCAGGAAAGCAGGAAGCAGAAAGGCAGTAGTTAAACAGTTTAGAGAGGACAGGGGAAAGTTCAAGAGCACACCTCTTAAGGACTATCACCGTGATTCCATCGTCTCCACTCGTCTTATGGGGGTCGAGTTTTGAAATTACTCGGGAGACTACTGTCGGGGTAATATATACGTCGTGCAGTTTGGCTTCAGTTCTAATAGGGAAGTCGGGTGGGTGTACTCCAGATGAGTCAAATGTGGTGTTGGATGAGAATCTGCGGGAAAAGCACTCAGCTTTGTCCGCAGATGACGTGAGAACATCAAATTCACAGATTAAAGGAGGTATTGAGGATTTGCTATTGTTCAGCACTCGTTTGCAAATCCTCCAATAGTCCTTGGAGCCGAACTTGCGGTCAGCTATGCGCTGTCGCATTCTCTCAGCAAACAACCGTTTGGCGTCATTTAGGGTTCTCTTGCACTCATTGCGAGCAGACGTGAACAGGCGCCTATTGTGATGAGATGACTGTCTCCGGAATAGACGGAAGTAATGGTTCCTGTGGGCAATGGCGGTTGAGCAGGCAGGAGAGAGCCAGGGAGAGGAATGAGGTTTTAGGCAAAAAACTCGACCCCCCATAAGGCGTGTGGAGACGATGGAATCCCGGTGATAGTCCTTAAGAGGTGTGCCCCTGAACTTTCCCCTGTCCTCTCTAAACTGTTTAACTACTGCCTTTCTGCTTCCTGCTTTCCTGCATGCTGGAAATTCTCCTCATTCGTTCCTGTCTTTAAGAACTGTGGTGAACCCTCGGACCCATCCAACTATCGCCCTATCAGTCTTCTACCAATATTCGGGAAAGTGTTCGAGGCTATAATCAATGCTGAAATAGTTCATCATCTCACCGCCCACAAACTGTTCTCCGACAGGCAATATGGATTCCGATTTGACAGGTCCACAGCCGACCTGCTAACAACTGTAACGGAGTACATGCTACAGGCCCTTGATGAGTCTGACGAGACTCGCGCGGTTGCTCTGCACATCTCCAAGGCTTTTGACAGGGTTTGGCACCCTGGCCTCCTATGCAAACTACGCGGTTATGGTATTACCGGTCGCCTGCTTGACCTAATCCAATCTTTCTTAAATAACCGCAAAATGAAGGTCGTTCTGAATGGGCGTGCCTCTTCGTCCTACAGCACGAATGCTGGTGTCCCACAAGGCTCTATCCTGGGCCCGACGCTCTTCCTTATTTTCATCAACGACCTCCCAGATGAGATCAAGTCCCAAGTAGGCATCTACGCAGATGACACTACAATATACTCCCGCTCCAGTAATAAACCTGTCGTGGCGGACAGACATAATCTCGCTGCTGACCTTGAGCGGGATCTACACTCTGTGGTGAACTGGGGCAAGAAGTGGCTTGTCAACTTCAATTCCTCTAAGACCAAGCTGTTGTCTGTCAACCATTACAGGCAACCTCTTCTGCCTCCCATAAGCATGGACCAGATGATTCTCCCGGAGAGTAATACACTACGCCTCCTCGGACTTACCCTGTCCTCAGACCTCAAATGGAAGCACTATATTGAATCCATAGCAAAATCTACTGCTAAGAAGATTGGGTCACTATGTCGATCCAGGATGTTTTTTCCACCTGAATCCATCCTGCATATATACAAGTCAACCATCCGTCCGTGCATGGAGTACTTCTGCCATTTATGGTCAGGTGCCCCTGCCGTTCTCCTCAGTGTTCTTGACAAGCTCCAAAGGAGAGTCTGCAGCCACTTTCCCATCGTCGAAATGTGGCCTTCCTCTGTCTCTTCTATAAATACTTTCATGGCTTCTGCTCGGATGAGCTTAAGTCACTGATGCCTCCTCAACAGGTGTTTACCCGTGCAACCAGACTGGCAACTGGGTCCCACCCATTCACAGTCAGGTTAGCCAAACGCAGACGACAATTCTACTCCTGCAGCTTCCTCTCTCGCACTTCCCGCCTGTGGAACTCACTCCCGTATTCTTGCTTTCCTGACGGCTACGACCTCCAGAAATTTAAAAGCAAAGTTAATACTCACCTACTAACCACTGGACTCTAGCTCTCTCCCCTCCCCTGTATAATCTTCACGTTCTCTCCGCCCATGTATCTGTCATTGCACCTGCTTTCTCAGCTTTCTATTGTTCCTTTCTATCTAGTTTGTACTCCTCACTCTTTTCTAATTAATCTTTCTACATTTATGTAACCCCCTGCACATCAGTGGCGTTTCTGCCTTGCTCGGGGTGAAATGATTAAAAAAAAACAAAAAAAAAACTTCCTGGTGGGTATGAAGGCATCAATGCCAGCTTTCACCCATGACGAGACCTCAGAGGCACAGTCATCAGCTGATAGATCGAACACTTTTCCCCAAGGGACGTCGCAGAGGAAATCGCGAAAGGCATCCCAGTCAGCTTTTTGGTATAGGTAGGAGGTATGGATTTATTCTTATTTATAAGAAATCGGAAAGATGAGTTAGAATTCCAGATGAATTCGTTGCATTCACTTACGCGCAAATATCCTTGGGAAAGGTATTAATCCGTCCCTTCCCTCCAGCTATGGGTTAAATAACAGAGCAGATTGGGTTCTATAACGTTGGTTGACAACCAGTTTCCAACTTAGCCGCACTGAGTAATTATCTGTTATAGTGATTACATTTTAAGGGAATAAGAACTAGAAATAAATTGCTAACTACAATGAAAAAGGCAAAGTGAGATATATAAAAGGCACAATGAGGAAAAAAAGCTTGAAGAATTTAACTCTCACAGGCCAAATGGAAAGTAAGATAAGCACAGCATTGAGGGAGTGAAAAAATGGACAGTGGAGCAAGTACAAGGCCGATACAAGTATTACGGAGTCCAACAAAGACTGGAATCTGAAGCCCACGTTTTGTAACGATATTGTGCAGAGAGAGAGAGAGAGAGAGAGAGAGAGAGAGAGAGAGAGAGAGAGAGAGAGAGTATTAGACATAAAAATAAAAAAATAGAAAAAACATTAAAAAAAGCTCATGTTCAGTTTTTTCAAAACTAAAGATAAATGGGTAATATCTACAATATGAATAATGATGGTGTTGGTGAAATTGCTCGTATATATAAAGAAAATTGCCTGCGTTCCAGCCCAAATAAACACAGGATTATTTTATGGCAAACAGAAAAAAAACCCAGTCTATTTCTAGGATTATCACAATATAATCTTCTTAATAGTCATTTTTATAATCTGCTGAACGAAGCTAAACTTAATATATATCTGTAAGTATTGATCAGGATTAAGGTGGATTATTATCACATTTTTTCTTCAACACGGTTGCCCCAAAATGCGCAATTTTTGAAAAACCGGCGCCACTAAATTTTGAATTTCGTTACGTTTTATGTTCTTTTTTAAATAATGCGATTTAACATGGTCGACTAATGCGAAGAAAGCTAATTTATGATTTTTTAGTGTTGGAGTTTGGGTAATTTTATGTATACACAGATGTAGAAGAGACTTGAATCAACAGAAATGCTCTACAGATGGATGCTGAGAATACGATAGGCCGAACGTGCGAGAAACAAAGAAATTTTAGAGAAATTGGAATAAAAAGGACTCTTATGCTTAACGTCAGGAAGAGACAATTGAAATTTTTAGGGCAGGTAATGATAAAAGAATGTCCGTTGTGGTGCAAGGATGTCCGTTGTGGTGCAGTGGATATCAATTCGGAACGGCAAATCGGGGAGCCGAGTTTGAATTCCAGTTGAATTCCTTGCATTATCCTTCACGTCCCTCTAGTTATGGGTTAAATAATAGAACAGATTGGGTTCAATAGCCTTAGCTGGCAACCAGTCTACCGCAGAAAGCAATGGCAATATACTACGGGATAATCTTCTGTTCAGTCATATCTCTTTTGCGACATGATCACCCAAAGCGTGTATCACGTATGGCACGTAACTGACTGAATGATAGAAGAGGCTTTGCAAAACTTTATACTCACAAGACATATTAGGCGCCTGGATGTGGTGTAATGGTTAGCAAGCTTATTTCGCTAGAAACTACTACAACTGTGTGGTGAGTTCGATCCTCACTGAGTACCCCATCCTTTCGGCTTTGGGCCATATGTAAGGTGCGTTGGGGAAATCAACACTTACAAGACATACTGATGGCAAGAGGGGCAGAGGAAAACAACGCATAATTTCTCTGCCAATACACAAATAATTAACTAGCGCGCTTAAGTAAATAGATCAAGGAACAATATTTATTAAGAGCTGTAAAGTTAAAGAGATTGTGGAGAGCCATGATTACCAACGTCCAGAAGGAACACGACACATAAAAGAAGTAGGAGTATTAAATATATTACACACTTTCCTTGTGTTTTTCACGTGACAACTGTTATTATTATTATTATTATTATGTCATTTTTCATCATATTTCGATTTCTGCTTTGGTCTCACTACCAACCAAGTCTGCGGGGAGACCTAAGGCAGGTAGTGGCGTGTTGTTATGGCTCCATTTCATGTTTTTCTATCTTCCCTATCATCCTCAGCATTACATAGATAAAGTTTTCCTTAGTGTGTGGGCTGTACTTAATAAGACAATTTTTTGTATGTCTCTTAAGCTGGGGTTTCCAGGGATTCTTTCAATGTGTTGTTTTGTTCCATTTTTTATCATTCCAAGTGCACCTACTATCACTGGCACAACTCTTGTTTTCAATTTCCACATTATTATTATTATTATTATTATTATTATTATTATTATTATTGAGTGAGAGCGCAGCGCGCCCAGCGATATAATACTGGGGTACAAATATACGAAAGCCAATATGACGCTAAGTCTGATAAGGGAATACCCGGCCCATGTATCACAAACAAATGGGCACGGTACTGAGACAGGTTTTAATTAAAGAAATGCATAACCAAGAAGGTGAAGTCTATTTAGAAATACCTTCAGGTCACTTAACTAAGTCCGCTTAGCCGGCCTTCAGTTGAACGTGTTCCTAAGTATCTAGATATGACCCCCAAGCTGCCTTGGCTGCCTCATCCTTCAAACTTAATCCCTCAACCCTTCTGACACCATGATGCTCTACACTACTATAGCTCATTAGTAAAGATGCACGGTTTCTCCAAAAAGGCCAAGTAACTGACATACAAATATGTGGCACCGAATTTCGGACCAATTTAATTTAACCAGACAAAAAAATGTATGCGTTATTAGTAATGGTAATATTAGCCATTTCCGTATAAGAAACGTTCAGCATTCATTGACCGAGCGTTATTGCTGGCTGAAATTAAGAAAAATGTTAAAATTAATTAAATTAATTAAATTAATTAATTAAAACAATTTTTCAGGAAAATAGGTCAAGTATACTAACATTTATTAATTTTTTCAGTATTGATGGGAGCTTCCTTCCTAGCTTTTTGTTTGAAGTAGTGTGGAATGTCAACATCATGATTATGTCAGTATTTTCTCTTTAAGTTACAACAGCCGTCTATTTTTGTCCGTGCTTCTGTTGAAACTCCTTAAATGATGTAGTTTCTGTTATACAATCCGTTTTGATTGTGTGAAAAAAGGGGAAAAGACACTATTTGGTTTCAATGAGAAAATGATAGAAAGAAATAAAGAAAGATGGGAAGTGTTTAATGGTTGTTTTAGTGAAATGGAAAAAGTTGTCCTTTTCAAATTTTTCATTTGGACCAACTTGTAAAAATAACGACCAGCAGTTATATTTATAATTATTATTGCAATATTTTGTTAAAGTTGCTAAACTCAACTATTTAAGGAAGCCAGAGGATAATTTTTATGGATATTTTATAACTGGAAAACTTGGTTGCGTTTGTTTGTTTGTCTATCTGTCTGACCGTAGTCGAGAGATCTCAAGACCCGCTAAATTGATTTGGACGAAACTTTCAGAGATGATTGGCCCCATGACTGGCACAAACTGATTAGACTTTAGGTTCGTTCTGTTGCGAGATAAAATTTCTGGGTTATTTTTCTAGTTTTAATAATAAAATTTAATTTTTGCCTTTCAAATGCAAATTACTGAATTACCTCTTCTGGATATTTTAAATACTGAATTCATACTGTTTGATTTTAAGTGTGCATTTAACTTTAAGAGCAGTTGAGTTCATTTTTTTGTATTTTCACTCTGGAGAGCGGTCAAGTTCATTGCCGTTGTCTTTTCTTAATTTAATAATCATCTGGTAATCGCTGAGCTGATGTCGGTATTGCCTTGGCGGAGGTTTGCGGTCTTTGACTGCTCTTTCTAGTTATTATTATTATGTCATTTTTCATCATATTTCGATTTCTGCTATGGTCGCACTACCAACCAAGTCTGCGGGAAGACCTAAGGCAGGCCGTAGCGTGTTGCAATGGCTCAATTTCATGATTTTCTATCTTCCCCATCATCCCTAGCGTTACATAGACAAAGTTCTCCTTAGTGTGTGGGCTGTACTTAATAAGACAATTTTTTTGTATATTTCTTAAGCTGGGGTTTCCAGGGATTCTTTCAATGTGTTGTTTTGTTCCATATTTATCATTCCAAGTGCACCTACTATCACTGGCACAACTGTATTTTCAATTTCCACATTTTTTCTATTTCAATTTCCAGGTCTTTATATTTTGACAGTTTTCCAAATTCCTTGGTTGCTATGTTACAATCCACTGGACAAGTCATATCAATCAATAGGCAAGTTTTCTCTTAATGTTTTTTAACAAGAATGTCTGGCCTATTCCATTTTGAGTTCTCATACCTGTAGTATCTACTGAGGGACGGACGACGACAGGACTCTTCAATACACTAGTATTTTCTTCAGTATTCTCGCTGATTTTAGTAATGTTATCGTTGGTTTCGATTTCTAAGTCTTCAATCTTTTTTTTCTAAAACTCTTCGGAGTTATTCCTAGTGAGCCAATAATAACGTGCCTCGCCAATATCTTTCTGCACCTCAATTTTATTTTAGGCTCTTTGTCTTTTCTCGGTGTGACTTTCAATGTCGTTGTTGTGATTGTTTTCATATTATTATTATTATTATTATTATTATTATTATTATTATTATTATTATTATTATTTGTCTTTATGTTAATATTTCAGTTGCGCTTTTTCCTCTTCAGGGCAAGTTTTCCGGTTCCGTTTTATCTGTGAGCATCTTTTGTCTGAAGCTGTTTTTAAAGAATATTCTTCATCGAGTGAAGGACAATAAAACAAAACAAAAAATATATAAATAAAAAGTATGAAAACAAAAGTTCTTAGTAAAATCATTCTTCATTTTGAATGCAAAAACCAAAAGGTTTTACTGATGAGTTGACGCGATCCCAAATCAAATGAAAGAACAAAACGGCTCATACCCAAAAGACATGCTGGGAGGTTAACAGACGAAAATTTATGTGTGTGTATGTATATGAGTATATACGTGTTTGTATGGGTGTGCGTACGGCATTTACTATTTTATATGGCAACAATAAAAATATTTTTCTTAAATAGGCATTTCTAATTTTTTAATGCGTGTATTTGCTCAGTCATGTCAATCTTTTAGTTTCTTTCTGTTTTTTACAATTCTATACTTTGAAATCCTTTATTTTATAATTCTTTTATGTTTATTTAAATCCTTATCTTCTTTTTATTCTTTCTGCTTAACTCCCTTCGCTTTCTGTCTGTTAAGTGCCATACGTGATACGCGCTTAGACGATCATGTCTTGAAAGCGACATGACGGACTGGGCAGAAGATCTTCCCGCAGTAGGTGGCCATTACTTTCTGCGGTAAACTGGTTTCCAACCAAGGCTGTAGAACCTAATCTGTTCTGCTATTTAACCCATAGCTAGAGGGAGAAGAGACAGAGTAGTACCTTTTTCAAGGGAATTTTCGCGTAAGTAAATGCAACGATCTTGGCTCTCCGATCTCTCGTTCGGAGCCCATATCCACTGTACCACAACACAGCTTTTTGTATGAATTTTATTTCCCTTTTTCTATTTTTTTTTCCATTTGTTTCTTATAATCACTTGCACAAATCTGTGGTATCTTACTGTTAAATTATATTGCTATTTCATGTTAAATTATATATTTCCATTAGCTGACACATAATCGGTACTTTTCGGATCTACAAACCAAATATTAATGCCAAGATTTTTTTTAATCATATCACCCCGAGCAAGGCGGCAACGCCACTGATGTGCCGGGGGCTATGTAAGAGTGACAAGATTAGAAGAGAGAAAGCCGGAAACCACATCCTAAACAGGGAACAAGAGATGAGCCTCTACACCTGTTCAATAGATGTGGGTGGAGTGTGAACCGGGCGATAGTTTAGTCTATCTACTACAATTGAAAAAAAAAGAAGAAAAGTGAAAAGATTGGAAAAGAGAAAGCCGGAAACCACATCCTAAACAGGGAACAAGGGATGAGCCTCTACACCTGTTCAAGAGACGTGGGGGGATTTCAATTTATCTCTTTAACTTACCGGATATTATTCATATAGCAGGTATAGAATTAACTTCTCAAGAGATATATCTTTCTCTATTTTGTCATTAGTTCTAATACATTTTGAAAAATATTGATGCATTTGTTTTAACTTAGCCTACAAACTGTGAGCCATTTTGAAAATGATAAAATTCAGCTTCGCCGTCCGTTTTTATTTTATAAAGCTTTAGGAAACGAAAAGGAACTACCATTAAAAAATGCTCTTAAAACTGAATGTATTGTATCTTCCCAGTTTAAAAAAGAAGAAAAACCTTTTACATGACCTTCCTTAAAATATTAAAGTGAAAATTTGTTTTTTACCGATTTTGGCGTCATACTTGATGAAATGTTTACCGAATCTATAATTATAAAATGTTATAAATCCCGAATTACACTTAGATTACTATTTTTTTCAATTACTGTAATTCTATTGAATCATCTTTAATATTTATTTCTTTTTTTACAACCATTTTTATCCTTCGTTCTAAAGTTTTCGAGGAAGGTTTTCGAGACGAGTATAATTATAATTACGTTTATATATATATATATATGAAATGATTTGTTTGAACATTATTTTAATCGATACTCGTATTTAAGTAGATATTCTGTTTATAATCAAATAGTATAATATATTTATTTCTACCGGCCTGATTATTTACGATAAATTTTTGTTACGAAAATGTGATCTGGTGCGTCTTAGACATCTCGACGACGAATGACGATAAGTCTAAGTGAAGTCAAATTAAGCCTAGAACACAATTTTCGAATTCATCGTAATAACGATCTCTGCTCTGAAATGTATCGTAATGTTTACATTTGTTGACATTTAATTTGACTTAATTTAGACTGATTGTCATTCGTGGTCGAGAAGTCTAAGACGCGCCAGATCACATGGTGGCTTCTATGTGGATGGGGTCGCAGGTTCGAATACTGCCAAATGACACACATTTTCGTAACAAAAATTTATCGTAAATAATCAAACCGGTAGAAATAAATATATTACACTGTTTGATTATAAACAGAATATCTACTTAAATACGAGTATCGATCAAAAATAATGTTCAAACAAATCATTTCAAATTGTCGGTTGTTTATAACCAGTTTCGTTAATCTTCGTTATGTGTATATATATCTTCATCGATTCGTAGTTCGTGGTGCCACGAATCCTTTCTCAACAATGCGACGATAAACAGCAGCAAAGGTTATATGTTTTTATGATAGCCTATTTACAGTGAATGGACTCTTCCTCATTCAATAAATACTAACCTGAGTGACTTCCGGGAAGGCAGTCAAGAGGCAGTCGTGAGACAGTCTAGAGACAGTTAAGACGCAGTGTAACTATACAGTTCAGACATACACATCTATCTGCTGACTACTAACATTCGTATTTGTATATATGTTCTGTTATTCTAATAGACTTGTTTCCGTGTCTCTTTGCCTGGCACTAACAGCCTACAACAATGTTTCGGCTACCTTTGGTCTGGAAACGCAATCTAATACCGTCGTGCAGCCGCCTCGCATCCATTACCATTCGCGCGACCGTATGTAAAAATCATATCTGAGTCATATCATTGAATATCATGCTATTGTTAAACGGAACACTTCTCAGTTAACTCACTACAACGCACATTAAACATTAAAGATAGACTAGCCCCAAATGTACACGAATGATAAATGTAACCTAGTCTACATAGCAACACAGCGCCATCTACCGTAAACTTTCTTTAAATTTAATGACTCGAAAACGAGGGATTTACGGATATATGTTTATATCGACTTTTGTTTTTGTTTTGGAGTGAGAAAGTCGCCCCCAAAGTTTGTAAAAGTATTGTTGAGATACTCTCTCTCTCTCTCTCTCCATATATATATATATATATATATATATATATATATATATATATATATATATATTATTTATTCATAAATTATAACATGGATATGTTAAAATATCACTACAAAAGTAGCCATTTTGTTTCAACACTTGTGTCTTATCAAGTAATGTGATGGTTCTTAAATGCCTTTAAGAATTTAAGAACCATCACATCACTTGATAAGACACAAAAGTGTTGAAACAAAATGGCTACTTTTGTAGTGATATTGTAACATATCCATGTTATAATTTATGAATAAATAATATTATTAGCTCTACTTTTGTATTGAGTACTTTTTTAAAAACAGTGTTTCTTTGGACAAGGAATATTATTCCAACAATACTTGTATATATATATATATATATATATATATATACTTACTAACATAATCGCATGTAACCATCCCTACACGTGTGTAACTATCATCGTATCATCGGATCCTGTAAAAATATAAACTAAAACATGACAAAAAAATGAACAAGAAACCATTTCTGACGTACTTCCTGATATTACCAGTGATAACGTTCTGTTGGAGTAGAGTGAGAGTTTTATTGAAGTCCAATTGGACACACCTATCACAGCAATCTTGCTTACTGCGAGAAGAAGACGCCAACAACTGGTGTAATATCTCTTCCTTATCCACTTGTAAAAGTTTCTCCAAGTACAGACATTTTTTGTCTTTATAAAAATATTGACTTATGTTTTTGTTTTTATCATTGCTGTCATTTAGAGATGAACATTTAGATTTTGAAGCAAATGCCACCAGAAACAAATTTCCTGTCCGTCGTTTGCCCAATCAATGTGTCAATCTTAGTTTCTCTCTTTTTTCTCCCATTGGTTATGCTTGATAGAGATTGCTTCAGGGCAGAGATTTCAACTGATGTCTACTAGGAATTAAATTGCTCTTTCTTGTTACTCTGGAGAGTTTGGCATTTAATCCAAAATTTAAGATGTAAATTATAATAATAATAGTAAAAAAGATGATGAAGAAAGAAAAATCGCACAGGAGACCAAACATCATAGTGGCAGATAAAGAAGAAAGAACATGTACCGTCATGGATATTGGATACTCCAGAGAAAACAGAGTAGTCTAGAAACTAAGAAATACAGGAAACGATAGTTTCAAATGAGATGGGTATAAATTATTGCCAATGGAGAGAGTGGAAGTCATTTCTATTATTGCTGGTGTTAATTCCGAGGTGGATGTTAGGATTGGCGTCAATGTTAAGATTGGACACTTGCAGAAGATTGCACACCTCGGGACTGCTCGTATAATCCAAAGCTTTCTCGAATCTTGATGAAAACTTGCCACTTCAGACCTAGGTCGACTGGTTTACTTAACTTGAAGGTCTTTCTAACTAGGAACTGCGAGTTTATGCGCTGCTTTTATTAAAAATCATTTTCCTTATCGTGCAAATCTAGCTGTGACACATATGCTTTGTATATCTTTATGAGACTGGGTGTCATAATGGGGACATTAGGTTTTGTTTATTTGAAGTTCAGCATCATTTTCCTGTTGTGCCTCTCTAATAATAATAATAATAATAATAATAATAATAATAATAATAATACTGTAAAAGAATAAAATGACATTCTTAACTGCATAGAAAAATCATTATGTTAAGTTAAGGTAGGAATGATTCCCCACCTTGAAGATTTATGCAATGTCTATCCATATTATTCGATATTGTTAGTAAATGGCACTATAAGGAAAAGGATTGTAAGGATGTTCAAAACTATGTTGACGATGATGATGATAAATAAAAAAAGATATTTGCGATGATAATGATGAAGGCAAGGAAGTTGATTTGGAAATGCAGCGGCTGTTGCTACTTATATCAATGCATCTTATAACGATAACAAAAAATATGTAGGCATTAAGCAATAAATAAACAATGTCCTTAGGCCGATTGAAATGACAAAAGGTGAATGCCGAATCCTAAGACTCAGGTTCTCTGTAATGATTTACATAAAATAAGATTGCAATAAAATAAAACAAAAAGAAATATTCTATACATCCTGGTAAAGGTGTGTTACGGGTGGGAGCGAATGAGAAATAGAAAGAAAGAACAAAAATACAACACACACACACACACACACACACACACACACACACACACACACACACACACACACACACACACACACATGCTCACACAATCAAACACACGAGATAAATTCATATGCACGTACATGCGCATTCTGTGAAGAATATGGAAAAATAAACCGAACGAAAACTGATCAGTCAAAATCTTCGTAAAAGATTAAAATATCTGGGATGTATATTTACCAAAACTGACTTTTTGAAGATCTTTTATGTGGGTGATCATGGCTCTCCACAACGTTTATGCTTTGTAGCTCTTAGCAGTACTTTCTTTTTACTGTCCATGCTATACTTTGTACTGCTATTCATTTTCTTTTTTTTTTTTACTAATATTCAATACCTATACAAGGCCCAAGAGCAACTCAAGTTAGAGAGGTACTGAAGGAGTTTTGTGTAAGCGGGAAGAGTAAAAGGTAACAAGCGCAGTTTATGAGGATATGAAGGTAAGATAACGGTTAATCATAGACTTGAACCAGTTAAGATTGTAGTGTTCAGGAAAGCAACCTCTTGGGAGTCAGTTCCACAAAGTAGCGGTTTGTGGGAAGAAGCTGTTCGAGTGAACTTTTTTGTATCACTAACAGAATACTAATGCGATGATTGTGGTTCGTTACAGTCTACACGGTATGTTGGGTCTTAACTATAAAGGTTAGAACTGGTGTTAGAATGTTACACAGGCTCTTTACGCTGTTTCCCGCTTTCCCTTAACACGTCCTGTGAATCTCAAATTTTCCAGTTTCTCTTTTCTCATTTTGTTTCTCAGAAATTTTAAATGTTTCTTTCTGATTCTAACTATAAAAGTCTTTTAGTATCCATTTTACTTAAGACTTTCTCATGCTCACATATTTAATTCGTGTTATTCTAAACATCTTTCTGTAGAACCAAATCTCTACTGAATCAAGGTGGATTGATACTGCATAGAAATTCGCTAATATTTTTCTTTGTTTCTAAAGAAAGTATCCAGTTTCGTATTACATTTTTTAACTTTAATAAGATATATTTTTTGTTATCCCAATGCCTCTTCAGATTTCAGTGCCACATTTTCCATGTGTGACATACATGCGTTTTGCTACAAAATGATAATAATAATATTACTACTACTACTACTAATAAAGACTTTTAGGAAAGCACTGGTGTATATTTTACTGTTGAACCTAAAATTTATAATAAAATCCCCTTCTTCGATTTTTTTAGTCGAGATTGATAGTCACAATTTTACTAATTCAGTATGTTAAAAACATTATAAAAATTTTGTCTTCTCAATTACCAAAGTAAATGTCCCCACAGATATAAAATAGCCGTTTTAAGGAACATGATCGACAGAGGATGTGCGTTGTGGTGCAGTGCATATCGACTGGGAATGAGAAATTGGTGAGCCGAGTTCGAATTCCAGTTCAATTTGTTGCATTCATTTACGCGTAAATACTCTTGGAAAAAGTATTTATCCGCCTCTTCCTTCCACCTATGAGTCAAATAATAATAGGACAGATTGGATTCTATACTCTTGGTTGGCAACCAGTCTACTGCAGAAAGTAATGGCAGCCTACTGCAGGGAAATCTTCCGCCTAGTGAGTCATGTCTCTTTCCCAAACGTGTATCACATTTGCAAAAGAAACATTTAACTGATTGACTTAACTGATTGACTGCATCTGTCAGCACTTAACTAATCGACAACGCTGTAATAAATTCTTCTCAACACACACATTGTTTTCATAAAGAATTGAGCGACATAAATCAAACATTTAATAATAGTTTCCCAAACTATGCCAGCGACAAGCAAATAATATTAGCTTTAAAGAATTTTAGTAAAACAACAGCAAACAAAAAGCAACAACTGCAACAAACAAGCAAGAAACAAAACAAAACAAAAAGCAACAATCGCAACAGACAATGAAGAAACAAAAACAAGCTCTCTATAAACAGTAACTCGGCCAGATGCATTCCAACTATAAACAAGATGAAAAATACATTAAAATCATAACTCGTCATATATCACTTAATAATTGTAATGCATTCCTAAGATTTATCATCTGTTATAAAATGTTGAAGACATCCAACCAATAACACTAGTCCTCAAAAATCACTGTTATGTAAAAACAATGCACATTCTTTTTACTTCAGTGACTGGAAGTTGAAGATTTCATATTCTTACTCGCGATTAATAAGAGTTAGTTACTTTAGCCTACGTTTTCTTTTAATGAAGACTTCTACATATATATACATACACACCAACTTTTTCACAATGAATTATAAGTATAAGTATAAAAAAGAACTTTTGCTTATATGGAAACAAAACTTACCGAACATTCATTTTATCCTAACTAACTTTTATGACAATACTGATTGATTGTTTTTTACGACTTATCAACATTTTGCAGGTTATTTGCAAATGTAAAAATGTAAAACCGTATAAAACAAAAAAAAAAAAAAAAAATGGAAGGTTAGAATGGCGATCCCAGCATTCCTCAAAGACTTTACTGTGCCGACCGACTTCCTCTATTAGAGTTGGCGTCCCTAAATCATTCTTGTTTTAATATTCATTCAAAAACCCACCAGAAGGCATTGCAAGTCTTAATGTTTATTGATAACGTTGAAATGAAAGTTTTTGATTGTTTTTTCTTATATTTTTGGTATTGTTTGTTTTTTGTTCTTTTCATTCTTCTATGCCATCCTATTTCCGAATATATATATATATATATATATATATATATATATATATATATGTGTGTGTGTGTGTGTGTGTGTGTGTGTGTGTGTGTGTTAATTTTTAATTCTCAATGTTAGATTTTAATGGTAATCATTTCCTTGCTTTTGACGTTTTTCTAGGAAAGTGTATATTGGGGCTTAAGTTTAAACTTGATAAACCTGGATTTTAATTCGTTTCATTCAATTGTATCCCCTCTTTCTCTCTCCCCTTCTCTCTCTCTCTCTCTCTCTCTATATATATATATATATATATATATATATATATATGAATTCAAATTCCTTTCATAGAAGCCAAAAAAAGTAAGTAGATTACTAAGAAAATAGATCCCTCATTCCCTACCATCACCACCTATTCCAAATGAAAGATAGTCGTATGCCTTTGGCCATGGAAATAAAAAATGCACTTCAAAGTCGTCGTAATTGTACTAAAGTATCTCTGAAACTAAGTCGGCCTACTCTGTCTGTAAAAATGTCCAATTTCAATATTGATAAGAAGCAATTGAAGCGTCTCTTGTAAGTAACTTACAATGCCTCGTGCCATCTTGATGTTTGTAAATTTTTAAATTTAATTTATTTTTTTCTGATATTTTCACTTCTCCTTCCTTCTTTGTTCTGCATCTTCTTTTCTCCGTTGCTATTAATTAATTGCTATTAATTCGTTAAATTTCTCACTTTGGCATCTCCATAATGTACTTAGTGAACATCAGAATTTAGTCATAATTTGATTTTTTCGTATTCTATGTGCTTTTTTAAATCATGTTAATAAGCGCAGATAGGCTCAAAATTCTTCCATGTCTATTGAACAGGAGTAGAGTTTCATCCATGTTTCCTGTTCGGAATATGGTTTATTGGTTCTTTCTTTTTTCTACCAGTGCCACAATGATTTAACTGTCTTAACTTTTTGGTGATCGGACTAACCAGTGGCTGTAACTTTTTATCATGAGGGAACCGGTTGGCAGTTTGCTGGCTGGTTCTTCCTACTGATCATTATGAGCCTGAATTATTTGGTAGCGCATAGAGAGGTCGCTCTGATGGACAGCCACCAAATATCGGAATATTTCTATTGCCGTGTCGCCCATGAGTTGGTGTTTCTGCATGTATAGACTATGCACTGTTCTCGGCCATACTATGGCTGGTTTGTATTGTCATTGACGACTGATGGAGAGAATTACGGTGGTCTTTACTCTTTCTCGCCTCAAAAACGAATCTCATGGAAAACACAACAAAAAGAAATGCAACTAAACTAGTAAACAAAAAACGCATAAAAACCCTAGCCTTTTTTTCTAATATTTGTGGTATCCATTCACACTTCTGAAGCGTAGAATCTTTCCTCTTGGAACGGTCGCTAGATATCTTTTCCCCTCTGATAAACTAACTTACATTCTTGTATTGCTACTAATGAATGTTTGGCTCCAGGATATCTTCCCCTTTGCCGAAAATATTACAGCATTCACATGCATAGCCTTGGTATTTACACCCAGGATAGTCTTTATATGGCCAGGGAATTGTCTCTCGAGGCCCCAAACTACTCCATGTGCTATCCTCTTTCATTACTAATTTCTGTTAGCTATCTCTTTTTCATTTATCTTTCCTGCAGTATTTAGACATGATAGCTTGCAGTATAGAAAAGGCACTTTCTCTCAATCCTTCTGCGAACATCTTTGTCTTCGGTGACTATAATGCTCATCATGACACTTAGCTTAAACATTCTAAATTCTCTATTTCTTTCCTCTTTAATCAATTTGAGGTGTTATCATCCTTTGCTGATAAATCTGAATGCTTTACCCATATATTTTCTTCAAATTCTACTCTTGACCCATCCGAAGTATTCCTGCATAACATCCTCCTAGAACCAAGTCCCTGTTGAGTGATATGCATATAACCCCTAACCCTATCATCTCTAACCTATATTCCCACAAAGTATGTAGACCTGATGGTACTCCTGTAGTAGTCATTAAGAAGTGTGATTATGTTCTCTCTAGTCTGCATAATAAATGCCTTGCTGCATCCTACTTTCTTGCCTTATAGAAGTTGTTCCAGTTTTTTTAAAATTTTGGTGAGCCGTCCACCCTTCCAACTAGCCGTCTATTAGCTTACTACCTGTTTTAGGGAAACTCCTAGAGACCCTGAGCAATGCTGAATTGTTCATCATCTCTCGTCGTAGTGCTTTTTCTCAGACAAGTAATATGGCTTTCGTTTCTCCAGGTCAACTAGTGATGTACTGTCGTGGACCCGGTTAAAGGTCCAAGAATAACACAAAACAATCAAAATAGGAAATAACGAATATATATATATATATATATATATATATATATATATATATATATATATTAAATACGGCAAAATACAACACTTGGAACTTTGTTAGTAGAACGATAATACTGGTTAGTGAGTAATAATATAATTCGACCCTCGAACTGGGACTCGTAATGGTCGTTATGGTAGCAGTGTTCGCAGACGACTCTCAGCTATGTTTGGGTCTCTCTGAGGGCGTTCTCCTCAGGCTACTGTCTCAGGCTATCCCCAGGATATCTCGTCAGGCTATCTACTGTCACCTCTTGTGAGGGGAAGTATATGTAATGGTTGGAAGAGTTCATTCCGTTGTGAGTGATGCCACTATGACATGTACTGATGATTATTGCGGGAAGAGTTTATTAGGCTCTTGGTAAAAACGATGAAGTCCGAGGTGTAGCATTGGACATCTCAAAAGCTTTTAACAGGGTATGGCATTCAGATTTTCTCCACAAGCTGAAAAGTTACGATGTTTGTACACTTTTTAAAACTGATCCAGTCTTTCCTATGAAATCGTGAAATGAAATTTATCCTGCAAGGCGACTCATTTAGATCATTTCGTACTAACGCAAATTTCCTCCAGCACTCTATCCCTGGTCGTACTATGTTTTTATTTTTCATTAATGACCTTTCTGATAACATCAGCTGTCAACTTGGTATCCACAACCATTTGCTACTGCTTTGATAGTAAGGCTTATCAGTCAGAATGGCAACCGATGTCTAAAACAACCACAAGTCCGTCGTTAAATGGAGGAAAAGTTAATTTTAACGCCTTCAAAACTAAACTTTTATCTGAGAGGCCCTTCGATGCCTTCCATCAGCAAGACTGATGCTAATAGAAGAGTGACTCGTTGTGCATTCACGTTCTCAGCTGACATGAAGTGGAAATCCTCTCTCGAAACTTATGCTAGGTTAGCTGCTACGAAAGTCGGTTAAAAAGGTGTCGAGTGATACAATTTCTCTTTCCAAATCTCTTACATACCTATAAGTCTACCATTCGTTCATGCTTAGAATATTGTTGCCACATATGGCCAAGTACCTCTGCTATTCACTCTGAACTCCTTGATAAGATTCAAGGGATACTATTAGTCCTGATCTGGCGGCTTTAGTCACTTCCCCACAGCCGTAATGCTGCATTTCTATGTCATTTTTAGAAATATTTTCACGGTATTTTTTTTTAATTTAAAGACAATATTAGACTGACGTCGAGGTATCATCAATTTGCAGTTGAGCTGGCTAGATGTAGCCTTAAGTTATATACCAACAATTTCTTCTCTCACAATTCTCGCTTATGGAATTCCCTTTCAGCTCCATGCTTTTCAACAAACTTTAATCTGCAAAAATTTAAACGCAATGTCAATCGCTACTGTCTTCCTGATTACTCTCTTCGCTTTTTGCTCATCATTATTGTTTTTGTTCCTAATTTTTTAACATCCTGTAACCCCTTGTCTTTTAGTGGCTTGCATAGGGTGATACCGATTAAAAAATAATTCTCAAGC
Source organism: Ascarosepion bandense (assembly GCA_037127315.1). Classification (NCBI taxonomy): domain Eukaryota; kingdom Metazoa; phylum Mollusca; class Cephalopoda; order Sepiida; family Sepiidae; genus Ascarosepion; species Ascarosepion bandense. The sequence continues at coordinate 456,164 of JBBBDQ010029239.1, forward strand.
CAGAAAATATTTTTTTGATTGTAAGAAATTTTGAAGATAATAATGATTTACTGATGCAAGTTTTACTTGTTAATCCATAGCTGGATTAATCTTTCCCAATCCATTTGTGCGTTACTGAATATAAAGAACACGACTGAAATTGAATCTAGACTCTTTAACTTCTAATTCCGAATCGTTATCGATTTCACCAAACGCACCTCCAAATTTACATCACCTGATATTATAAACCATCTAGGTACTGATTAGGCCCGACATTGCTTAACTTCGGTGAGCGTACGAAAACCGGTGTTAAACGTGATATAGCCATAAGTCTCTTTTTTTACGAAGACATTGTCATTTCAGAAATATATGAAAATTGTACCATTTTATTTCGCGTCTCCCGTGGTATATATATTTTTGTTTTTGTTTTTAAAATACCTGGAATCCATTGTCTATTAAATTTGTGTACTTTCTTTTCTGAGGTTATTTTTCTATTTACGACTCGAAATCTCGGAAGAAGCTGTTTATTAATTTCTTCCATCACATTATAAATAAAGCCAGTGGCGTGTCTACGGGGGGGGGGGAGATTAGGCCAAGCCTCCCACCGAATTTTGGCTGGCTCCTCAGTTGGCTTCCTCCCGACTTTTATAAGCTTCAAAAGGTTATGAAACTGATCACTCTCTGATTTTGATATGATTTGATGTTCAGTACTTTTCTACATGCGTTTTCTTTTTCATTTAGCTTTTTAAGGACACATACAGTTTTGTATATGTACTATTGTTATCCGCAGACAGATCTGACTATCGTATACACAACTTAGAAATGAGTTTGAGTATAAGTATTTTACTTCACTAAATTAAATTCATGGTTGTGAAGTTCTAATCTATTCTTCCGTCTTTTCCACTCTCAAGCTGTTGGAACACAAGAGCGGTTAATTTCAAAACAAAATCAGAGGGTTAATACTAGCTGAACAGTGTGATTTGTCTGCTTTGATTTTTTCCTCTACAAAACTGTTAGTTAGTTAAGTGCCATACGTGATACACGCTTGGGCGATCATGTTTCGAAAGTGACATGACTGACTGGGCAGAAGATTATCCCGCAGTAGGTTGCCATTGCTTTCTGTGGTAGACTGGTTGCCGACCAAGGCTATAGAACCTCAATCTGTCCTGCTATTTAACCCATAACTGGAAGGAAGAGACGGATTAATACCTTTCCCAAGGGTATTTGCGCGTAAGTGAATACAGTGGATTCAATTGGAATTCGAACTCGGCACCTCGGTTTCTCGTTCCGAGCCGATATCCATTGTACCACAACGCAATACGATCCGATAGTATTGTAGTATAAAAATGAAGACGCTGCTTGAGTTTCACTCCTCTTCCTCACAAAAAATCTCGGCCGCTAAGTCCCCCCACCACTTTCAGAGTTCCACAATTACCACTGAATAAAGCTTCAAAACCAAAGCTATTACACAAACAAAACAAACCACATTAAACCGTGACCATTGCGTTGACTAAATTAGTCACCACAATGGGCAGTATTTTAAAATTCGATTCTTAATCGCATAATTTTTGACATAAATGGGAAGTTTCCTATGATAAAAATTGGTATTTAAAATTCCGACGATTTACCCAAACTTGAACATCGACCGCTGGTACAATTGAGAAATCTGCAACTATTTTAACCGCTAGACAGACTTAATTCTTCTTCTATTGACCGAATCAGTATATGAGCTATCATGGATCTCTACAACTTCCTATCTCTTAATAACTCTGATTAATATTTGTTTTCAGCCCAAAGTCCCTATATTGCCAATAATTTATACCAATTCATTGTAGGGGTCATTTATTGCTTTCCTCTGCTCCTCTTGTTTTCAATGTCTCCCGTGAGAAAGTTCTCTTTCCTCATTATGAGTCCTAGAAATTTTAAGCGTCTATTTTTGGTTTTAAGCATGTGCCATTTTGCTTCTTATTCCCATAAAACTACGTCGTCGTTGTACGCATTTTCAATCTATAATATTCTCAGCATGTTTCTGTTGAACCAACTTTCTGCTGCCTCAAATATTTTCATCGAGAACATTGTCCAGCATTCACTGCATTATAGAAAAACTGTTATTACATTAGAATTCAGTACTTTTCCACTGTTTCGTAATACTTTGCTTATCTTTTTGGAGGGAATCTTTCACGTCAAATCACAGAAGAAGTGGTGTGTCTTGAACAAGATAGCCTGATGAAGGCCAACGTTCTCCAGGCTAGTTTTGAATTTTGAGTTTTTCCTTCTCCTAGACCGATTGCCATGCAAGGCTATAGAACCCAGTCTGTTCTCACTATTTACACATAAGAAAGAGGAGGGGAAGAAGAGATGGATTCATACGTTTCCCTAGGGAATTAGCACGTAAGTGAATATAATGAATTCAACTGGAATTCGAAATCGGCTTTCCAATTTTTCAATTCGAGCCGCTATCCATTAACACACCGTACATAATTTAGCGGTTAATAAATTGACTCATTAAACCGAATGTGTGAAACTAAGCACAGTTTAAAATCAAATAAAATAACTCGAAATTTTGCCAATTTTTGACGAGTATTTTAGCATAAAAAATTAGACTGGTATTGATTATTTTTTCTGAATCTTATTTTCTAATAGTCAAATTCAAAAGCATAAGCATTAAATCTTTTTATAAATTAGGAGTCGACCGCCGTAGACGGACTCATCAAATCAATGCGAATGATCATTTCCTAAGCTGAATAGTATGTTCTTTGCCAAGGTTACCTATAGTTTTAAATTAAGAGTTTTCCTTCTAAATCAATTGCCACCCAGTCTGTCCTAGCTGTTGAGCAAAAGAGTTGGATTTATACCTTTCCGAAGGATAGTAGCGCATAAGTGAACGTAATAAGCCTGACTGGAATTCAAACTGAGCTTTCTGATTCCTCAGTCCGAGCCGCAATTCATTACTCTGCCGTGCTTCTCATTATAACTTGGAAGAAATAATGTTTTTTTTTGCATTTTTCCGTTGTAAGCTCAAGGCCATATACCCTTGAGACAAATGTTCTTGTTTGGTCAGCGAAGTTAAACAAAGTTGAGCCAGACGGGTCTTCGCGGGAAAACTGCAAGCACTGCGCCATTAAGCTATGCGTAATTCGGAGAAATATTTACAATCTCTCGTGACTAATACTAACAGAAGACCTCGATAAGTGAAAGTTCTTTTGAATTGACTGGTTGCTAAATCTACCCAGAGTTAGATGAGACATGAGTGTAAGCTTATATCTGCCTTTAATAAAAAACAATAATGTTGAAATAAGCAAGCATGACTATCTTTTGTCATTCATAAATGACCAGGTCCCAGGGTTGCATCTCTATTAAATTCTTTATATATATATATATATATATATATATATATATATATATATATATATATATGTTGGAGAAAGAATCTTACATAACTTTAAAAGATCACAAACCCAATTTTGAGAAAAATTTGCCCACTGGAATCATTAACCCAACTAGGCCAGAAATTAGTAAAAATCAGTAAAATTATTCTAGAAATTATTAATAACCAAATTAAACAGAAACTTGGATTACTACAGTGGATTAATACAACTGGTGTCACAAATTGGTTTTGCAATATAAAGGATAAAAACAACTGTTCTTTACTCCAATTAGACATAGGTGACTATTACCCGTTAATTTCCAAAGACCTTTTCACACTGGCACTGCAATTTGCCACATATTATTCAGACTTAACTAAGGATGAATATAACATTATAATGACCACCAAGACATCCGTTCTTATCTAAAATCAAGAACTATGGATAAAAAATAATTCTGATTATCAATTTGACATTTAAATGGATGCTTTACACTCTGCGAAGTCTTCCAATTTTATTGGGTTATTTACTCTGTACAAACTCACCGCATACCATGACAGAAACACTTATGATATATGGTTATATAGGGATGATAGACGTATGGTAGTACAAAATTCCACACATTTTAAAACCGATAAAATAAGAAAACCAATACATACAGAATTCAAAAGTTTAAATCTAAAAGTAATAATCAACATTATTTTAAAAATAGTAAACTTCCTCGATGTAACACTAGACTTAGTAAATGATACTTATCTACTATACATAAAACCTAACGAATATCCATTATACATCCACCCAAAGTCTAATCATCCCCAAGTATAATCAAACATATACCCACCTCCATAGAATATAGAATTAATAAAAACTCTTCTAGTGAAGAAATATTTTGTAAACATAAAAGTTTTATAATAATGTCCTAAAGAACAGTGACTACAAAAACCAGAATATCAAGTACATAAAAAATATAACTATAACAGGAAAAACAGAAATAGAAAAATCATTTCGTATACACCCCTTTTAACAAAATGATTAGCACCAAGTCAGGGCTAAAGTTCCTCAATTTAATTAATTTCCCTAATAACGACCCTCTAAGTAAAATGTTTAATAAAAGTACCCTTAAATTAAATTACAGTAGTACAAATAAGCTAGAAAAATTACTAAAAATTCTAATAATATAATCTTAAATCAGCACGTAAACCAAAGTAGCAATAACTATCCAAACAATAAAGATAACAATACTACTAACTTACATAGTTGTTGAAATCCTAACAATTACCCACTGGAAAATAGATGTTTAACAAATTCTGTTGTGTACCAATGTAATATAACATCAAATGAAAACCCAACTATTAAAAAAGTTGACATTGGATCCACTAATAACACTTAACTTTATTAAAAAACAACACGTAACGAAACCAAACTTTTTGCGTATTTTTGAAAGTTAAAGGAGACAAAAAAAAACCCAAATAAAATGGAAAATTCTGGAAAAATCAAGAATCTGTAAGACGTTCTACGACATCTGCTCTCTGTACCTGAGTGGAAAGCTGCAGATTTGAATGTTAAAAAAAAGGGAAACTGCTGAATCGTAGAGTTAAATTGACCGTTCTATGTAAAAATCGGAAATATTTTAGGTTAAAATTTAATTAATAATAATGTTTCATTTATAATTTGCGCCCTAATATAACTTAAAAATTAAAAATTATTTTACCAAAATAAATGACCCACACAATACTTAATTTGTTTTCTGATCTATAATATACCATAGTATAGCAAAATTATTAAATCCTGATCCTAAACTATACATTCCAACCGCTTTACTCATGAGGTAGTACAAAATCCAACCTGCTGGTAAAAATTATTTTTTATTTATTTAAGTACTGTGTGGTCCCACTATGTACCTTACTCAGACAAAATAATTTTCTTTAAAATTTAATTAATTCCAATTTTAACTCCAACATAACTTAAAAAATAAAAATTATTTTACTTAAATAAATAACCCACACAATACTTAATAGTTTTTCTTACTACAATATACCTAAGTATACCATAATTATTTAATTCTAATTCTAACCTAAATATTCTAGCCCTTTTACTCATGAGGTGGCAAAAAACATAATAAAAAAAACCTAAAATTCAACCAGCTGTTAAAAATTATTGTCTACCCTTTCGAAAAATCTATAGTCCCACTATGTATTTTATCCAGACAAAATCAAAAAGTGACATGCATAGATATGCTTCCTTTCGCGACCCAGATCTTAAAACTCCATAGTTACCTAATTCTTATTTTTGATTGAACAATATTGACACACCTAAAGCAGTTTTTCCAACTACCTCTCCTTAATTTTCTAAATAACCATGAATTCATCTTATATTTTCCAAATAAATAATCTTCACAATTTATTTTAACATACCACCTGAAGAAGAACTGTATTAGGATATAATGATTTTATAAGATAGTGTAATAACAAAATTACAATATATATATATATATATATATATATATATATATATATATATAAAATTCCAGGTGAAGGGGACTCCAGGTTTTTTTTTATTTTGAGTGCTCTGGCATTTATTTTGTTATGAACAGTGCTCAATATAATGAGTATTGTACATTGTGACACGGAAATTTCTATGTTTCGAGATAGATTCTCATCATCAGGCAATGTTGCTGTTGGTTGTGCAGATGATTTACGTTTAAATGACAAAAACCTTTGGCTTGCTGTGTATATATGTGGGAAGATATAAAATTTACATGTGTGTTTCTTTTGGCTAATCAGAGTGGAGATTCATTTTGGGATTTTGCCCCAAAGAATACATACTAACGAACTTTTTCTCTTTTTTTTCTTGTTTTCTTTTTTTCCTCCCTTAAAAAAAGAAAAAAAGATAAAAGTACGAATCCTCACTGTTATGCTTTAATTAGTACGACTTGTATTAGTAAATGAACTTAAATCACTGGTGCCCCCTAGGTGTGAATTTGCACGAGATACTAGATTGGCAACTAGGTCCCACCCCTTTACAGTGAAACCGACAAAATGTAACCGCAATTTCTACTCCACAGTTTCTTTTCTCGCACTTCCCGCCTGTGGAATTTCCTTCCGCATGATTGCTTCCCCGACGGCTACAACCTCCAGGAGCTTAAATGTAAGGTCAATAGACACCTCCTAACACACTAACTCGCACCCATTCCCTCCAACACTCTCCCTACGTACCTCCTAACTCGTCTATCACCCTCCCTCTGATATTTCCTATACGCAATCGCTCTATGTAACCCCCTGCGCTATAGTGGCAGTGGACTGCTTTGCTTGGGGTGATATGATTAAAAAAATCCTTATTATCTCTCCGAAATTATTAACACCTAAAAATATTTTTTGCTTTAAATAACTTGGAAATGGTTGATAATCCATAAAAACAAGATCAAGCAATCATGTTTTTTTTTCTGTTTGTTTTTATTATTCAATTATTTTTAAGCAATGAAACATTCTTTTAGTTTTATAAGTGATATGTTCTGATTTGGAAATGTTTCTAAGAGTAAATCACGAACATTGGGATTTGAAGCAATAAAACACGATGCTGACCATTGGTTAAATTTAAAAGTCTGAAATTTGAAATTTGGAAAAGAAAGTACCAGACGACTTTTCCAAAGAAAATACTAATCTGTATGAAGACGTAAAATGCTTTTAAAGTGAAAACGCTGACCCTTATTTAAAAGCAATTCGAAAAGTAAATAGAAGTCATTATGTTGATCTGAAATGTCAAGTAACTTTTATTTCAGACCGCTATAAATATCTGTTAGGCGTCTAAGATCATATAATGAGCCATCCGAAGTAGTGAAAAGCTCTCTCAGAGTAAATACTGGCTATTCCAAAGATTAAAATAGCTTCTTTGCTGGCGGCTATTAAAATTTGAATGTGATTTTGTAAGTAAATGCTGACAATTATTAAAATTTTAATGGGTTTCTAACAATAAATATTGACAACTATTATGATTTTGAATGACTACAAAGAGAAAACAGTTGCAAGTATGAAGATTTGAAATGGTTTCCCAAAGCAAATATTCAAGATATTTTAAGGTACTGACCACTGTTAGTGTTTTTGAAGGCGTTTCTGAGAATAAATGATGACTATTATTACAATTTGAATAGCTAAGATTAAACCCAGATCATTATTGATGTTTGAAAGAGTTTCTACGACTAAAAACTCATCAATGTTATGATTTTGCTACCTTCTAAGAGTAATTATTGGCCATTATTTAAACGTGGAAGATTTTTGAAGCGTAAATACGAACTATTATAAAGATTTGAAAGAGTAAATACTGATCAAACCTAAAATATGAAAGGGATTCTACGAGTAATTTCTAAATAATATAAGAAAAGGACGCAAAAATTTTCGTCCTCGTTTCTTTCTTCTTTGCTCTCCTTAAGGATACACTGTATTTCTATCCTCAGTGAACCTCATGTTGCATTGATCACAGTGTAGTGACGTCGGTTAGACTTGTCAAGTTGGCCCCGTGCCAAACATAATCGTGCAAAACATAATAAATATGGTTCCAACAATTCAAAATATCAGAAGGTTGATTGAAGGTTGGAAGAATAAAAGTGTTTTGTTTGTAAAATAAGTGAATTTTTATTAACTGAACAGAATAACAAATTTGAAGAAATAAAATGTTAAAATAGAATATGTGCGTAGTTCATTAATTTGCAAGAGTTAAATGTTCAAAGAAAAAAATGTACGTAGTTAAATATTCTAGAGAAATTTTTTGGAGTCAGTTGAAAATGTCGTTGTTGTTTTTTCTTTGACAGTGAGTGAGTGAAGACGAAGAAAGAAAAATTGGAAGGAGAGGAAGAACGAATGCATGTCAACGAAACATGTCAGTTTTGGTGTCTTGAAATTACTCCCTTACTTGTGAAGAAGTCCTTATCAGATTCCTGCTCTCATCGGACTGTTTTAGGCCGGTCAAGAGATGTGGGTAAGTACTTACATTAGGTCACCTGGTCGGCTTGAACTGAAAATTTGACCGGGGTCATAGTCCAATTTGCTATTTTCTATCCAATCAGAATCCAAAATCTTAATTTTCACACTGGCTTGTGAAATTTGCCTTGGTCTATTTTTTCCAAAATGTTTTCAGTCATTCTGATCCGATATTGCGGGTGTGCAATTGTACTTTTTGTGTTTCAGTTAATTGTTGGATGATATAGGATTTGTATCCTATAACAGTACAGAATAGTTTACATCATACAATGCTGTTGTTATTTGTAGGTAACTTTTTGCACATTCATCATTATTTGAGAAATCAATAAGGCGTTCACTATCATATCAACTAATTTTAATATCCTCACCACGGATCACTATATATATTTGGAATGGATTCTATGAGTAAATATTAATTACTATTTAGATATGAAAATATTTCTTAGAAAAATAACACCCACTATTAATATTTAGAAGGAGGGTGTATAATAGAAGATATTGACTGTTGCTAAAGTTTTGGGTTTTCTAACAGTAAATATTAACTGATAGAAGGATTTGAAGGAGGTGGTTAGAATAAATACGAAATATTATTGAAATCAGGAAGACATTTTAATAATGAATTTTGATTAAGATTCGTAAAGAATTTTAAGTAAAATTCAGCCATTTAAGTGCCATACGTGATACATGCTTGGACGACCCTCTCTCGAAAAACACATGACTGACTGAGCAAAATATTTTCCCGTAGTAGGTTGCCATTACGGTAGACTGATTATCAACCAAGGCTATAAAACCCAATCTGTCCTGCTATTTAACTCATGGCTGGAGGGAGAATAGACGGATTTATACATTTCCCAATGGTATTTGTGCGTAAGTGAATGCAAGGAATTCAACTGGGTTTTGAACTCAACTACCTGCAATTACTAAGTTCTATTACTGATCATTATCGTGATTTGAAAGGCTCCATAAGATTAAATATTAACACTATTAGCATTGGAAACGGCTTCTAAAATCAAATAACAACAATTAGTAAGATTTTGAATCCATCCTAAAAGCAAATACTGACCATAATTCATAACTGAAAGTCATTCTAGGAATAATATAATTTTTATAAGTATGAATTTTATAATTAATATTTATATAACTTTAAACGCTATTTTTAGTGGATAGTCGTATTTGAGTAGGTGCTCTGTTTATTTATTAAACAGTATATTTCGTCTCCCGTTGTGAATCGAGGAAATCCTATTAAAGAAAATTTTCACTTTCCGGTAGAATTTGAACTTCCGTCCCTCAAGGCTGAGGAAGCTATCGTTAAGCCCGGCACGCCTTTACCAAGTTGATTACGAAGAGCTGTCGGCCAGGGAAAGTTAAATTTAGTGCCTTCAAGCAAAACTATTCCCTTATCTGAATGTTCAAGAAAACCCTATTAGAGAAAAAATTGAACTCTTTGACCGGATAGGAACCCGCGTCCCTATATCAAGAAGAGTTTTTGAGCAAAGGTGAACGACAAAGTGGAAAAAGTTCTCATTTGATGCGTTTCGTCCTTTCGGACTTTGTCGGACTAAGTTTATGTTTACGCTGATGCGACTGCGCATGCGTACGAACGAGAGACGTGAATTTTAAATGTTAAGATGATTTTTTAAATATGGTTTGGTTTTATCATTGATTCCCAAACTGGGGGAAATTTATCTTTAGGGTAAATTTGAAGCTACCAGGGGGGAGATAATTACACTGCCTACTAAATAAAAAAACTTAGATGGATTTTCTCATGTCTGAGAGAGAGAGAGAGAGAGAGAGAGAGAGAGAGAGAGAGAGAGAGAGAGAGAGAGAGAGAGCCTGTTGCAAACAAAAGTCCTTTTATTTGTGACTAACCGCTCTCTATGGCTATGCTTAGTTGTTACTAACTACTCTCTATCTACTTTACTATTATATTTGAAAACTAAATTAGTAAATAGTCTCAATGTGTTTTAACTGCTCTTTCTCTTATACAAATGAAGGGGGAAATCTATATGGTTGAACTGGGTGTAGGGGGAAATGACAGAAAAAAGTTTGAGAACCACTGGGTTATATAAACTAGCTGATTTAATTTTTTTTTTTTTTTTGCTTATACTTCCATTATAGTGGGTTTCTTATCTATTCTTTTCTGTTAGTAGTGGAGAGTCCGTTCTAGTAAAAGGTAGTTGTATACTGTTGCAGGTTAACGGAATTTGGCCTCTTTGTAAATAGCCCACTATACGTCATAAAATGATTACAAATCAAGAAAGGCAATTTGAGTAGAAAATAGCATTTTATATATGCACATATCAATTAATGTTTTTACAGTTGAAGTAATACATGAAGTATAAGTCCAACGGACGTTAAAATGTTCATGGCAATAAAATGCTGAAAGAGAATTAATGCTTAGGAATTTGGGAGCGTGTAAGTAAGGAATGTCTTTGATGTATTCGCTCCTTAGATCAGTAACTAGTATTTGAGGCAGGGAAGAAGGAAAGAGGTAAGGGAGGCGAGCGTAGTAAGCCACTTGACTTCGGTCAAGGGAGATACTAATTACTCCCTTCTCCTCGAGTCGGTCTGCCTGTCGATGCTTTCTGTATCCGCTTTTTATATCTTCTTTTTGGATCACAGCAGCTCATTTAGTATTTCACACTTGTATTTGGTTCTGGGCTTCCCATTGGCTTATAAATAAAATTCGCGTAGGCTCGCGAACTGGAAATTTAATATTTAATTAATTTTTAGTTTGCAACCGGAACATCTGCGCGGAGCCGGCGACGCAGCGACGACTTTTGGTCATTTGCATTTTTGGTCGAGAATGCGCAAACATCCGGTCCATCGCTTTTGCTCGGTATCACCACACCATAACATTATTAAATATCCCATCTTAAGATAAAAAAAAATGTTCTGCCAAGAATAGTGAAAATTCTAAGAATCTGGACGGAAATTTGATAACGATTGAAGCACTTTCCAAACGTTTTCGTCTTAGTGAATTGTTTTTTCTTAAAGTCAATAGTCACCTCCTATCTCACTAACTTACATCTCCTCTCTCATGCTTTTTTCTTCGTCCACCCCACTCTCATCAGCATTCTCTTCATTCTCCTACTCTCTTCCTGACACCCCCTTCAACCTCTCACTCCTTCTCATATCATTCCTCCTATGTAATCCCCTGCACAACAGTGGCAGTAAAATGCCTTGCTTGGAGCGACATGATTCTAAAAAAAAAATGTTTTAGAGTGGTAATATATATATATATATATATATAGTCATTCGCAGACAGATCTGTTTCGCTGTATCACAGCTCATCAGTACGGTTAGACTCTGATTGCTTTTTTAACCCAGGATTGAAACCCGACCGAATTGGCGTCCGTCGGCGATTCTATCTCTGAGCTATGGGCGCTCGGTAGAAGGAGACATACTTTTTTTAGCGTGTATATTATCATTATACACGCCCATATTAAGCAATGGATAAATGGTCGCCATTTTATATTTTTAATTTCGCGCATACGAGTTCTTTGTTTTTGATTTTGTCGACCGCACTCTATAGTAAAGTCAGTTGGGCACCGTCATTGAGAAAGACAGCACTTTGACGCAATTCACTCCAACAGAAATCGGAAACGGCATACTGTACTGCCTGGCATTCACACTAGAAGCTTCAATACAAATATTTCAGTGTGTTTTGGTGTCAATCTGAGAACAGTGTTGAGGATTCGGAAAGAGTTAAATGCGTCCAATGGTGATTACGAAGGTATTGCAGCTCGGAATACTCACTTTGATAAGAAAAGAATTCCCGAATTTATTAGTGAGGACCTCAGACTAAACACAAAGTACCTTAAAGAGGTGTCATTCCAGAAGTTCCAATACGAAAATTTCTGAGTGTTTGGTTGTCATTCTGAGGACAGTGAAAAAGACTCGGAAAGAGTTGGTGATTACGAAGGTTTTTGGTGTGATCACTAGTGATGGTGACGTTATGCCTCCATTCATCTTCCCATAGGGCTTCAGACTCAACAGGGAGGCCTACATCAAGTGCCTAGAGGAAATAGTGCTACCTTGGGTCAAGAGGCGGGGGTGCTGGAATACCCTATGTCTGGCAACGGGAATCTGCACCATGCCACACAAACAGGACAACACAGTCACGGCTGTCAGACAATTTCTGCGTCTACATCACCCTTTATATCTGTCTACCTAACTCCCCAGATTGAAACCCTCTTGGCTGTTAGGTGTGAGGCGCAGTTGAGCGAAAGACCAACAAACCTCCTTTTAGTACTAAAAATAAACTGAAGGTAAGGATTTCATCAACTTGAACAAGGAAAACGCCCAGAAAAAATTCAGAAAATTACGAAATTGTCTTGATGCCGTGATTGAAGCCAATGGTGATTTTGTTTGATAAATTTACTTTATAGTATTTAAAGATATTTGTGTGTGATTTTGGTAAATATATTTATTAAAATGAGATGTCAGTATTATTTTCATTTTTTGCATAATTTAGACTACAATTTATTCACCGCACCCATGTATTACAAAATATTTTTTTCTTTTTATTTATTTATTTAACGTCCGAATAAGAAAAGTCCCAAATTTTCTAAAGTTAAAATTGAAACCGAAGAAGTGGGTTGTCTTGATAAACCTCAAGAGCATGCCTGCCAGAAACCAAGTATGGGAAATAGATATGGCCATTGATTGATTATTCTGATTTTATTCTATATTCCTCAGAGTAATTCCTTAGAATTACTCGGAAGGCTCTTTTTGCTAAAATACTTTTGAATCTGCATGACTAAGAACGGCAGAAGGAGGAAAATAATTTTGACACGTGATTGAGTATGAGCCACATTTTTTATCCGATAAAACTTATGGACTGAATCTTTCAAAAAATCTCTCTTAAATATCTCACGGGATATTAAAAAAAAGAATTGCACCAAAGTTTCAAAATGTCTACAGGCATCTGCATTTTATTTTTGGTGCGGTGATCTCTTTGTTCAAAAAGATTGAAGATAAATTTATAAATTCGTTGACGAAAGAAAATGGATTTCAGGAAAATGGTAAAGAATAGAAATTCTTTTTAGTATGGATTACTCGATTGCGCGAGGGTGAGAGTGAGAATGAGAGTGAGAGTGTTGAAAGCCCTAAGATCTCGATTTGAATAATAAGAAAAGAGAAGCGAAGTAGCAACGAAAAACTGGACCAACTAAATTTGGGATAAAATGGGAAGTAAAAAATTAATAAGATATCTCGGAACCCTTAGAATGTAGCCTAAAGATTTTCAATAGGAATACCTTAAGTATTTGTCTATATTTCTGACATACCTTAAGTTTAGAACTGGGAAAACCCGAAGCCGATTGACGCGTTACTTGGTGAATCTCGACCTATCCTAACGAAAACAAAACAAGACAACAACAGAAAACAAAAACAATAACAAAACAAAAAACGAAGTAATAGGCCAAAGAATAACAGAAGATATTATTTTCAATCGAGAGATTAACAACTAATTCTGAATGAAGGCTCGACACAATTGATCCCTGTATATACACTAATTTCACTTTTCTTTTGCAGCTATGATGACCGATTGTAGCTTAAGAAGACAGAAACTTTGCCGGCGAATGTTTGCAATCCTACATAAATAAATGTAACGTTTGTTTTATTATACTTTTAAACTAGTGTTTTTTCGATTATGAGATTTTTGTTTTATAAAGAGAATTGCACGGCGATGAAAGACAATTAAAAAAGGGCGCTAACCCGCTATTTTAACAAAATAAACGCCCCCCCAAAACCCCCAAAAAACAAAAAACAAAACAAAAATCTTTCCAGTTAATAATTTAAATTAGCTTTGAAAGAAAGCAAAATATTGTGCTTATTGGAAATATTAAATTTAATCTATAAGTTTGAAATTAAAACTAAAATAACGGCTTCTTCAAGAAAAATTTTTCATTAAAAAAATATCATTTTAAACCCTAAGTATTGCGTTTTCTGTGGTGGTAACTATATTTGTATCTACCTTTAAAATGGCCGTTTTTAAAGCTTTAACAATTATTTATTTGTAGAATCATATATAATCTGAATTGTATAAATTAGACTAAATTAACTAAATTCGATGACATGTTCAATCATTAAGCTAAGGTTATTATGTTGCACCAATTTTTCAACTGAGGAATTCTTTTAGATTTTGGCCTTTATTTGGTTTCGAACACTGTTCACTGTCGTGGATAAGAAGTTTATACTGTTTCACTCACCAAGTTTTATCAGTATGGCATACAAGACCAAACAGCTGATTAAATAAATGTTTAAATATTATTATTATACGAATCATTTTAATTGAGGTACTTGCGCCTGTCTTGAAAATCAGCGGTTGCCATTTTTTTTCACTTGGACTTAAACATTAGCCACTAAAGCAAACGGGATGCATAACTAATTTCCTCGACAATGCTAGAACGACATTAACAAATAGTTAAAAAGAGGAATAGCGCCAGGTTTTTCTTTTTTTAAAAAAATCTAAGTTGTTGTACTGACTTTATTCAGTAATAATATACGGATCTTATTTGAGAATATTTTACAGATTTCATAGGAAAAGATTTTAATGATTACATTTGAGAATATTATAAGGATTCCATTCAGGAATATTTTACGGAATACATTTGAGAATACTTAATAGATTTCATTTGATAATGTCTTAAGGATCATATTCGAAAATATTTTAGGAATTGCATTCGAGAATATTCTAATAATCACATCCATGAATATTTTAAGTATTTCATTCAAAAGTATTTTAAGGATCATATTTGAAAATAATTTAATGGTTTCATTCAAGAATACTTTAGAATTCCACACGAGAATAGTTTATGTGCCACATTCAAGAATATTTTAAGGATTTAACTCGAGAGTAATTTTAAAATATAATTTTTCTTTGATTTCAAAATAAAATAATAAAATATAAATTTATATTTTGTATTAAATAACGAGTGTGTGGATAGGACTTGACATTAATGAACTGCTTAACTAGTAAGCAGCAGCAAAAAGATCTGTTTCCATTTAAATATCTAGAAAAAGTTAACTTTAACAAATTAATTAATACGACACAGCTTTTACTCATAGATCAAAACAAAAATACAAAAGTATTTATTCAAAATGGCGGCGAGGATAAAGAGTAGTTCTGCTTGTGGTGATGTTGGGAAATTCAACTGACCTAAAGTAGAAAGCGTCACACGAACAATAGCAAACAAGACATACTGTTATAATTAAAATACGCACTGACACTATCGACCTGGTTCAATAAAGCTGGCCAGCAACGAATAGAAAATACAGTTTGGCGTCAGGTCAGTGGGCAGTTAGCCGTTGGTGAAATTGCCGAGGGCAAGCCACGCGAACTCGTTGACCCCGGCGCGTGGGTCAGCATTTCTTTGTCCTCTTTGCTGTTCCCATTCTTAAATTGCGAGATGGAGTTACCTGAGGCGGTAAATGGGAACGGCGAGGGCCAGACAGACAACCTTGAGGATCGAGTCTAAACAGTGTAGTACGGATTTCAACCTGAAACCTTTTCCTCTGTCCTCGCTCGCTAAACGCTTGTCGAAGATGTCTTGTCAATATTGTTCTTAATCCGTCAAAGCGACTAGATAAGTCACTAAAAATACGTCCTTAATTTATTATTTTTCTATTGTATTTACATACAATAGAAAAATAATAAATTTTAGAAAAGTGAAGCGGTTGGATTTTGGACTTTAAGCAATCTTTATTGCAAATCATCCGGTTCTCTAAGATTTGAAATAGGTACCTCCAATATTTCGGCATAAATTTTCGATACCTAAGTTTAAAATGAAATTTTTAAAATGAAAAAAATTCTTGAAGATTTTATTTTAAATTTAATTAAAAGCTTAATGATTAAATTTATTATTTCCATTAAGTAAAAATTCTGGTGTATTTCAGATAGAAATTATATAGATTGAAATGTCACATTTAATTTTAATTTCTTAAAATTTTCTTAAAAGCGGCCATTTTCTTAATCTTAAGAAAGTTGTAAACAAACAAAAATTCATCGATTTAAAAAATAATTCTAAAGATTTCTGACACTGTATTTTAGTAAAATTAGAAAATTGAAAGTTAAATTAATCTGATTTTAAAGAAATATTACTTACTTAGAGCATTAAAGAGTAATATACAACCAATTATTAACGATTGGTCGTGTTCATCTGATCGTACGTTTGACGGACCGTTGAATGACGAAGCGGTGACAGCTGCTATACATGACCATAAATAACAATTTTCATAAATCTAAAGGAAGGGACAAAACTCTTAAATTACATAACTTTTTCATAATGATCGCAATTTTAGTCAACCATAAAATAAAATAAGGGACGTATTAAGTAAATAAAGATTATTTTAAAAATAGAATAGCGTAACTAAGTTTAATAATCTTTGCAATTTTGAAGTCGTAAATTTTGTTTCCACGTAATTATTATATCACATCCAATGAATGTCCCAATAGAGAATGTTACACGATTTTAAACTATTATAAATTATTATAATTAAAATGTAAAAAAAATTGAAAAGATTCTTGTAAAAATTCATTATTCATCAGAAAAAATTTATTTCTTCAGACAATAATTTCTTTAATATTACTTATTTACAAAAGCAATTAAAAGCTTTTCTAATTAAGTAATGTTATTGTTTTATTGGATTCATTATTTTTCAATTCAGAGCAGATTTTCATTTAGATAGCACTAATTTAAAAAAAAGTAGGTAATTTCCAATCCCCAAAGACTCCTACTTTTAACAAAAAAAAAAAAAAAAAAAAAAATGAGCTTTTGAGTAGATCAAAAGGTTCTGTGCAAAATTTAATGAAATTAAGCAAGTTCGTGGGTAGCATTTTTATAAAATAATTTACCAAAACTTTCTAAAAGAAACATTTAAAAAATAATTTAATCTGTGAATAAGTTCTGTAAATTTCATTCAAATCGGACAATTATTTGATTTTTATAAGAATTTTCAACGGAAAAAAAAGCGCAACAAATCAATGTTAAAAGTTGTAGAAGTCGATGACGTAAACAAAACAAAATTTAAACCAATATTTTGAACGTCTTAGAAAAGATTAAAAAAATAAAAAAATTCTTTGCTCTTTCCTCTTAATAATAATATGAGCATTTTGATGGAAAAAAGTTCGTTTTTATTAAGTTTGGGGCCTTTTTATTTATATTATGCTGTTTTAGCGATTTTTATTGGAGGTAAATGAGATGAAACTTTGCCATTATTAAATAAACTAAAATAGTAGTTATAAAAAAAGAATGAGATTGTTTACGTATCGATACTTCTTCCTAGGCTTAGAGTATCTGTATATTCAGCCTAGGATCAAAAGTATTGCTACTCGACAAATTTGACAAGAATCAAAAGACCTTTTGCTAGCCTTCAGACTGGAATCAAAATATAATATATCTTTTCTTCCCCTTAACACGATGAAAAATGTCGATTCTTGGGGATTCCAAATCTGCGGCAGCTTTTCCGTGACCGTCGCTATACTAACAAAGGTCACGGCTCTTTCCGCATTACACCAAAGAGATAGGATTGGTGGACACCAAAGACAGCGTGACAGTCGTCGCGGAGACTAGGCAATCAATTTTTATCCTTGATCTATATGCACACATATGAGCACACCACATTAAAAAAGGACCTCGTCATCCGGCCACTGTAATGAGGTAAGTATCTTAAAACAATATTTCTTATCGAATATTCTAAATCTTTTAGTATTATTATTTTAGTCGTATTATATATATATAGGAAAATAAGTAAACAGCATTAAAAGTTAAATGTTAGAAGAATTTTGTTTTTCTTTTTAATATCCTAAAATTGTATTTTCACTCATTATTTATTTTATTTTATTTTTTTTAAATTTTTTACTTTTATTTTTGCTTTTGGATAATAAATATTAAATCTATATTATAAATTAAGAATTAGGCTGTTAAAATTGTGGAAAAGTTCATTTTTCTTTTAATATCTCAAAGTTGTACTTTATCTTATTTTTGTGTTTATTTTATCTTTTTTTGCTTTTGGATAATAAATATTAAATTTATATTGTAAATAATAATATTTTCGTGTAAAAAATAGTGTGTTCAGAAACAATATAGGGGAGGTAATTCAGTATTTAGCATGTGAAACGTACGAAATAATATTATTAAAAAGCAACAGAAAAATAACTCATAAACTTTATTCCGTACCGGCTCTAATCCAAAATCTACTCAGTTGATCCCAGCCATGAGATCTATAATTCCTATAAGTTTCTTCTGAATTCATTCAATCGTTCTTGAGATATCTTGACCAGGCAGACAAACAAACAATCATACAAACCCGGCCAAATACAATACCTCTCCCTGATAAACGGAGGTAATAATTACTTTAATATTTTTTTAGGCAAACAGAAGTTTTCCCAAATAAGCTTAATAGTTAACTAAAAGGTAGACAAAAGTAGTTGATAGCTTAATAATTGAGCTATCATTTCTTTCTGAATTTCTTGGCTGAGGAGATCATTATTTAGATTATTGTCCTGATGTTTGGCGTTGTTATCACAATGTCTCGGTTGTTGTTCTCCTCGGCCTTCATGAGGTGTATGGCAATCCGAGTAACAAGCAGGAAATACCAGACTGAATTCTTTATCTACAGGGCAGACTCTTCTCGTTTCACTTCCCACGTCTAGGTAAATCTCATCTAGTTCTTTTTTTAGAACTGTATATTGATCATCCTATTTCTACTTAGCCCAAGTGCTCACTTCAGAAATTTCATGTTATATTCGTCAAGTAATTATTACGGAGATCCCTATTAGAAAAAATTAAAAAAAACAATTCTATCGATGCAGTTGTCAATATTTCCGAAAAACACTCACCTTTGCGTTAAAAATCTTTTTCTGCAATATTTTAGAAGTAAAACAAAGTCATATTTGTTTCAAATCAAATTAATTAAACTTTAAATCAGCTAAACTTCTTCGAACAAAGTTTCAGAAAAAATATTTTATTTTTGAAAGATTTTAATAAAGAGAACCACATTTTGTTGACAGATTTATCAATATGGATAATTTTAGCGTTTTTGCTGATAATAAAAAATCACTGCAGTCAATCTAAATTCAGTTTAAAAATATAGTAAAGTATTTTGCTTATTAGAAATATTAAATTTAATCCATTAGATTTAAATTAAAACTAAAATAAAAGCTTCAAGAAAGATTTTCCATTTAAAAAAAAATGTATTTTAAACCTTAGTTATCGCTTATGCACACACACACACACACACACACACACACACACACACACACACACACACACACATATATATATATATATATACATACTAGTTCAAAAGTTTGAAGCCACCCACAGAATTAGCATTAGATAAACATGACAAAAGAATGAAAATAAGGACACATAGCACAGTGCATATTGGCGTTCGTTAGTTCCAGTGATTTGACCCAAAAAGTTGTGAGTTCAGTACCAGGCTACAGTTGTGATGAACAAATAACTTAGAGATTTAAATTAAAATTATATAACTGTACGAAGTATCATCACACATGGAATCAGAATGGTATACCCCAGCGATCGTAATAAAAGGTTAATTTCGAAATTTCCGAAACGTCGTAAACATAGCAATAAAGGTGAGGACAGTAGTCCGAACAATGTAAATAATAATAACAAAATTAAAATAAATAAATAAAAAGAGCTCTTCGAGTCACTGAAAAAGAATGGAATCAATTATCAAACTTGTACTTTGAAAAACTTTTGCAACGAATGCCCAGAATTTGTGCTGCTACAATCAAAGGGTATTTTGATGAGAGCCAAATTTAATCGTAAACTGCTTTTTTTTTTCAAAATAAAATTTCTCATAAAGGAATCATTTTTTAAACGATGTATAATTATTTTCTCTCATTTAAAGTAAAAACAACTACTTTTTGTGCATTTTGAAAAAAATTACCAAGGGCAACCTCGAACATTTGAACAATAGTGTATATATATATATATATATATATATATATATATATATATATAGTGATAATAATAACTACTTAGACTCTGTAAGAATGCACTCCGTAAATTTATGCCAATATAAACTTTCGAAAAAACCATTAACAAACAGAACCTAAATCCGTTACAATCCGGCGTACTAAGTCGTCGGATAAATGGGGAGAAAATAAAAGAAACCAGCGGAACAAGAACAAACATTCAAGATTCCGCAGTAAAGAGAAAAACCCCAAACGGAACCAAACACAAGAAAAAGTGCTCGATACGAAAGTACTAAAATACAATATTAGAGCAAAAACACACGAAAATCTAAAGTGAGCCAAAACCTACCGGTAGGTTTTGGCTCACTTTAGATTTTCGTGTATATATATATATATATATATATATATATATATATATATATATATATATATATATATACGTGTGTGTGTATGCGTGTGTGTGTAAAACTGATTCATTTAAGAACATACGCTACACAAACTACACGAGAAATAACCGATTCATACAGAAAATTAAAAGGCAAATAAAAAAAGTAGTTGATAAAGCAAGAAGAATGGACTTTAAGTGGCCATAACTAAGTTCATTTTTTTTGTATATTATCTGTGATTTAAAAAATATCCAATGTCCATTCAAGACGTAAACGACCATTATTTTTCACAGATTTATTTACTTTATTATCTGTACTGTTTATTTTTCTGCTAGACCCCTGCCGGACACTGCCAACTCACCGTTCTTTATTAAATGTGATTTTTTATGCAATTGTTCTTTCAGGGCGTAGGCAACCATAGCTCTCCACACGTTTCATTTCCTTATCTGTGACTTTTTCATCCACGATCCTTCAGGGTGTAAGCGGTCATGACTCTTTCTGGACTTATAAATATGCCTTTAGTGTTTCAGTACGTTTTAAGAAATTTGAATGATAATAATACCCTGATACCCCAATCGTATTGACATCAATACTTTTCTTCCACTGAGAAATTTAAATGCAAAGTCAATACTCATCTACTAACCACTGGACTCTAGCTCTCTCCCCACCCCTGTATAACCTTCCCTTTCTCTCTACCTATGTATCTGTCATCGCACCTTCTTTCTCAGCTTTCTATTGTTCCTTTCTAACTAGCTTGTACTCCTCACTCTTTTCTAATTAATCTTTTTACATTTATGTAGCCCCCTGCACATCATTGGACTTTCCGCATTGCTCGGGGTGAAATGATAAAAAAAAAAAAATGAAATTGAAAAAAAAAAAAACAACCCCCAAGAAGCAAAAACAAATGCATGAAAACTAAATAATTTATCGAACTCTCTCAACTTAACAGCAGCAACAGCAGCAGCAGCAGCAGCAACAAGTGTAAAACCGAAAAATAAAATAATTAGTATATAACGGTTTTTAATTTTGGTGAACCAAATTTTATCAAATTTAATTTTAATTTTATTTAATCATTATTTTTTTTACTGACGTGATAAAAAACAAAACTAGAAAAAAGAAAACAAAAAACCCAGAGATAAAGAATCTATCTATCTATCTATCTATCTATCTATCTATCTATCTATCTATCTATCTATCTATCTATCTAAACATAAAAAACAACAGTAAGATCAGAAAAATGCAATGTATAAGAGTTTTTATTCTGGTGATCCTAATTTTCATCAAACTTTAGATTTTTTTATATTTTACAAGTTTTTTTGTACGGCTGCAAAATCGTTTCACCGGGTAACAAAAGTTTGTTAAATTCCTCATTTTTCCCCGTTTATTCCGTTTCCCTGCAATTTTAATATGGTTAAAATGGAAATCTCATTATTTTTTACAACACAGAGATATGCATAAAACCTGAGAATAAAATATATATTGTAGTACAATAAATATAGTAAGATTTTATATGATGATACGACGATATATTTTATAACAAGCAAACAATTTATAACGCCACAAACCTAATTACTAAGTTGTTTCAATGCATCAATACCTCTTGTAAACCCAAAAGTGAACATCGGATTGTCACTGAGTTTTGTGGTCTGATATCTTCTCGAATCAAGTTCCATAACTATTCACCTATCATCGCTTTTCCCAACCTTACTGATTTCTATTCTTTATCAACTGTATGTCCCGATGAAATCGTTTAACATAGTTCCCCTACGCAGAACTATGCTTCGGTGCGGCAGAATTTCAAATGAGTGCAATGACATTTTTTACCACCATAGACCTGTAACTTTCAAGCGGGTGTTCTGTTAGAACCGTGTAAATCTTCAATTTGCTGCTGCCTAGAAATCCATTGACAACGTTCTTGAATTTATTAAACAACTTTTTTTCCAATTATTATTATTTTAAGTTCCAGATTTTCTGATACTAGTCTCTGTTTCACTTCTGGTCTAACAAACGCACCAGCAGCAAATTTTACGTCTGATACATTTCACGTCTTCCGACACAGATTTATTATTGCAATTTAATGCTGTGAAAAATTGTTTTATCTGACCGAGTTTAATATTTCATGCAATATAGTCAAGGGAGACAAATATGATATGAGTAAATAAAGTTATACATGACACAAACTGAATCTTGATATAACTAACAAAATATTGATGCTGTGAAAAAACAAAAAACAAAAACAAAAAAACAGAAAATCACAAAAAAAAAAGAAAAAAGAAAAAAAGAAAAATCTACCATCACAATCACCATGCCGAAAATCTAAAAGAACAAAACAAAAACAACTGAAGCACTTTTTTTAGTTACATAGTGTTCTAGAATAGAAGATCGCGGAACTTTTCCCATTTGGAGCAAATATCAGAATAGTGCAATTTTTGTAAATAAATAAAAGAGATATAACATTTAAGGAATATAAAATAAAACAAGTTTCATTATTTCAGTTTGTTTAACTCTAAGAACATGAACGTCCTTGCGCAATAACAAATGTAGAAAAATTAAAGAGGGAAAAAATGCTGTTAGAAGAAATAAAGTTAAAGAAATGTTTGAATTGCTTCTCTAACTAAAAGGGTATAACTTGTAATTACAAGCAAATAAAATCAGATTTAGTTTTGTCTTGATGTTGGGCTGGTGGGGTCTGATGTTATTATCGCTGACTTTCGTGTCTTGTTGTCGACACCAACCACACAGAAAGCATCAGTGTAAGCACAGGACTGCGACAAGTTCTTTTAGATTAAGGAGTTGCGAATCTAATTTGAACTGCACAACCGAAACGAGTTCCTGAAACCAATTCCAATTCGTGTTGTTGATTTTATAACGACGTTCATTGAATATAAAATGAAACCTTAATGGCATGTCAGGACGAATCCATTCTGCACACTCTGCAAGCAAACAAAATTTTCATAGCTTTGGCAAACGCACAGACCAACCACAATCATCAAAGTACTTAAATAAGGATAATTATAAGCATCGAGGCATACGCGCTTCTACGCAAATAAACTGGAAGCAGTCTGAAAACATTCAAACAAAAATAGACAGACGCATAGTCACATATACATGCACATATACATACACATCTATAGAAATTTAAACATACGTAAAGATGTACATAAAGTTATTTACCCATATAGTTTGATTAGTGGCTTCAATAAAGATACATTAGCTGCATAGTTAGTGTTCGATTTTGGAATTCAGGAGTGAAGATTTAGAATGTTGATTTTCAAGGCAAGTAAGACTTTACCACCTAGAATATCAGAGCAACACAATATTCTTACTCCTATTTTCTCCATTGACAACTGTGTATCAATTTAAATCTTATGCATACACGCTTGTGCAAATCAACTGAAACAAAACGAATAATATCTTTCTATGATCTTTCACATTTTCCTTGATCACGTATAAGTCGCCTCTTGGCGTTTTGTTTTGTCTTCTGACCACATTTTCCTTTACATTTTGAACTGAGAGATCTAGTTTGTTTCTTCGCTTTGATGACACGACTGACAATTGAAATACTGACATCAACAATATCCGTGACTTCTCTCTAAGGCTTGCCAGTGTGTTCGTGCAGCTTTAAAATTTTCGTATGTTCTCTTGTAGTAACTTTCATTGCAGGCAATGGTCGTAAGACAAATAATTTACAAACGAGACAATAGTGCGTGGGCGTGATAAAAATCTAATGCACTCATGGATGATGCAATATTTTTCAAGGCCAAAATATTTCATCATAGACCTCGAAAATAGATTCCTATTGATGTACACCACTGCAAAAGACCTAATCTGAAGAAAAAAGTAGAAATCGATTACACCATGTAACTACAGTGGGTCTATAACTAACCGTATGGTAAAAGGGAACTAAAGCAGCAGTTTCAATTAATTTGCACAAGAGTGTATGTATAACTTTACAAGACTCAGATTAGACCAAAGATGGAGCATTGCTTCCATATCTGGGCTGGAAATCCCCAATCCTCATTTCTCAGCCTTGACAGAGTTTAAAACGTTTTACGCGGCGGCCTTGTGGGTGATTACTAATTTGCCATTCTAAACCTTTTTCCCTCAGACGCAATGCTATCACTATTATTGCTTTATCCATTGCAAATGTTAAAAGAAACTCTATTTTTTAGTTTGAATCACTCACTTTCATTTGTATCCCCTTGGTAAGGAGAATGTTACACTTAGAAAGTTTCTTTCCAAGAATCGCTTCTTTGTGGAACAGATATGTATGATTCGCTCGACACTACAATAACCCGTCAAAGTCTATAGTTTATATTTTTTCTATCCTCCATATCCTCACAACAACCATTTCTTATTCTTTCTATTCCTTTAATATCACACACCTCATTCTATATAAACTATTTTTAGTGTCTTTTGTGCATTGTAATGTGTAAAACTTTGTAAAAAATATATATGTTGTATGTAAAATACAATATATTGAGTGTATGTATTTTGATAGAATTATACTCGTGATATAATTACTCGCGAGTATCTAGTTCAGGTGTTTTTTTTTTTAAAAACAAATGTAATAAAATATTTTTATCCACCTTACGTGTTTGGCCGACCAGATCCGGCCAGTTTGCCCGGAAAGACGTAAGTGTTTCGTCTAAAGACAACCCATAACAAATATATATATTTGAAAATATGGTTGGTGGTATAAAATTTCATAGCCGCCATAATTAGACAAAATTTTTTATTTTTATTACCACTGATGATGATAATGATATTTAAAAAATAAAATTGAAAAACGGGCTAGCTAACCGGTTTCGAACCTCGCTCAACAAAATAACCATCAGTAAAAGAAATGGGCAAAAAATTCTTAGATGAAATGAATTGGAGGCCAAATATATGATCCTTCTGTCTACATAATGAAGGTTTTAAAGATAGAATATAGATGGCCTCCAACACTTTCATGTGATAATTTGTGGGACAAGCTAAGGATGGAGAATGAGTCCACGCAAAAACAGCTGGATGATGAACTCAAGTTTATTCCTACCCCACACTGTACCAATGCTTATCCATTAAGTACTGTCCAATCAGTAATTAAAAATAAAGTATTGGGATTCAATCAAGTTAAACCAGCTATAATAAAAAGATGTTTTGTGTACTTGCACCTCCCTTGGTTGGGTAGCGTCAGTGATAGATTTGCTAAGCGGGTTTCCTTGTCAGTTTGACACTGTTACTTTGCTGCTAACACTCGTACAGTTTTTTTTTCTTCTGCTAAACCTGTCTTTTCCTCTATACGAAAAGATGTTTCCCCCTCCATATCATAATAGCTGTTTGATTTATTCGTTTGAATGTTGTTGTGGATCGCACTACATAGAGAGAACTAGTCAAAGACTGGATGCCAGAATTAAACAACACGTACCTACAAAACTCCGAAATTTGAACTATTTTTCGCCGGACAGGATGAACAACACATACGGGTCTTCCATCGCAGAACACCTTATAAATAACCATAATTGCGCCGGTAATTTCATTGTGGACGCATTCTCTATCCTTAGCTTGTCCCACTCAATTTACTACCTTAAAATGTTAGAGGCCATCTATATTCTATCTCTAAAACCTTCATTATGTAAACAAAAGGATCATATATTTGGCTTCCAACTCATTTCCATCTCAGATTTTTTTTCTACATCGTGCCTATTTCTTTTACTGATAATCATTTCTTTATTAACCACGATTTAGCTCTTTTGAGCGAGGTTCGAAACCGGTTAACTGACACGTTGTAGCTTAAAAAATGTAGGCGTGCATAGGGAACAGTCACACTCAGACTCACAGATTGTTTTTATATATATATATATTAAATTTTGTGGTAATAACCAGCTTTTTGAACCAACGTAATGAAGTTATTTTAAAATGCCGCCACAGAAATAAATTTAAATGACCTATTTAGTAGGATTGAACTTACCAATAATTTTCTACCAAATTCAGTTGTTTTTTCTTTATTGTGTATCTGATCACTTATTTTCATTTTATTATTTTTATTTATTTTTAAAACTTTGTGTAAGTGTATTTTATTTTTTATATTTTACCATATAGGTACTTTTTCTTTTACGTTTGGAATTATTTATTATTTTTTCCATTTTTTCTTGTTTAAAAAAAATTGTCTAAAATTGTCTGAAATTGTCTTGTTTAAAAATAATTGTGATTATTTTTTATGAATATTATTTGTGAATTTTTTTCTTATTTTTGTGCAATTTTTCCTTGTGAATCTTTTATTATTGTTTTTAATTTTAAAACTTTTTTGTGATTGATAATTATTTGTGACACTAATTGTATTCTACTATATAGATCCTTTTTCATTTTTTTTTATTTAAAATTTATTTGTATTTCTTATTTATTTTGGTTATTTTTAGTTTTGTCTATAGTGTGGTTATATTATTTTGTGCATATATGGCCTCTTATATTTGTATGTTTGTGTATTTATTTTGTGTGCGGTGAGATCTATTCTCTTGTTTATGATTTTTTGTATATGTGTAATTTGGTGTATGTTTTCTTTTTTTTGTGACATTTCCAGTATCTGTTGCCTCAGTGTTTAACTGTACACACCTCTAATTTTACCTAAACTTCACTCCTCTCTGTGCCAACCTTAAATTTTAAGATTCCGAGCTAAATGAAACTATTTGATTTTTTGAAGAAGTTTGTAAGATTTACAATTGCCGAAATAAAATCTGGAATGAATTAAAAGTTGAGTTTCTTCTGTATATAATATATTGCACTGGATAATATCAACTGAGCTCTCTATTTTTATTTATTTAATATTTTATATTAATTAGACAAAATTTTTGGACTGGTGACAAATCAGTCGGGTTTCAGTCCCGTATTGAAGCGACCGGTTAATTTAGTCGCACTGATAAGCTGTGATACAGCGCAATAGGGCCTGTATGCGTTTTTTTTTTTAATCATATCACCCCGCGCAAGGCGGTAACACCACTGATGTACAGGAGGCTACGTAAGAGTGAAAAGATTGGAAAAGAGAAAGCCGGAAACCACATCCTAAACAGGGAACAAGGGATGAGCCTCTTCACCCGTTCAATAGACGTGGATGGAGTGTCAACCGGGCGAGAGTTTAGTCTATCTACTCCAATTGAAAAAAAAAAAAAAAAAAAAGAGGAAAAGAATGGAAAAGAGTAAAAGATTGGAAAAGAGAAAGCCGGAAACCACATCCTAAACAGGAAACAAGGGATGAGCCTCTTCACCCGATCAATAGACGTGGGTGAAGTGTGAACCGGGCGATAGTTTAGGACTCTGGAAGAATGGAAGACTTTGAAAAACAGTAGCTACTCTAGCATCTACGCATCGTTCATTCAGCAGTGAATTAGAACACTCAGCTATTTAGGCGTGTATAATGATAATATACACGCTAAAAAGTCTGCCTCTTTCTACCGAGCGCCCGTAGCTCAGAGGTAGAATCGCCGACTGACGCCAATTCAGTCGAGTTTCAATCCTGGGTAAAAAGCAATCGGCTGTTTAATTGTACTGATGAGCTGTGATACAGCGAAACAGATCTGTCTGCGGATGACTATATATATGAGGAAGAGCAAATACCAACTAAAAAGGAAATGAACGCTGATCTTTTTTTTTTAAAGAGGGAACAGAATTGAATAAAAAACAGAAACCCAGGTTTCAGCCTACTATCGGCTGAAGCAGATTGGCAGTTGATAGTGGACCTAAGAATTCAGTTAAAGTTTTCAAGACACATAGCGGAGACAACACTTAGACCGGATCTGGTGCTATATTCCGACAGCACAAAGATTTGCATTATTTGGGAGCTCTCTGTGCCATGGAAGGAGCATATGGCCTTGGCGAATGAGAGGAAGAGAACGAAATATCATGAGCTGGTCAAACAATGTCGGCGGAGATCATGGAAAATTAATTATGACCCAATTGAAGTGGGATACAGAGGCTTCGCTGGACAATCATTAGCGCAATCTCTTGCAAAGATAGGAACAGTGGGAGCAGCAAAAGCGAAAGCAATTAGAAACATTAACAACGAAGTTCTAGCCGCTTCCAAGTGGATCGGGTTTAAAAGATTTGAAACATGGAAGAGAAAGAAACCGATGGAAGTAACCGATCCATAGAATTACTATAGAGAATTTTTACTATCTGTCAAGCATAAATGATATAACCCCAACCTAGAAAAAGAGAGGGGGATGTTCACAGATAGCAACAATGCAACTGGTATGAAAATATGAAAAAATAGTAGTCCTGAGGAGAATTTGGAGATGACAAGTAAGTGTGCGTGTGTGGAGGGGAAACTCATTCGATATTTTAATCAAAATGGAGAAGATACGTTTATAGATTGTGGTGCAGTGGATATCGGCTCAGAACGAGAAATCGGGTATGATTATATATATATATATAAATTTATCAAGAGTGCTGAATATCTTCTTTTCTGGATTAAATTAAAGCATCAGTGTACAGAAAAAATCATTTGAGATAGACAAGAAAAACAAAAGCAAAACTAGCCAAAACATCTTGTGAGTCTTGTTCAGCGGAACATGTATTAAAGAAGGACACACACACACACACACACACACACACACACACACACACACACACACACACACACACACACACAAAAGCGCACAAGCGCACAAGCGCTTGCGGATATATATACATGAGTAACAAAAATTTCGTCGAAATTCTTATTTTATTTCTCTAGTTTTTGCACATCCATCCTGCTTTTGTTCCACTACTGTTGATCGCTTCAGTTACTTTCAGGGATAATATATAAATTTTTAAATTAAGTAACCAATAGGAAAATATTTATAAATTTGACATGTTTCGAGTTTATTTTAACTTTATCAGCAAATAAGGCAAAAATAAAAGCGAAACATGTAAAATTTATAAACCATATCTATCTATCTATCTATCTATCTATCTATCTATCTATCTATCTATCTATCTAAACCTGTTAAAAAAGAAACATATGTATGAAGAAACAGGTAGCCATTTTTTACAGATTTACATGAAAGCGTAATAGTAAATACACATTTGGATGTACTTACACAGTTATATATATATATATATATATATATATATATATATATATATATATATATATATATATTATAAATGATAGTTTAGAACATGTACAAATTATCATTTACTACAAAGTATACATTTTGTTTCGACACTGAAAAGACAATGTCTCATCAGGTAGTGTGTCACACAACCTGATGAAATATTGTTCTTTCAATGTCGAAACAAAATGTACACATTGTAGTAGTTGATAATTTGTACATGTTCTAAACTATAATTTATAATAAATATTCATAGCTTTATTTTATATTAAGCACTGTTTTAAATTAATGTTTTGAACGTTGTTAATATTTTCTTCGTTTCTTATTCACTTGGATATATATATATATATATATATATATATATATATATATATATATATATATTTAATCATATCACAGCGAGCAAGGCGGTAACGCCACTGATGTGCAGGGGGCTACATAGGAGTGAAAAGATTGGAAAAGAGAAAACCGGAAACCGCATCCTAAATAGGAAACAAGGGATGAGCCTCTTTACCTGTTCAATAGACGAGGGTGGAGTGTGAACCGGGCGATATATAATTTTTTTGTTTGAACATTATTTTTGATTGATACTCGTATCTGAGTAGATATTCTGTCTTTAATCAAACAGTACATTTATATATTTATTTCTACTGGCCTGACTATTTACGACAAATGTTGTTACAAAAATGTATGTCATTCGGCAGGATTCGAACCTGCGACCACTAACAACATAAGAGAAGCCACTAATTGATCAGGTGCGTCTTTGACCGCTCGACCACAAATGATTCCAAAGATTAATCGAAGTTAAGTCTAGCCTTATATACACAATTTTCGATTGTTCTTAAATAAACATCTCTGCTCAGAAACGTATCGTAATGAAAACAAATGTAAACAGACAACGTTACGGAAAGTTCCGAAGATTAACGAAATATATTTAACAACCGTCATATTTAATTTATATGTTTGAACATTATTTTTAATCGATACTTCAGTCGAGCGGTCAAAGACGCACCAGATCAACAATATTCAAAAGTTTCAATGTTGCAGTTCTTACAATAGTGCAGAAAATCGATAATATATATATATATATATATATGTATATATATGTATAAAAGGCAAGATATTTGTGTGTGTGTCTGTTTATCTGCCTGTATGTCTCTATTTTTTCAGCCATTTTATTTTAATTTTTGCTTTGGGTTTGGCTCTAAGTAGGTAGTTCTTAGTCTCAGCCATGATACCATTTACTCAGAGAACTTATTTTGCCTTCAAAATTCAGTTTACAACGAAAAGAAGTATCGATACCAGGAAATCAAAATTTGACTTACATCCATTCATTTTTCTTTCAGTCTACGGTTTCGCTTTAATTGGAAACAACTTTTTAGTCTTTCGTACCAACGTTGAAAGAGTCTGAGCCCCTGGACCATGAATTAGTTTTAAATCTTTCATTAAACCTGAGCAACGCTGGGCTATACTGCTAGTATATATATATATATATATATATATATATATATATATATATATATATATATATATATATATATATGATATTTGTTTAGAAATTATAACCTAAATACAGAATAATATCACTGCAAAAATACCCATTTTGTTTCGACACTAACTGTGTCTTATCAAGTGATGCTGCTGAATTCAAGCTGAAGAGTTTTAAATGCTTCAAAATTGCCAAACCCACTTTAATCAGGGAGACATTGTTACGTAGTCCGTGGTGACCAATCAGAATACAAGTAATTTCTAATTTGAAGAACAAAAAAAAAAAAACTCTAAAAACATTTAATGGGGCATTAATGTTAAAATTTGATTAAAAAAAGAGATCATCATAATTGATCAACTATTAATTTCATTTTACAATAAAAATTAAAATTTATTTAAAATATATTTTATGAATTACGGAACTACGAATTTTAAATTCTAAATTCAACAAAGCATTAGATTTAGATTATTGCGAAGCAATACAAATATGAAATGAGGGAAAGAGATAGACACACACACATACAAATTTTTAGATATCCTCATATAGAATATATATATATATATATATATATATATATATATATATATTGTAGTATACATACTCATGTAAAGACACATACGCACATATAAATATATATACATACATTATTTAACATTTGTTTTTATCGACTTGTCAATTTATTCGTTAAATTTTAAAGCCAGATTTCGAAAACGTTTGTAAAGGCTACAATATTTGTTACAAGTAAGAACAAATTCGTAAGATGACACGGGTCTAGCATAAACGGGGTCAAACAGACACAGTCATATTTAATCGCCTCAGCAAATAAACATAATTAAATATCTACGCACACAAATACACTAGCAAATAAACCTTAAAAAAAAAGCAGAATACCAACGCGACCAAAACTCCACAAAGCATCATACACAGAACAAAAACACACACAAAAACTACTTACATAGAATTTTTGCATGCATATACGCAGATAAGCACAAGAAGATTTAACGCAGAAGCAAATGCACACATGTATAAGCGCATACACAAGAATATATATATATATATATTTTAGAAAAAATTTACAAAATTCAAAGGTGTCGGTTGTACATTTCGACACAGGATCTCTAATAGAGACTCTACATCACGTCAGCGACATTTTTTTCTCAAAATGGCGAAGGCCATGAGTTAGAGTGTAGAGAGGTTTTTGGTTAACAACGGTCACAAAGTGGAAAAGGACAGAGCTGGTAGTCGCGGGGGTTACAGGGTGTTGAAATGGTATTTTAGGAAGGGGAGGAATAGGAGTTCATTTTTTATAAAGATAGACAACTAAATGAGTTAAAATTACTTTTTAAAGTTAAGATTTTGGGCTGTTTGAAGAGGTGTATTTAGGCGAGAAGGAATGGTTTTCATACATGGGTATACGAAAAGGTATACACACAAATATACATAGTAATATGGACATATATAAACACACACACACACACACACACACACATATATATATATACATACATACATATACATACATATACATATACATACACATTAGCATGCGAAACAAAATATCAATATGCTTACTAGGACATAAACTCACATGCACACCTACATACATACATTAATACGTAGAGAAACCCATGCACGCAAGTATATATATTCTAATCTAAATACAGGTAAAAAAAACAAAAACAAAACAAAAAAGGTGTAGATATACAAGCAGTTAAAATCAGGCACTAACATGAAATTCAGAAACCCTGTGAAATTGATGCCTCAAGAATCAAAATTGTTAAATATTAAAATAAAAACCGGTGCTATAATAAAAGCTTATTAAATATTAAACAGATTGTATATGCTAGATTGAAATCTATCGAATATTAACATGATAATCTATGTTAGATTAAATAGGTCATAATTACAAAATTTGGCTGTCTATGTAAGATTAGATATTTAGCAAATAATAAAATGATAATATAAGACAAATTAAACGCCTAACAATCCATGTCAGATGAAAATACCCATCAACTAAATGTAAATACTGACACCAGCGAAAATAGTATACATAAATTCTTAACATTACAATCCATATTGTAAAGTAAACAATAAACTATATCTACAGTGAACAGTAAGTTCATTTCTTTGGTTTGAAAGATTAACCTTGTTCTTAATATATATAATATATATATATATATATATATATATATATATACAGGGATACACAAACTTACAAATTTGTAAATAATTTTTTACGCAGATATGCACTGACTAAAACAATCATAAAAGTGATTTGCATATCGCGGAAATTCTAGAAGAAAGTTGATCTGAATTGCAAAGTAACATGTACATGGGCTACATACGTTCATGTGAGTACGTACTAATCAACCGCTGCAGAAACATACACATATTATATTTTAGATACAGAAAAACTCAACAAAACGTATCTGTTTCTCCGCTGACATCTGCTAAGACCCCGCACGTATAAACAGAACCCGTTTTAATTCACGCACACATAAATGCTCAGATATGAACACAAAACACATCCACATTTATACTTAATCATACTTCTACAAAGGTATACAACTCCACAGGTGCTAGGAACTAACTTGCCGGGACAACTATGCTAACATAATTAATATATATATATATATATATATATATATATATATACGCCTTTGTTGGTAAGCAGAGACATACGCATACACATGTGCGTGCGCATACACATACACACACGTGCATAAGCATGCACATGCGCAGACGTGCCAGAAAGCAATCCGATGATAATATTCTCCTTCAATTTGTTTTAGTGCCAAGGTTCAAGGTTTAGGGGGCGGCCATTTTTCAACTGTTTTATTGTCTCAGGTTTTATTGTTTCGGCACGGCACGCAATCAGACACAAGCTGGAGTCGGTCCGACAGTAGAAGTGGCGAAACGAGGGAGCGACAGTGTGGGGTGGTGAGATTTTGCATTAAATAACGCAACGAAAAAGTTTAGGAAGTGAAATAAATGAAAATCTGTTGCCTCCATTCGGAAGCGGATCAACGTTGCTCACCTCTTGCAATGTGAATGTTTTGCAGTGAATGTTTTGCTTCAAAATGTGTCTGCTTTGATTTGTGTTGGAATATTTACAAAATCTGACGAAATCTGGACACGATTTAAGACGTTTATGCTCTTTTATGAGATTTTATGACTTACACAACAATACCGATTCTTTAATTTGAAACAGGCCAGATATACTTGTCCATCAAGCTTTCTATTTTACTAACACCAAATTAACCACCCAATCTGAATTTTGTTATAAATTTACATAAACTGATTATATATATATATATATATATATATATATATATATATATATATATATATATATATATATACTAGCATCATAGCCCAGCATTGCCCGTGAAACTCAGAACATTTTAGTAGTAGGCGAAGATGCCACTTTTTATTTTACATATTTTGTTTTTGTTTGAAAAACACTTTCTTTTAAAAAATATTTCTTTTGTTTCGAAATTAAAGGGAACAGTCACACACAGACTCACAGATTGTCTTTTATATATATATAGATAAGAAAATACTAAATATCTAATCTTGTATATATGTGTGTTCAAGATATACAGCTTGAATTAAACTTAATACTCCAACCAATCTTGGGGTACATTCTGATGTGAACCCCGGTTGAGTGCAGTGCTAAATTTTATTAAAATTGCACAAGGGATTCTTGTGCTATGGTCGTTTTTCTGTTTTAACATTTTAAATAGGAAATCAGTATTTGTTTTTCATACACAATGCGGATTGATATAAGATTCTGTATTTGGCTGTATATTCTTGAGATAAGATTATTTATACTGTTCGGACTGTTGTCTTCATCTTTATTGCCATGTTTATGACATTACGATCGGGCCTTCATCAGGTGAAGAGAGAAAGAGGATCACCACCCCATATGGCATGAAGTTGAAATAATTGATAGAACACCATTGGAAACTACGTAAACTTAAGGAATCATGCTAGGCCACAAAAAATCTCCTAAACCGGCCAATTATAGAAATGAATACAATATGGGAACCAGTAATACGGAGTGCTAGAGAAAAAAAACATTTGCTTCAAAGATTGTAATATGAGCTTTGGTAAATAATTGGTTATTGAAACATTAGGTTTATAAGTTCATAAACTGATGTCCTCAAAGACACATGGCCTAGTGGATATAGGCGATGGTTAGTTCCAGTATAACACAATATATAATATACATGACTTGATAGTAAACCGAAGCACGCGGAATTACTGACGTTGCGTATTTTAATTAAATTTAAGGAAGAAACAAGTATATAATAAAAAAATATACTTATTATTTTAAAATAGATTACACCTGCTTAAGCTATTAAGGCACTTTTTCCCGCAATGTGTTAACTATGAAGCCTAATGGAACAATAAACCTTGTACTACCGCATTTAAATACAAATTTAAATGTGTAAGTAATAGCAAAATTGATAATATTGTTGCTTAAACATCTCGTATCATGATCGACAGATTATATTACTTCAAACGTCATTATAGGGTGATACTCATTATGCAAACTGTTTAAAGCAAACATAAAAAACGCGGTCTCTATTTCAAATACGGCGTGCTGCTGGGGAGCACATTTATTAAGACTTTCAAGCGTGCAGGCCGTTAAATGTATTCAAACGTTTTAAAAACGGATCATCTACTCATGCATGGATATCCACTAAAATAACGTTATAAGTAATATATATATATATATATATATATATATATATATATATATATATATATATATATAAATTTGTTTTATTTAATTAATTTAATTTACATTGCGACATAAAAATTTCTATGTTTCGAGAATTAAAGCTTTTATCTCGTCATCAGGCAATGTTCAATAACTTTGGTGAAAATGATTTACATTTGTATGCAGAAAATAATACGTTTGCTTATTTAAGCGTTAATATGATGGGAGAAGACAGAAAATTTAGATCATATGCGTGTGTTTAATTTAACTAATCAGAATGAAGGTCGACTTTGAAAGTTTCAAGTACAGGTTAGATATTAGGGGAAGTGGGGGTATTTATAAACTTCTTTCTTCCTGTATTATGTATACATTTTAGTTACGGAGAAATACTCTTACAGTTGAAGAAATACTCTTACAGTAATAGGTATTCCGCTCATTTAAAAAACAAAAACAAACAAACAAACAAAAAACAAACAAACTTTATATTAGACCAGTCTTAAAGGGACATTTTGTATGATTAAAATATTGTTATATATTGATATTTTTTTTATTCAGTGTACATTTCTGTAAAAATTCATCACATATTCTTCACTTATATCTATTCTTAAACCTATGAAATAAATATTATTTATATCGTAATACAAAATCAATTAACGGATATATGTAAGTTAATAAATATAATTATATGAATAATTATCAACTATATTCTAAGAGTAACATTTTGCAATGTTTACATATGACAGTATTTTCATTACGTTTATTTCATAGTTCTTTATTTTTAAGAAATTTAATGATGCATAATTTTTCATATAGACACAAAGTGCATGAATCCTTTAAAAACTTACATATTTTAATCTTTTTTTAAAATGCTCCATTTTATTGTAGGAGTTTTATTGGTTTCCTTTAGGTATTAAAAATATTTGGATAGGGATGTCCGTATTTTCACCTGCTAGACCGACGCACTCCACCAGACCGGCCGTTGGTTCGGTCAGTCAGTAAGTCAGTCAGTTAAGTGCCATACGTGATAGACGCTTGGGCAATCATGTCCCCAAAAAGACATGACTGACTGGGCAGAAGATTTTTCCGCAGTAGGTTGCCATTACTATCCGCGGTAGATAGATTGCCAGCCAAGACTACAGAATCCAATCTGTCCTGTTATTTGACCCATAACTGGAGGGAAGAGACGGATTATTTGTGCGTAAGTGAATGCAAGGAATTCAACTAGAATTCGGACTCGGCTCCCCGATTTCTCGTTCCGATACGATATCCATTGCACCACAACGCACATCCTGCACCACAACGTACATTTCGGTATGGTCCAGTATTGTAGGTTAGACACAAGTCTCCGGTTCCCAATGTCAATTCGATGTCCCTTTCCTGCCATGTTGTAATTTTTTTGATCCTGGAGAGCGGTTATGAGATTATAGAAACCCGGAAGCTCACCGTTGGTTCACCTGTGTGTTCATCGGGTAAGAATAGAGTTAACAGAAAAATAAATGTAACCATGTCGATGTAATTTTCGAAGGACAAACAGTATATTTAAACATAAAAAACAAACACACACTCACAAAC
Organism: Ascarosepion bandense; assembly: GCA_037127315.1. NCBI lineage: Eukaryota > Metazoa > Mollusca > Cephalopoda > Sepiida > Sepiidae > Ascarosepion > Ascarosepion bandense. The sequence continues at coordinate 493,678 of JBBBDQ010029239.1, forward strand.
CCCCCCAAAAAACAAAATAATTCTTGTTGCACAAAATTGAATGTCTTTTCTATATGAACAATAACCAAATAAAATACAAATACTTCGAATAATTTCGGTAAAGGAGAGACGTGGCCTTCGTTTAACCCTTTTTGGTCTGTTCTTAACGCAACAATTACAACCATTGACGTTCCCGTTCTCAGTAGTACTAACAGTAGTAATAGTATTAGTGTTAGTAGGAATAGCGGTATTTAGATGTTAGCTGCGGTATTTCGCTTCTTCGCCCTCAGTACCAGCAACACACACATAGACGCCCCCTTTCAATCTCTGACGTCTCTCAACTCAGTTCGATTGCATTCGAAGACAGTCGAACCTCAACTCTTCTATCCGACTCTTCTCTCCTACTCTCTTATCATCTCGTCTCGTCTCATCCACTCGTCTTTCAGTGTTTCTCTCGACTCTTCTCGTTGACCCATCTTTTCAACCCGTCTTTCGGTGCTTCTCATCGACTCTTCGCGGTGCTTCTCTCGGTGCTTATGTCCGTGCTCGAGCAAACATGCGCTTAAATAGGGGCCAGTGGTTTTAGAATACAACCTGATTATTGACTTCTCCTCTTAGTTCGACCACAGCAGCCCCCTCAATGACATACTTCTAAAGTACAATTTCAACTCTCCGAGAATAAACAATTTACTTTTTTATCGATTGGTTTTCGAGGTTCACAACGAAACGCTAGTGTTTTATCACCTTGCTAGTAATTATTCTGGCATTCTTTTGTAAACTACAGAGATCTTGTTTAAAAAAGTTCTCGATGAAGGCATCCTTAATTTTAACCTCATTTCTTATAGTGTCAAAATCCATTTCACTTTAAAAGTTCTAATTTATTACTGTTCCTTTAATAATCTTACATCATTTGTATACTAACAAAAAGATTGTATTTCAAAAATAACTTTCTGTACATTAACATTTCAAAGTCTGTACAGCATAACAACATCTTGGTTATTGAAACGTCTCTCTTTCACTTGGTGTTTTTTGTTTTACGGCACATTCTCCTTTATGATCATTACTATTATTTCTCGGGATGACATCGCCTCCTGCCACATTACAATTTTAATGTCTGTCTGTCTGTCTGTCTGTCTGTCTCTGTTGCTCACTCTCTCTCTCTCTCCCTATATATATATATATATATATATATATATATATATATATATATATATATATATATCACGTAGTACAATGTAAAAATAAAACATAACAGAATCTGGTAACTGATCTCGCCAATGATCTTGCTCTTACAGCTCAGCGGGAGAAAAAACTGGCTTGTAACATTCAGTACCTCTAATGTGAAGCTAATGACGTTTCAAAACCACCGATATTTTTTATGATAAACGGTTATAGTCTTCGAACGTCATCTGGTTCACTCAAGATCACAAATAGGACGTCTATGTACGATCCGTTGTTAAAGAATCATTCTCATTCCTTTCTTTTCCATTTAATAAGAAGAAACTTCCATTCAAACAGTTTCTTCTCAAGAACCGCTACTTTGTCGACCAAATTTCTGAGAGGATGCTTCCCTGATCACTACAATCTTAATACCTTAAAGCTCATAGTCAATCGTTATCTGTTTTTGATAATCTCGTTCAGTAACCGTCTAACTTGAGTAGCATTTTATTGATTGAATATTAGTAGAAAATGTAGGTCATTCAAAGAAACTTATTATTTGTTATTATTAATGATTCTATTATTCTTTTTAAGGGGCCATTACACAAATATTTTTTGTTTCTACTGCTGTAGTAGCGGGTATCTTATCATAGACTTACAGTGACAATGAGTTTTCTTTTAGCTCTTTTTTTGGCGTTTGATAGTCGCGATATTCAAATTCTTTGAATCGTTTTACTAAGTACTTTTCTACCGTTCCAAGTTTTCCAATAACGATGTGTATAAGGGACACATTCATGTACCATAATTGTTCTCTTCAATTTTTTTCAGTATGTTTCAATTGAATTTTTGTCTGTTAGAGCAACAAAATCTATTCATCTATTTTGTTGTTGGTTACAATTAGACCTGTTTTTTCTGGACTTGATATCAAAGTTCCAAACAGTTTTATGGTTTACATTGTCTAAAACTAACTGTTGCTTGTGGTGCACTTAGTCAAATATTAGTCTTCCAATGGATCACACTTTGTAACTAGCTATGCTTGCTTTTGTATTATTTTTTACTCAACTTTCTGCATTTGCTTATTTTATGGCATATTGTCTTATGTATCAGTTAAGTGCCATACGTAAAACACGCTTTGGGAGATCATGTCTCGGAAGAAACATAACTGACTGGGCAGAAGATTATCCTGCAGTAGGTTACCATTGATTTCTGTGGTAGACTGGTTGCCAGCCAAAGCTATAGAACCCAATCTGTCCTATTATTTAACCCATAACGGGAGAGAAGAAACGGATTAATACCTTTCTCAAGGGTATTTGTGAATGCAAGGAATTCAACTGGAATTCGAACACGGCACCCCGATTTGTCGTTCCGAGTGGATATCCACTGCACCACAACGCACATCTTATGTATATTACGGCAAATTCTGCATGTTACTGTCTTGTCTATCTTGGGTTTTATGTAACTGATTTTTATGGTGTTGTTCTGAGCTGAAATGAATAATAATGATTTATTTTCTCCAATTCCCTGTCCTTTTAGTAACCATTTTCATATCGTTTCATCTGCAGTTACTTCAGATTGTGTTCCGAAGGTACCGCATGTTTTCGTTTTATATCTTCATTCCATTACGTTTATTGCAATTATTTGCTGTTGTAATTAGGAATCTGCCTGGTGAATTTATCAGGTCTATTTTTAGTAGAGATCACTTCTTCTCTCTTACATTTTCAAATACAATCAGTAGACGTAATCACTTGGGTGTTTGTAATGATGTTGTGTCGTTACCAATGAAAATGCCACAGACATAATCTCTCCATATTACATTTTATCTAACTCTTGACTACATCAATTTCCATCTGAAAGAATGTGTGTTTGAGCCCCTGTCCTTTCATCTAAAACATGGATCTTACATCCCGTCTGCGATATCTGGGTGACTGCCCACTCTCCGATGTTATGGGGGTTTATATATTTATCCACAGTTGCAATTCCATTGCTATTCTGTTGCTACTTCAGTGGCAAATATTCAGACGAGCTCCATTTGGCAAAACCTCCAGCACAAACCTTTACATTCATTGTTACCTTTTTTTGTCCACAGAGTTGAATAACTTTCATTTCTTTCTTTCGTATTCTATTAGAAGGATTTTCGATTCAAACTGGTTCTTCCCAAAGATGCAACTTTTTCGAACTGACACCTCCATACTTCGTGTAGCTTCAAGATATTTATTCACTTATTTGCTTTTTTGTACAGCTCTTGGATTTTAATAGCTTGTTTTACACGTATTGAATATCAAAGTAAACCCTGCGGCCTTAAGTAGCCGTTACTTTTCTGTACATGCCGTATCAAGCAAACAGGGTTTCCGAAATCAAATCTCAATGGTAAATCTAATGCTTTCAAACAATGTTCATATTATCTGACTCTGTTCTTAAAGCTCCGGTTACAATAGGCACAATTTATACCTTTTAACAATTTCATATTCTTTTGATTTTGTCCTTTGTGACTGTATATGTCTCAGTTTTCTGTTTTCATCAACTATTTTGGTATCAAACTGAGATTAGTTAACACTGCAAATTAAATGAAGTCAGTGGCCACGAATGTCGTGTCTGTAGTAGCATCACGACATTAATTAATTACTATTATCATAATTGTTTATTATAATTTGTCTTTGCTTCGTGTAGTACGAGATCCCCCCCCCCAAGTCATATCAAGAGACAACAAATCAGATGAGGTGTCATGAATCATAAAATACATGTAATTGTGATCACCGTAACATACGTGAAGTATGCATGAGTATGATTCTTCTGCAATTCAAATATTTTAGGGCTACCAAGAATTTGATCCATATATTTGTTTGTTTGTAGATAAAATATTTGAAATAGAAAATTCTCAAGAAAGTTTTTTTCAAAATTCTATGAATTCGAATCTCGTTTCACAGTTATTTATATTTTATGATAAGTTTTCACTTTCAAAGCTTCCCACTGCATAAAAGAAGGAAAGTTTACGCGTAAGCGTGTCAAAGCAAGCCTTCAGAAAAAAGATGTTACGGGAGTAAATAAACATTGAGATGTGGCAGAATCAACCACATATGTGTTTCCTATTAAATATTGATTACTAACAACGGACGCTACCGAAAGATACTGAATCTTTATTAAATTTCGATTAGCTAGCCCCGTAGACATCAGTTACATTGTTTAATAAAAATATAAGATACCTACCAAACATAACGTTCATGTTTACTTTATTCTAATTCAACATGTCCCTCCTTTAGTTTCATAGTCATTACGTGCGTTACGCCTTGCAAATAATTCATAAATAAGAGACTATTCTGTTTTGATAGCCTAGAAAAACATACCAGAAACGCTATTTAGTTTCAGGGAATAAAAGATTTAAGAAAGAACGAAAGAAAAAAAAGAAGGAAAGATAAAATTATTTAACGTCTGTTTCAGTGAAATAGAAAAAGTTGCCAATATAAAATCTGTTCATTTGTATCCCGTGATTTATGATTGTTACTGATTGTTTTCTTGAAACTTTTATTTTAGTTTTAATTAAAAGCTAAATGATAAAATTTACTATTTTCAGTAAGACAAATACTCTGGTGCATTTCAAGCAATTGTATTGATTGGGATCTAAAATTATCAGATCTTTAAAAATTAAAAAAAAAAGTTCGGTCATTTTTGTAAGAAAACTTTAAAATCTTAAAAAAAAATATATATATACATCTGTGACACGTTATTTAAAAAAATAGCAAATTTAAAGTTAAATTAATCTGATATAAACCAGTATTATTTATTTATAGCATGAAAATTAGAGTAAAACTATTTCTTAATCACGGAGTGTTGATTTTTCTGACCTTTCTCGTATGGTTCGACATGTGATGACAGCCAGGTGCGAGATAAGTGTCTATAGTGATCACACTCGACATAATTGTCCAAAGTTTTTTCTGTAAAGGAAAAAAAAAAAATGAAACATATGTTCTTTTAATGTAGACAGAAATTACCATACAAAAAAAAAATCTTCAAAATACACACACAGAAAAAATATTAGAAAATATAATGACTTGATGATTTGTATTAAACTTTTTAATTTTTGATTAGTTAATAAAGTCTTTATTTAATAACTTAATAACCTGACGCGTACAAGTTTTTGAAATATTTAAAAAATTTTTTGTAGCGTTATAAAAAATGAAAATAATTCTTTTAAAATTTCATTATTAATCGAAAAAAATTTCTTTAGACTATAATGTCCTTGATTTATATTATTTATTAAAGCAGTGAAAAAGCTTATCTAATTAAATAATTAGATAGTTTGATTGCATTTTTTATTTTACTATTGGAAGCAGATTTTCAGAGAAAGCGCCAAATGGTTGAAAAATTAATAGATGATTTACATCCCTCAATGAGTCCTGCGTTTAACTAATAAAATCAATTTTGCCTACAAAATATAATTTCTTGAAATGTCATGACTTTACGTGAAGTTGGGGTAACAAATATAAAAAAATACCAAGATTATTAAAAAATAATAATTTCAAACATAATTTCATTTATTTGTGAGTAAGTTCTGAAAATTCGACAATTATTTGATTTTTACAAGAATTTCCAATTTAATGTTTTTAACCAGAAAAAAAAACAACAACAACGAGTTACGTAATGTTACCATAACTTCGAACGTGTTAGAAAAGATTAATTTTTTTATTAAATAATTAAAAAATACTTTGATATTTCCTCTTAATAACAACATCAATATTTTGAGAGTAAAAGTTCGTTTTATTTAGTTTGCGGCTTTTTTCTTCTATCTATGCTGTTTTTTCAGCGATTTAGTGGCAGTACCTATATAAAATAAATAAGTAAATAAATAATGAAAGGAAATAAAAGCCTTTCAAAATAAAAGTCATATTAAAATAAATAATTCAACCGTTATTTTATTTTATTTTATTTATTTTAATATGTTAAGTATTTTTATGCTCCCTTATTTATTCATTTATTTATTCATTTATTTATTTCTAGCGAATCCTCAGTCTTATGAACATTTCTCTTAATAATAATTTTGTTGAAATGCAGATAAATATTTTATTTGCATATATTATTAAAACGACTAAGGGAATTTAAGAATTTTACAAACTTACGTTGATTTACCTCCTTTTACACTATAGACGGGGAGAAAATATATAAATAAATACACATTGGTAATTATTATTATTATTATTATTATTATTATTATTATTATTATTATTATTATTCATGCATCTGCTGTCGCTAGATTGTTTCATAATTTTTATTAACCAAATTTCCGTTTATAGTAATAGTGACTTACAACAGGCGTTTTTATTATACTACTTTTTTTTTCTTGCAAATAAATATTTTACTCGAAAATAGGTTTTAGCTTTTGTTTTAATGGTTAATTTTCACTTTCAATAAATCTTGTTTTATTTTCTTACCGTCTAAAAAAGATCTATTTCTGGACAATATCAAACGGTGTTTTTATTTTATTTCTTCACTGTTTGGAAATACAAAAATCAAACAAATCGAAACATAAGCACAATTGTTATATTCCTCCTCCTGTTCTTGTCGCTTGACATGACAAAAACACATCAAAATAATTTTATAACTCTCTCTCTCTCACACACACACACACACACGCGCGAGCGCGCACACACACACACACACACACACACACACACACACACACACACACACACACACACACACACACGTTAGGTGCAGTCGGCAATGGTTATTTGGGGTGTCGACCTTTATTTTAAATTATTCAGATTCTCTTTGAAGTCGAACCAACTGGTCACCTTCTCGTCTCCGTAGTCCATTAACCTACAAATAAAAATAGCAATTTAAAAAATATTTATAGAAAAATAGCATACAAATACAATACATTCACTGGTACATACATACATACATACATACATACATACATACATACATACATACATACATACACGTAGAGCTGTAAAGCAATTTTTTTTTTTTTTAATCATTTCACCCCGAGCAAGGCGGAAACGCCACTGATGTGCAGGGGGTTACATAAATGTAAAAAGATTAATTAGAAAAGAGTGAGGAGTACAAGCTAGTTAGAAAGGAACAATAGAAAGCTAAGAAAGAAGGTGCGATGACAGATACATAGGTGGAGAGAAAGGGAAGGTTATACAGGGGAGGGGAGAGAGCTAGAGGCCAGTGGTTAGTAGATGAGTATTGACTTTGCATTTAAATTTCTGGAGGTTGTAGCCGTCAGGAAAGCAAGAATACGGGAGTGAGTTCCACAGGCGGGAAGTGCGAGAGAGGAAGCTGCAGGAGTAGAATTGTCGTTTGCATTTGGCTAACCTGACTGTGAATGGGTGGGACCCAGTTGCCAGTCTGGTTGCACGGGTAAACACCTGTTGAGGAGGCATCAGTGACTTAAGCTCATCCGAGCAGAAGCCATATTGACAAAAGAAAAGAAAAAAATATAAAATTATATCCAGTAATCGAAATGCTGCATTATTATTAATAATAAAAAAAAACAAAATAACAGCAACACCAGTAATAATAATAATAATAATAATAATATATATATATATATATATATATGTGTGTGTGTGTGTGTGTGTGTGTGTGTGTGTGTGTGTGTGGTTCAGTGTAGAAAAAAGCTATATCTATATTAATGCGTATAAAAGTACACTAACATTACCATACACTCTTGTGCAAATTAACTGAAGCAAAGCAAATACTGTCTTCCTAGGATCTTTCACACTTTCTCTTATCTTGTATACGTCGTTTCTTGGCGTTGTTTTTCTCTTCCAACTGCATTTTTCTTTACGTCTTGAACTGATGGATCCAGTTTTTTCTTGGCCTTGATGACACGACAGACAGTTTAAAGACTGACACCAACAACATCCGTGGTCTCTCTGTAAGGCTTGCCAGTATGTTCATGCAGCGTTACAATTTCCGTACGCTTCTTCAGATTAACGTTCATCGAGACAATAGCCATAGGACAAATAATTGACAGTCGAACCAATGATGTCTGGGCGTGATAAAAATATGATGCAATCACAGATGACGCAATATTTTTCAAGGCCCAAAAAATTTCATCATACACACCGAAAATAGATTCATATTGCTATAAATCCCTACAAATGATCCAATCTGAAAAAAAATATTAATCGATTAAAGCCTGTCACTCAATGAGTCTAAAACTGATCGTATGGTGAAAGAAAAGAAAAGAAAAGAAAAGAAAAGCAGTTTTTGGATTTAACTTGCATAAAGATCTATCTATCTATCTATCTATCTATCTATCTATCTATCTTCATCTAACTCAGCCTGTTCATATACTTCCATTCGTTTTTTTTCCAAAAATCCCAGTGTGATCTTTCTTTCTTTCTTTCTTTCTTTCTTTCTTTCTTTCTACACCCTTGTTCAAATTAACTGAAGCAAAACGAATACTGTCTTCCTAGGATCTTTCGCACTTTCTCTGATCACGTATACGTCGTCTCTTGGCGTTGTTTGTCCCTTCCGACCTCATTTTTCTTGAAGTCTTTCACTGATGGATCCAGTTTGTTTCTTTGCCTTGATGACACAACTCACAATTGAAAGGCTGACAGTAATAACATCCGCAATCTCTCTGTAAGGCTTGCCAGTGTGTTTGTGCAGCGTTACAATTTTCATACGATTCCTCAAAGAAAATAACTGTAGGACAACTAATCGACAGTCGAGACAATAGTGTGTGGGCATGATAAAAATCTTATGCAATCACGGATGACGCAATATTTTTCAAAGTCAAAATATTTCATCATACATACCGAGAGTAGATATTACTGCAAACCACTGCAATTAACCTAATCTGAGGAAAAGAAAAAAAAAAGAAATCGATTGCACCCTGTCACTCTAGTGGGTCTAAAACTGACCATATGGTGAAAGAAAGGAAAGTAAAGCAGTTGTTGTTTCAATTAAATTGCACAAGGGTGTACAGTGGGTTGATGTAGTTAAACATTTTGTGATAAGCATTCGCGTCCTCCAGTTCGAAGACACAAGTTCGCATTCTGATTTTCAAGAAAGACAGATTAGCTCAGTCTCTGGGAAAATTTGTTGCAACACCGTTTTTCTATTTTAATTTTTTCTTCCTGCCAAACTAAGATATATTTAATATCTACACAAATGTATGTGTAAGTGTATTCAGAAACTCCCACTTTTTTCATGACATAATATCTATCTATCTATCTATCTATCTATCTATCTATCTATCTATCTATCTATCTCACTTAAGTCTGGTATTTCTTTCCTTGTTTCTATCATCCCCTCTGGCTTTGTCTACGAAGCGTATATTTAGTGAAACCCTCTTATCTGCTATTTCACTTTGTACGGTTTTGGTTATCCACTGTCAAATTCAGTAAGAAAAAATCTTGAGTTTTTCTTGATAATGAACTATATGAAAATATATGATGATAAAGTTGACATTAGCCGTTCTTTTATAAAGAAATATTCAGCGTTCAGTAATTGAACAGCTAGTGGTACTGTTGGTACGAATTTTATCACTCCTTCTGTAAAGTAAAGTGGCCATGATTAAATGTAATTGTCAGAAATGCCCAACAAACATTTGACAAAGTTTTCAATAAACAATAACAAAGGAAAGAAAAAGAACATCTCAAAATAATGCTAAGCAAACAATATATATGCAAATCAACAGTAACGAGGCAGAAATTAAGAATGGCATCAACATATAAAAGGGAGACAGACAAATGAATGCAGCGTTCTAACTTCAAGACTTCAATTATGTTCTTTGTTACAACCTTTGATTTGGTATTTCTCACTCATCTTAATTTATTCAAAGCTACAAAGGACATAAGATTGTGGAGAGTCATGAACGTCCATGTTCTGAAGGGAAACGGCACACAGAAGGAAAGAAATTAGTTCAGTACGTCTCTGTTAACTATCTGATAGACTCTCAATGAGATACATATCTGAGTGGATTGTCTATAAGCGCGTTACCAGAAATATTCCCGAAACTACTGCGAATACACTTTTTGGGTGCAGATAATAGTTTACAGAAGCAATATTGAATTCGATCATTGTTGAATATTTTCCGCTCATTCGCCTTTGTACGCACACACGCATGAGTGTGTACATGTTTAAATGACTTGCATATAAAAATTCTACTTATATGAATTTACCGTACGAGTGGCGTGACGGTTGTAATCACGAAAAATGGAATCAATGATACTAGTTAAGATTTTATTTGGAGCATTTTTTTTCACATTTCATTGATGACTTTGAAAAAGGCATGTATTCATTTCTTTCCATGCACAGCAATAGACTAAATAGTAAAGTAAGAACAAAAATATGGTGGATGAGACCAGATGTGGTCTATCTTATTCTTACTGACGAGAAAGATATCCTAACATGAATCTGTACAAATTTGGGGAAGGGGATGATTTTACAGTTTCTTTTAAAACAGTTATTCAAAATAATAGGTTTCTTAAGTCCACTACGTGTTATAGCTCTTTCTAGTGTTGATATTTATTCCTTCATAACCTTTTGTTCGAGGTAGTACGGAAGGTTAACTCATTTATTGTCATTATTTTCTATTCAAATTACATAAGCTATCCATTTTAGTTGTTGCTGCTGTTAAAAATCTTCAAGTGATGTTGTTACTATTATTTGGTAAAATTCTTTGTTTTAGATTATGCATCACCAATTTATGAGATCTGATTAAGTATAGTGTTTTTTTTAAACCTACTTGATTCATTTGCTTGAATACATTTTCATTTATTGATATGCAAGTAAGGAACTCTAGTTGCAAGCAAAATGCAAACAAAGACGTCTAATTACATTATGTAAAATTTCATCATGCCTATCAAATAATTTCAGAATGAATTCTGTATTAACCAACTGGTGCTGGTTAAATTCTCAGGGTTTTCTATATTAATATAAATATTTTATGTGATTTTACATGTGATTACCAACTTTCATTAGAAATATTTGCAATAACTTATTGGTGATGTGAGAATTTATTATGCAACTTCTGGGTTGTTTGCAAGGTATTATATAAAATAATAGTCATTGATATCTGTTTCAGATATATAGATGCAAACATATTATTATCTTTGTAACAACAAGAATGCTCTTGTGCCAACAGGCTAGCTGGAGGTGTTTATCGTATCCAGGAAAGATTATGGTTAGATTTTTTATCTTCCACAGTCTATGTATTTCTCATCAGTTTAACAAACCAAATATTTTTAAAGGAGAGGAGATTAAAAAAAAAAAAAAAAGAAAAAATTGAATTAAAACAGCACGTCCAGTAATTGGAGCACTTTGAAAATTACCAAAGGCAATATAGCTCCCTCACGACTGAGGGAAAATAGAGAAACTACAGACGATAACGTAAAGGTTGAAACAACAAGGATAGAAATATGTTTGCACGAATGATTCGTGCCGATTCCTCAGACTTGTCTGCTAAGATTCCACCAACCAGGTTGCGTACAATTCAGGACTATAAAAGGAAGAGTCATGCACCCTATTCCTTTATTTTTGCTTTACGATGAAGCAATAACATCTGGACTTCCGATGAAGATTTCTATGTAATTAAAAAACTAAACAAAAAGCTCATGGACACACACTGCTTTTGGCTCTATGTCCATGCGTAAATATAATTTTCTCTTTCTCTTCTTTCGTGAGCTATGTTGTTTTTCATATCAGTCAGTTAAGTGTCATGCGCTTGAGCAATCATGTCTCGAAATAGACATGACTGACTGGGCAGAAGATTATCCATAGTAGGTGACCATTACTTTCTGCGGTAGATTGGTTGCCAGCCAAGGCTTTTATATATATGTCCTGCCATTTAACCCACAACTAGAGGGAAGAGACGGATTAATACCTTTTACAATGGTATTTGCGCGTAAGTGAATGCAAGGAATTCAACTGGAATTCGAATTCGGCTCCCCGATTTGTCGTTCCGAGCCGATATCCATTGTCTCACAACGCACATCCGTTTGCCATATAAATACGTATAAAATCATCAACATGCAGAATTCATTTCTTTTCAAAATTTTGAGTTTGCTTATTTTGAAAGATTTCAATCCTGCAGCAGCAGCAGCATCATCATCATCAGCAGCAACAGCAGCAGCAAATTACGCCTACTCCAGTTACAAACTGGTGTCCAATATGAATCTCGTCCATTATAATACTGCAGCATCCATTCGTTACAGGTTCATCAAAGTAGATATATTTATTATAGTCCTAAGTTGTTTGGTATCTCAGATTAAACCTTACTATTAAAAAGAATTTGAAGGTCAAACGAACAATTATTTGTACAAATGTTGGAACAATGATATTGAGTTCGAAAACTTCGCAACTCAGTCAGTCAGTTAAGTGCAATACGTGATACACGCCTAGACGATCATGTCACTATCGAGACATGACTAACTAAGCAAAAAATCTTTCCCCTCTAGGTTGTAATTTCATTTTGTGGTATAACCTTATCTGTAGAACCCAATCTGTCCTGCAATTCAACCCATAGATGGAGGGCGAAGAAATGGATTCATACATTTCCCAAGGGTATTTGCTCGTAAGTGAATACAGTGAATTTAACTAGAATTTGAACTCGGCTCTTAAATTTCTCATTCCGAACTGATATCCATTGCACCTCATTGCACACACATCCAACTTATAGAGCTCATAAAAAACACTAGAGATTACTCTGCAGTATAGACAAGTCTCTAAAGGTTTAAGTATCGCTGGGAGTAATAATTTTTATGACCAAAATTTGCTAATTAGCAGGAATAAACCAACAATTTTATAATCAAATTATTTTCTAAACGTTAGGTTTTGCAGAAAGACAACCGTTTTTCTTTTGCCTTTTTAAATGAAGATCTTTTATATTTTAAATTCTGGGTATAGGAAAGCTTTTTGCAAACATAATTTGTTCATTTTATTTGCTTAATTTGAAATGCTGGTTATTTTAATCTCCAGGTATTAATTCTAAATCCCTTTTATTTTTCCTTAAGCGATTTGACCTTAAATATTTTCATTTTTGTACTTTATCTTGTCTCTTTCTAGAGACTTTTTTTTTTTGTTTATCAAACAATCATTTTCACTATTTGGTCATATTTTGCGTTCTTTCTTTTCGTGGTGTTGCAACGTATTTGTTTTTTTTTTTACTGATTTTTTTTTTATAAACGTGATTTGTCCATTTAATTTGCTTAATTAAAAATTCATCGTGACATGTAAACAAAACAAAAAAAGTAATAAAAGGAAAAGATTTAGAAGATCAATTTGCAATGAAATCAGAGGTTTGATCTTTTCACCTCAGGAAATAATAGATTGACAAAAATTTATGCGTGATTGGATGATTTACGTTCATGCACATCCGCACACACACACACACACACACACACACACACACACACACACACACACACACACACACACACAAACACACACACACACACACACACACACATCTGCCAGATTTAATAAAATTTCTAGAATAGAGATACAGATACACAAAAATACATGGAAACGCACACATTTTCATAAATGCGGATACATGCTATTTTTCTAATGCTTTTATTCCCTGTAAGTTATTTTCATCGGATGTTTTTTCAAAAAAATAGACTATCGCATCTCTCTAATACTTCTTATATGTGCCGTGGTTCTCCACAGCTTCGTATCCTTTGTAGCTCTAACCAATGTTTGTCATCTTACTCTCCCCATAATCCCTATTCAGTCAGCAATTTACAAAAGCTCGTCATTTATTTTAATCGCTGTCCCCTCTACTCCTCTTACTTTCAGTATGCATCGTGTGTGTCAAATTCTCCGAGCTTTCTTTTCTAAATATGTACCCACGAAATGACAACTGTCTCTTTATGGGTGTAGATATGTTTTTATTTTCTCCTAAAACTTTTCCGTTTCTCACATTTTCCGTCCATAGCATTCTCAGTATTCTTCTGTAGGGTCATATTTCTGTTGCATCAAATATCTTCTTCAGGTGAGAGCAAACTATCCAGATTTCACTGCTATATAGGTGAACTTTTTTAATATATATAATTTGTGTCCTACCTTAAATTTTTTTTTTGATAAATATTGTAGAGTTGTTTTATGTTGCCTTCTCTATTAGTTCGAAATCAACATTGTCCTTGTAGACTGGCGGTCAACCAAAACTAGATAGCCCAGTTTACTTTACTATTTAGCTTATAGCTGTGCATGGAAAGAAATGAATTCATGCATTTTCAAAGTCATCTATGCAATGTGAACAAAAAATCCTCAAGCCAGATCTTAACTAATATTGCTGATTCCGTTTTTCGTGCTTACAGCCGTCATGCTACTCGTACGGTAAATTCACATAAGTAGAATTATAAATTTTTATATGCAAGTCATTTAAACATGTACACACTCATGCGTGTGTGCGTACAAAGGCGAGTGAGCGGAAAATATTCAACAATGATCGAATTCAATATTGCTTCTGTTAACTATTATCTGCACCCAAAAAGTGTATTCGCAGTAGTTTCGGGAATATTTCTGGTAACGCACTCATATTCATCCCACTCAGTTATGTATCTCAGTGAGAGCCTATCAGATAGACCATAGAGACGTACGATTTTTTTTTCCTTCTGTGTGCCATTTCGCTTCAGGACAAAGACGTTCACGGATCTCCACAAGTTCCTGTCCTTTGTAGTTTTGAATAAATTAAGAAGAGTGCGTACTACCAATGTTGCAATATACTGAACGAAGTCAGCTACCTGAATAAAAAATTTATAAAACATTTAGGAAATTCAACTAATCACGACTACTCATTTCATGATAGTTACTGTTGATGTAACTCTGTGTCGAGCTCTGAATAATATCAATAATATTATTTGTAGATTTGAAAAATATTCTCTTCGACTGATTCATAAAATAAAAAAAAGTAACAACCACTGAGCAAAAAAATGATACTACAAAATGATACAAATGCATTAGGGTGATTACCCATGATAACAGAGAAATGCAACGTAAAATGCATAAAACCTGGAAAGGCTCACAGTATTAAAATCTGGAGTAATATCAGCATTGGCTAAGATGGTTGGAAACAAAAAACCAAACCATATTGGTTTTAATTGGAGTAGATAGACTAAACTATCGCCCGGTTCACACTCCACCCACATCTATTGAACAGGTGAAGAGGCTCATCCCTTGTTTCCTGTTTAGGATGCGGTTTCCGGTTTTTTCTTTTCCAATCTCTTCACTTTTATGTAGCCCCCTGCACATCAGTGGCGTTACCGCCTTGCTCGGGGTGATATGATTAAAAAAAAAATGAAATTGTCATAGAGATGCTTCCAGTCTTAGACTATTTCTGGATTGATAAGATTACCGAAAGGATTAAATAAACATATAACAACGGCGAAATACCAGAATATTGCCAAAGCAATCAGGTGTGAATAAATCCAAAGTTCTCTGGACAGTCAGCTTAATTAATAATTAGGTTTCTAATGAATAAAATTCTCACCAGTAATAAACCAGAAATAAGACAAAGATAGCGTGGTTTTGCGGAAGACACCGAAGCAAGAAATACTACTTTTATTATCAGAATGTTATCTGAGCTAGCAATACAAATGACTATACCCGTGTTTCATAGTTTACATGAAGGAATCTCAGTGGATCAGCCACGAAGAGTTACTTGAAAAGCTAAAGATATTCGAGTAATCCGAAACCTCGACTGACAACAAACAGTTTTGCGTGCGAATAAAGAACAAGTTCAGTGTATGAAGAAAAATTTAATGAGGAGTAAAACAAAGGTTCGCTTTCTCAAAAGTTTTATCCAACCTGTACAGTAGGATGATTATAGGGTAACGAAAAAACGTGTATTGACTATTGGTGAAAATAACGTTAACAACATTAGATATGCAGATAACAAGGTGGTAATGTAGACTGAGAAAGAAAATTGAAATAATTTCTAAGACAACGCAGAAAGAAAAACAAGAAGAAAGGAATAATTCTTAAATGTAAGAAGAGAGTACGTCTGGTTGTCAAGATACAACTGAAGGTGTGAGCTATCTATTTTTTTTTTAATCATTTCACCCCGAGCAAGGCGGAAAGGCCACTGATGTTCAGGGGGCTACATAACTGTAAAAAGATTAATTAGAAAAGAGTGAGGAGTACAAACTAGTTAGAAAGGAGCAATAGAAAGCTGAGAAAACAGGTGCGATGACAGATACATAGGTGGAGAGAAAGGGAAGGTTATACAGGGGTGGGGAGAGAGCTAGAGTCCAGTGATTAGTAGATGAGTATTGACTTTGCATTTAAATTTCTGGAGGTTGTAGCCGTCAGGAAAGCAAGAATACGGGAGCGAGTTCCACAAGCGGGAAGTGCGAGAGAAGAAGCTGCAGGAGTAGAATTGTCGTCTGCATTTGGCTAAGCTGACTGTGAATGGGTGGGACCCAGTTGCCAGTCTGGTTGTGCGAGTAAACACCTGTTGAGGAGGCATCAGTGACTTAAGTTCGTCTGAGCAGAGGCCATGAAAGTATTTATAGAACAGACAAAGGGAGGCCACATTTCGACGATGAGGAAGTGGCCGCAGTCGAGCCGCCAGATCAGTACCTATCACATTACAGACTCTCCTTTGGAGCCTGTCAAGAACACTGAGGGGAACGGCAGGGGCACCTGACCATAAATGGCAGCAGTACTCCATGCATGGACGGATGGTTGACTTGTATATATGCAGGATGGATTCAGGTGGAAAAAACATCCTGGATAGACATAGTGACCCAACCTTCTTAGCAGTAGATTTTGCTATGGATTCAATATAGTGGTTCCATTTGAGGTCTGAGGACAGGCTAAGTCCGAGGAGGCGTAGTGTATTACTCTCCGGGAGAATCGCTTGGTCCATGCTTATGGGAGGCAGGAGAGGTTGCCTGTAATGGTTGACAGACAACAGCTTGGTCTTAGATGAACTGAAGTTGACAAGCCACTTCTTGCCCCAGTTCACCACAGAGTGTAGATCCCGTTCAAGGTCAGCAGTGAGATTATGTCTGTACGCCACGACAGGTTTCTTACTGGTGCGGGAGTATATTGTAGTGTCATCTGCGTAGATGCCTACTTGGGACTTGATCTCATCTGGGAGGTCGTTGATGAAAATAAGGAAGGCCGTCGGGCCCAGGATAGAGCACTGTGGGACACCAGCATTCGTGCTGTAGGACGAAGAGGCACGCCCATTCAGAACGACCTTCATTTTGCGGTTATTTCAGAAAGATTAGATTAGGTCAAGCAGGAGACCGGTAATACCATAACCGCGTAGTTTGCATAGGAGGCCAGAGTGCCAAACCTTGTCGAAAGCCTTGGAGATATCCAGAGCAACCGCGCGAGCCTCGTCAGACTCATCAAGGGCCTGTAGCATGTACTCCGTTACGGTTGTTAGCAGGTCGGCCGTGGACCTGGCAAAGCGGAATCCATATTGCCTGTCAGAGAAGAGTTTGTGGGCGGTGAGATGATGAACTATTTCAGCACTGATTATAGCCTCGAATACTTTCCCGAATATCGGTAGAAGATTGATAGTGCGATAGTTGGATGGGTCCGAGGGTTCACCACAATTCTTAAATACAGGAACGACTGAAGAGAACTTCCAGCATGCATGAAAGCAGGAAGCAGAAAGGCAGTAGTTAAATAGTTTAGAGAGGACAGGGGAAAGTTCAGGAGCACACCTCTTAAGGACTATCACCGGGATTCCATCGTCTCCACACACCTTATGGGGTTCGAGTTTTGAAATTACTCTGGATACTACTGTCGGGGTAATATATACGTCGTGCAGTTTGGCCTCAGTTCTAATAGGGAAGTCGGGTGGGTGTACTCCGGACGAGTCGAATGTGGAGTTGGATGAGAATCTGTGGGCAAAGCACTCAGCTTTGTCCGCAGATGACGTGAGAACCTCAAATCCATGGATTAAAGGAGGTATTGAGGATTTCCTATTGTTGAGCACTCGTTTACAAATCCTCCAATAGTCCTTGGAATCGAAATTGCGGTCAGCTATGCGCTGTCGCATTCTCTCAGCAAACAACTGTTTGGCATCATTTAGGGTTCTATTGCACTCATTGCGAGCAGACGTGAACAGGCGCCTATTGTGATCAGTTGACTATCTCCGGAATAGACGGAAGTAATGGTTCCTGTGGGCAATGGCGACTGAGCAGGCCGGAGAGAACCACGGAGAGGAATGTCGCAGAGGAAATCGCGGAAGGCATCCCAGTCAGCTTTTTGGGAGAGGTAGGAGGTCCTATAGGTAGGGGGCTCCTGGGGGGAGTGAGATTGGAAAGAAATACTGAGTGAGACTACAGCGTGGTCGGAGTTGCCGAGAGGGCAAAGCTGCGAGACTTGACAGGCGTCAGGCGCAGAGGTGAAACATATATCTAGTAGTGAGGAATGACCCGAGGGAGTGCTTGCGAAGCGAGTGGGGAAGTCCACCACTTGCGCAAGGGATTGGGAAATAGCAAAGTTCATGGCGTGAATGCCCGCTGGATCAGAAACGGTGTTTTCAAGCCACTCAGAGTGATGGGCATTGAGGTCTCCAAATACAAATATGTGGGCGAGTGGGTGATAGGAAATAGCCTTATCTATGTCGTCAGCAATGCTATCTAGTAGGGAGCAGTCAGGAGAGGAGGGAGAACGGTAAAGAAAGAATAGTTAACTAACCGAACAGACGGAGACATATGTATTGGTGGTCAGTAGATTCGAGTGAAGTCACCCTAGATATGGGGAGGTGTTCGCTGACATAGACACCCAGTTCATGCATGTGGACAGTGGAATCCTTATAGCGGGTGAGGATTTTCAGACACTGTTCAAATCAGCTAAAATACGTTTCCTACTGCCGGAAGTGTTTTACGTTACAAAGATAACCAGAAGGTCAAAAAGTTAGATAAGAGAAATGAAAAAAATATTGTAAGAATCATGCTTCTTCTTCTTCTTCTTCTTCTTCTTCTTCTTCTTCTTCTTCTTCTTCTTCTTCAGGACGTAGGCGATCGTGGCCTTCCATATCTCTTTATCCCTAGTGGCTCTTAGTACGCTTTCTCCTGTTACCCCACCCGAACCCCGCTCTGCCATCCACTTGCTCAAGTTCATTAAGTATGTTATGCGTTGCTTTTCCTTGTCTCTCTTTCGCTCAATCTGAACTGTGAGTATCAGATTCTCCAAACCCTCCTTTCTCATTACATGTCCCAGGAGTTTCAGCTGTCTTTTAATGATGTTAAGTATTAGGTAATTCAAACTTAACTGACAAGTGAGCTGCAAATACAGTCTTAATAATGTGGTTTCAGGTGAGATAAGCAGACTATTACGAACAAGCAACTGCAACAAATGTATTGCAACATAAACATCATTAACAAAAAAAAAAATCGGAATAGAAGACTGAAATAGTCTAAAGAACATCTAACATTGGATAATGGAAAGTGATAAACAGTAATTTTAATGTTACATAATAGTTTTTTTTTTTAAATCGTATCACCCCGAGCAAGGCGGTAACGCCACTGATGTGCAGGGGGCTACGTAATAGTGAAAAGATCGGAAAAGAGAAAGCCGGAAACCATATCCTAAACAGGGAACAATGAATGAGCCTCTTAACCTGTTCAATAGACATGGGTGGAGTGTGAACCGGGCGATAGATAGATCTATCTACTCTAATTGAAAAAAAAAACAAATAAAAAAAAAACAAAGAGAAAATTGGAAAAGAGAAAGCCGGAAACCACATCCTAAACAGGGAACAAGGGATGAGCCTCTTAACCTGTTCAAGACATGGGTGGACTGCAAAGGGAATATGTAAAATAAACAGTGGGAGAAAGTAACAATGCAAGATATACCACAAAGGTAGTAGACTTTGGTGGTTGTCATGTAATAGAGAAGGGTCGCATCAAAAAACGATGGTAGAAAAAATTGGTAAAAGTTGATAAAAACAGCGAAAACTATATTAGTTTACTATGGTCTAATCTACCGCCAGACTACAAAGATGGGGAGATTAGTCAACATGACAGTACACCTTACCACCAGTCACGTGCATCAGAAAAGTCTCTTGTGGATGAAGATGTTTAACGTTTGGAAGACTGTCTACCGCAAAGTCCCGATCTCGATATTTTTAAGCCATTATGGTGGGAACTGAAGAAACAAGTGCACCAACGAAAACTTATGCAATCTTAAAACGTTTTGGGATTACTGCTAAGAAGAATGGAGAACAATTCCGATGCGAAAATCTGGACATTGTTCGATTCAATGCCACATCGAACTTAGACAATTATTCGAACCAAAACAACACCACTATCTACTAACTCTATACTTGGATATATCCAACTTTCTGCAATGATAAAGATAACATTTTACAAAAATAAGACCTTTTTCATTTAAGAAAATAGGACATTTGCTTTGGTGGTCCAGTATTTTTGCATGGCCTTTGCTCCAGTTGAATCCATTGTATTCACTTACGCGCAAATACCCTTGGGAAAGGTATTAATCCGTCTATTCCTTCCAGTTATGGGTTAAATAGCAGGACAGATTGGGTTCTATAGCCTTGGTCGGCAACCAGTCTACCGCAGAAAGCAATGGCAACCTACTGCGGGATAATCTTCTGCCCAGTCAGTCATGTCTCTTTCGAGACATGATCGTCCAAGCGTGCATCACGCTATCACGCATGGCACTTAACTGACTGACTTTATTCAGTATCATTGTTCTCAAAATGCCTTCTAATCCCTCATAGAGCATTAACAGAAATGCAGTTACTTGTTTCCTGACTCTCAAAGATCATAAAATATACTGAGAAATGGATACTGCTAATTACTCTCCATTTTGATGTAGAATTAACAAAATGAATTCATTTAACAAGGTATCCAAAACGTTTTGAAAGCAGTAGGAATATTATAGAGAAATTATAAATCGTCCTTATAAAGAAAAATATAATAATCAGATTTGCAATCTCTTTGTTTCTTACTGTAACACAAAAATATCACATCATAGCGAGATTTCTTTTAGAATTTTTAAAATGAAGAAATCTATTAAAGAATAAATCAATTTCAAGTCGAGATTACAACTTAATAATAACAGCCGTGAAAAAAAAAATTACATCAATATTAAAAGAAGTAAAGAAGGAATTATTAACTTCGGCTTAAAATCATGGTGCCAATGAAGACCACAGTATAAGAGTAGCATTTTTATAAAAAATCCATTTTTGTCTTAAAATAAGCATAACATTATGAGTCCAGTGGCTACGTGTATTTTATGCAGAAATTGTTAATGTTTTGCTTTCCTTTTTTGTTTTCTGTAACGAATATTTTCGTCTTTTTAATAAAGTTAAAAAGTTGATCAAATTATAAGGACGTATACTGATTGACGGCAAAATATTTGTATAAATATAGTGTCTAAAATGACGGCAACATACATATTGATGTGCCTGCTACTAAATATCTTACATGAGACATGAGAAAAATATAACCAAACCCATGAGTATGACAGAAGGGATATATATATATATATATATATATATATATATATATATATATATATATATTTTTTTAACTACTCGACGACATAATTATTGAATTATTGCAATAATAATAATAAGGCAAACACGCGGCAAGAGCTGTCATAACTGTTAGTAAATTTTCATAACTAATAGCACAAAAAATGAAGTGAGCCGACGCTGCCTCGCTATTGTCTCTCTTTCCAAGAGTGTGATAGAAGGGATATATATATATATATATATATATAGAACGGTTTTTATTATCGTAAAGAGGATTATCATGAATCCAGACTCCTACTGATTGGAGGTCTTTAGCATAATTAAACCTATCTATAAATTTAAAATGTAGTTGGATCTTGGTTAGTTAATATTTTAGTTTTTCTTCCCTTCGTTTTTTGCAAGTAATTGTAATATAAATTCTATAAATAGAAGTTAACTTGACGTCTAGCTTAAGGATCGCATCCAGCGGCGTTTAAACATGTTATCAAGAGAAAATCTGACAGACAATGTACGTTTCCTTTATTGCCGTCAAAAGAGAGAGAGAGAGAGAGAGAGAGAGAGAGAGAGAGAGAGAGAGAGAGAGTTAATAAATGCAGAAAAATATA
Source organism: Ascarosepion bandense (assembly GCA_037127315.1). Taxonomy (NCBI): domain Eukaryota; kingdom Metazoa; phylum Mollusca; class Cephalopoda; order Sepiida; family Sepiidae; genus Ascarosepion; species Ascarosepion bandense. The sequence continues at coordinate 515,851 of JBBBDQ010029239.1, forward strand.
GGTAGCAACTAGTATCTATTCATTATTATAAATATTAACAACTAGAGTGACTTCGTTATGTGTCATGTCCCCTTTGGATGTAGGTGATTATGTCCTTTTTAGCTCTTAACAAATGTTTTCTTTGTTATTTCTCTTAAATTCTGTATCGCCACTCAAGCTCATCAAGTATGTTATGCGCTATTTTTGTCTGTCCCTATTGCCCACAATATGTCCTGTGTGTATCAGATTTTCGAAGCTCACCTTCCTCATTATATGCCTCAGAAATTTCAAATATCTTTTCCGGATGTTAATTACAAGTTTTCTTAGTATCATCAGCATCATTTTGTACTGGAGAAAACAAAACAATAACCACAAAAAAAAAAAAACAACAACAACAAAAAAACAAATAAACAAAAAAACAACAAAAACAACAAAAACCAAAAAAAAACAAAAAATAAAAACCAAAAAACAAAACAAAAAAAGAACAAAAATTTTGTCGACAGTGATATTCTTGAAATCGCAAAAATACTGAAGAGGTACTGGAATTTTAAAAAAAATTGACCACACTCGCTCTCCAAAAATAGACACGGAATAAAACTGAATACTAATATTATAATCAATAAATATCTGAGCTTGACTAGATAAGTAAAATGATGTTGATGATTGAACCATCTTAATTTTAACACTTGGAACAACCCTGTAGGAAAATAATTTGAATAAGCATAAAAATTATTCAATTCCCTAATATTACCGAAAGCGGCCAGAATAATGGAGAGAGTTCTGAAGTACCGAGCTAACTTACTATCACTTGATGTCTAACTGGCCCAAAAGAAAATGTTTTGTGATGATTGCTAAAAATACATTTATTTTACATACAATTTAGAATGAAGAACCAAAAATAAATTCTTATTAATTTTTGTATTTTAGTATTTTCGTTGTAATTTTACATTTTCTTTTTATCGTAACTGTACTCAAATCATTGAATTAAGGCGAATCAGAATTGAAAGGAAAAATGAAAGAAATTACTAGTCAAAGATTTATTGTAATCGTTGACAATGTGCCATTGTTGTAAGTTGAAGGGAGGTTAAGTTCTTTAATGGCATTTTAAAATTTGCTGATTCATTCAATTTATTTTTAAATTCAGAACTATACACATACAAACACACACACACACACACACACACACACACACATATATTAAAACAATATATATATTTAACAGCCAAAATAGTTAAAATTAATATATATATATATATATATATATATATATATATATATATATATATATATATATATATACTAGCAGTATAGCCAGTCATTGGTTGAAGGAGACATAATCACAAAAGTGTGTATCACATATGACTGACTGATATTGATTGTTTCATGACCATGAAGACTGCGTTCAACCCTAAAAATGCTGTTGCTGCTTGGTGTTGACTTTAGTGTCCACTTATATATTGACTGATTTGATTAAATATTGATTGATTTGTTTATTTACAGATTTTGTAGGTTATTTAAAGCCTGAAAATATTTTCAGATTCTAATTTTTTGACGAGATAATAATAATTTCTACTGCTACAAGTTCTCCGTACCCTTAGCTGAAGAGAGATGTGGATCCGTACCTTTCCCAAGCATTGCGTGGAAGTGAATATAACGAACTCGACCAGAATTGGCTCGCCGATTTCCAATTCCCAGTCATTATTCATTTCACAAGCCGCACGTCCAATCTTGCGACATCAAGCAGTCACCGATATAGGTACTGACAAGGCTCAAAGTTGCTTAACTTTTGTGATTGCGCGAGAACACAGTGAAAATTTCAGTGGATTGATTTGTTTTAGTTTTGTTCACTGTTACTTTTTAAACAGTACAAATTTGTACTATTTACATTGTTCGGACTATTGTTCTCATATTGACTGCCATTTTTACGACGTTTCAGCCATTGTACGCCCCGCCCTTCCCCAAGTGCTAAAAATTTCGAACCGAACTTTTTATTAAAATTACTGGGAGATATCATTCCATGTGCAATGCCACTTCTGGTAGCCATGTAGTTATTTCCCTTTAACTTAACTCTTTAATTGTTTGCCACTGCTGAAGCCTGATATTGAACTCACAACTCTTTGGTCAAGTCATTGGAACTAGTCAACATCTATATCCACTGGGCCATAAGTCCCGGGTAAATTTCTGAGACTTATAAAACTAATGTCTCAGTAACAGTCTTTACCAGAAGTCATATTGCAATCTTTGATGTACATAATATAAATACTACTTCATCTTAGAAGTATAGACAAATAGTATAAATTTGTGTCTACTGACTTGTGATTTCGAAAGTATTAAGAAAGAATGTGTGCTTTACTGTGAAAGCCTTCCGTGTCAGAACAAGCTAAGCCACACATCGATTTCTCCTATAAGTGGAAGGTCGGTTAGAACCCAGTTGGAAGGTACCATTTCTTTATTTATAAGTCGCACAAATGCAGAGTTTGATAGACGTAAATGTACACTGTTAAAAAAAAAAAAAGAAAGAATGAGTACTTGATCATTGGTATTTCCATTATATATAACGGTTAAAGTAAAAAGAAATATAGACTGATAAATAATGGTAGCCTTTCCAGTTACAAATCACCAATAACATTTTGTGCAATATATTTAGGATGTGTGTTGTGGTGCAGTGAATATCGGCTTGGAACGAGAAATCGGGAAACCGAGTTCGAATTCTATTTGAATTCCTTGATCTCACGAGCAAATATCCTTGGGAAAGGTATTAATTCGCCTCTTTCCTCCAGTTATGGGTTAAATAACATAGCCTTGGTCAGCAACCATTCTACCGCAGAAAGTAATGGCAACATATCGTGGGATATTAGTCTGCCGAATCAGTTATGTATCTCTCGAGACATGATCGCCCAAGCGTGTATCACGTATAGCCCTTAAGTGACTGACTGATTTACAAAAGTTGAAATGTGGGTTCAATACAATAGCTGAAAAATCAAACGGTGATCGAGAACAGTTTGTAGAATCAATAAAAAAAAAAAATGAAAAATAGAAAGAGGTAATATGACTGCCACTAATGTTACTAGCGTAACAACATAAAAATATGGCGTCGAGAAGAATGAAGGTAGGTTTAAAAAGTTTGATTTAATATTTTGCAAAGCCGTTGAGTTCTAATATTTTGTTGGAAAGAGCAGCTGGTGCGTTTAACGAAACTTCCCCGAGGCAAAAAAAGACTTGTGTTGAATTGTCACCGACAGCTTATTCTTTATTTCCGGTTGCGCTGTTTAACTCGTTGCCGTAGATCAGTGGTTTTAAAACGGTGCGGCGTGCCTCATAGGTGCGGTTGAAAAGGATATCAGGTGAAACGGAATGACTGAAAGACAATCGAAGATTTAGAAACCATTCAAAGATATGCCAAAAAATAAATATGATTTCAAAATTTAAAATATTACTATGGATTACTCGTAATTGCATACACGAGTCACAGTATAAATAGTTACAAATAATTATTGTCTGATTTTATCACTGTGATAAAATATGCCTCCATAAATATATAAAAACTAGGGCTGTAAATTAGAGGAGAGACTTATCAATGATAATGTTCTAACTTCGAATCAGTGGTACCCACCTTTAAGCTACTCGCTGTCTTTCTTTATTTTTAAATGTATATTTTATCATATAAAATTTGGTGGGCCGACAGCAAATTTTAATTCCGAAAAAGAGAAAAAGTATGTTTCGCCAATGAAGTCGATAAGGTAAGAAGTTATTTTTAAAATATAGTGCTCAATGTCCTCTATCTTAAAGATTGTTGTGTATTTGTTTATATATATATATACACACACATATATATATATATATATATATATATATATATATAGATTCCCCTCCTGTCACACCGAAGGGGAGAGAGAGAGAGAGAGAGAGAGAGAGAGAGAGAGAGAGAGAGCAAATTGCAAGGCTGTATCAAGTCAGTTCATTAGAGAGAAAACAGTGAGGCAGCTTTGGCTCATTTCATTCTCTTTACTACCAGTTATTAAACTATACTACCAGGTATGAAAGCCCTCGCTACATGTTTTCTTTTTAACAGTGCCTTAATATACGTTGCTATAAATATATATATATATATATATATAAAGTAAAACTCAACACGTCATTTAAATTGGTTATAAATTATAATTAATTTCAATGAGATAAATTAGCTCTTTTCATCAGACCACACAATATTCGTTCCATTTGGTACAAAATCTTTTACTGGAATAAGCATTTCTTTTAACTGAAGGGAAAAATAAATAAAAAGATTAAGGACAGAGACATTGGCGTCATCTCAGTTGTGGCTAACCAGACCAGTCGCGAAGATGTTGACCACCATGGTTTTTACTTATTTTTTCCTTCAGTTAAAAGAAATTCCGGTAAAAAAGTTATTCCGGTAAAATTTTTTGTACTGAATGGAACGAATATTGTGTGATCTGATGAAATGAACTAATTTACCTCATTGGAATAAATTATAATTTATAACCAATTTAAATGACGTGTTGAGTTTTCCTTTATAAATATCATATTGCTCTGAATAACATCCATTGAACTTTCTATATAGATATAACACTTAATATTTTATATTAAGTTGATCTTGGATTATCCTCGCCGTTTACAAACTGAACACACACACACACACACACACACACACACACACACACACACACACACACACATATATATATATATATATATATATATATTTCCATCCCTCTATCGCTCTGGAGTTTGAAATATTTCGTCTTTCCTCTTATGTCTTAATGTAATATTTCGTCTTTTCTCTTATGTTTTAATGTACGATACTCGATAAGAGAAATTAGCCTTTTATTTTAGTCATTATATCAATAAATCCACTGCTATTGACCTTGAACTCCTTGATAAAATCTAAAGAAGAATTATCAATATTTTTGGCAGAGATCTGGCAGCTCGGCTGGAGTCACTTGCCCAACGCTGTGAGTTTGCCTCTCTGTGTCTTTTATGAGAATTGTTCGGATGAGCTCTTCGCTTTGGTATCTAGATTTAATGAATTTAAGGGCAATACTCGACTGGAATCGATATCTGTTCAATTTTCAGTTGAGCTGACTAGATGTAGCCGTAAGTTCTAAGCTACACAGTTTCTTTTATCACACTTTGCGCTTGTGGAACTCCCTTCCAGCTCCATGCCTTCTAGCCAACTTTAATCTGTAAAAATGCAATGTTAATAGCTATTTACTGTCCTCTTTCTTTTTCTATTCATTATTACTGTTTCTGTTTCTAATTCTTCCACATTCTGTAACCCCTTGTGTTTCAGTTACTGCCTTCCTTGGGGTGATACAAATTTAAAAATATTATTATTAGAAGAAGTTTTGTTACATTAAAGAAATCTGGGCATAAATACCTGGCTTAAAAGATGCTCCAGTATATTGCAATGGTGATTATAATAATTGCGCTAATATATATTTTAGCAGTGATGCTATAATTGTTAATAAGTATACAGTTAGTTCGTGGTCATAGTAATGGTGGTGATGAAAATGACTATATCGATGATATTGGAAAGAAGATGGTGAGGTAGAAAGCAGTGATGTGGACAGCGATAATGATAATGGTGACACTGAGCGAGAATTACGCACGAGTAGGTTTCACCTGATCAACGACGTGCGAGGATGGGCCGTTGGCGAAATGGCGCGAAAAGTACCGAACCTCACGTGCACCAACCTATCGCGCCTGACGCTTCGCCAACGACAAATGTCGCAACTACTAATCTTATCTCCATCGCAACGACCGCCGCCCACTTTTTCTCTCCATACTCCATCGTGATTTCCCTGCATCCAAACTAAGTGGCCAGTTTCCTTAAAAGAGGAACTGACAACTGGAAAATGATGTGCCTCTTGTCGTTTTTCCACGGGATTCGTGCGCCCAAACATGGCATTTTTCGTGACGCCTCTGCGCTGAAATGTTGCAACACAGCCGCTTCTGCACCGTCATAGCTCAACAGCCTCTTTTCCTTCGCCCCCAACAAATCAGTCTCGCTCTCAAACATTCACCCGAGGAGAACGAGTCGGAGTCTGCGAGAGCAAAACAGTAAGAAGAGAAAGCTAATCTTTGCAGGTGTTGAGTGCTAGACTTAAAATTCCTAGCTTTACCCACCGACGTCGTCCTCCCGGTCACATTGCTCCACAAGTTAATTTGATAGCTTCTCTGCACGGAATGCCGGGTAGAGGCAATAGTAACAGTAAAGGGGATGATCAATAAGGGGTATGCATTATAGCGAGAAAAAGAGGAGGAGGAAGAAAAAAAAGCAATAAAATGAAGAGTGGAGAGATTGGAAGAAAGTAAAGAAGAAAGACATGTGAAATGGTTGGGGAAGGAAGAGGATACGAAAAAGAAAAAAAGCATAAAAATTAAAAGATAAATCAAAGTGAAAGAAAATATAAATGGAAAGAAGAAGAAGAAGGTTTAGGAAAAAGAAGGTAGAGAATGAAAAAAATGAAAGTAGAGAGAAATATCTGATATTAGAAATAATAATAATAATAATACGAATAAGAGTAAGAAAAAGAAGCAGAAAAATAATTCATAAGAAACAAATTAGAATGATTTGTGTAAAAATTAAAACGAGGATATTTGTTTAAAAATAATAAAAAAGATTTATAACTATATCGAATAAGAAGAAGAGGGATCAATGTAAAGAAGACGATAATGAGAGCGATCAGTCAGTCAGTTAAGTGCCATACGTGATACACGCTTGGGCGATCATGTCTCGAAAGAGACATGACTGACTGGGCAGAAGATTATCCCGCAGTAGGTTGCCATTGCTTTCTGCGGTAGACTGGCTGCCGACCAAGGCTATAGAACCCAATCTGTCCTGCTATTTAACCCATAACTGGAAGGAAGAGACCGATTAATACCTTTCCGAAGGGTATTTGCGCGTAAGTGGATTCAACTGGAATTCGAACTCGGCTCCCCGGTGTCTCGTTCCGAGCCGATAAAAAATATCCACTGTACCACAACGCACATCCATGAAAGCGATAAATAAACTGAAAAAGAGATTGAGAGTGAAAGATTTTTGAAGAAAATGAAAACCAAAAGAAAAAAGAATCATAACTAAAATGAAAGACAAATAAAAGGGAAGACGATAAAAAAGACGACATTGAAAAAAGAAAGATGGCGATATTGACAATAATAAGAGAGAAAAAGTAAATAGGGAAGATATTGAAAAAGGAAAGAGAATAAGGAAAGAAAAGACTATAGAAATGAAGTTGTGAGTACAGCGGGAAAATATATTGAGAAGGAGCAGTAAATGTAGAAGAAAGAGTGGAAAAAGGGCAAGTGTATAAAATAAAGACAGAGAATAAAAAATGAAAAGAAGGAGGAAAAAGAAGTGAGTAAAAATGGCAAGTGTATAGAACAAGGATAGAGAATGAAGAAGAAGAAGAAGAAGAAGAAGAAGAAGAAGAAGAAGAAGAAAAAGACGCAGAATAGTAGGGGAAATTTAGTAGAAAATGAATAGAGAGAGAAATATGCAGACATTGAGAAAGAAAAGAAGAATAATATCCAGGAAAAAGAAGAAAATATGAAGAACAAGAAGTAGTAGATAATGAGAAGAAGAAGGAGAAGAAGTGAGTAGAGAGGGTAAAGATATTATTGAAAAACAAAACGAAAGAAAAAAGGCAAGTATATATAAAAACGTTGAAGAAGAATAGAATAAAAATAGGAATAAAAAAAGGCAGAAAAAAAAAGAAAGAGTGATAGAGAATGAAAATGAAAAAGAGTGATAGAGAATGAAAACGAAGACGAATTTTACGTCTCTTATTTGTCGTTACCGAAGCTTATTATCAGAAAAAAATGGCAAGGAGAGAGTTAAAAGGTGGGAAACTTTCTTAAAAACCGGGTTCCAGAGTAAAATGCTCCAAGACATTTTGGTCCCAAACAGATGGACTATTAAACGGGTCTATGTAATGCGTAGCTGAAGTGCTGTCAGTTGTCGGTGTGATGAGAAGGAAAGGGAAAAATTGGCTGGCGCTAGGCATTTGCCAGTTGTAAAGGGTGTGTGACTGTCGACGTTGAAGACTGAAGTAAATGTCATTTCACCGGGGCGCTTTTGGGAATATTCACATCAGTTGATAAGGTTTCGAGTCTCGGTTGCTTTGGGGCATTGTCAATTTTTTCTGCGTTTTCGGAGGTAAGTTTTAGCCGAAACATTTTTCATGACATCAAGTATATAAAAGTTCATCTGCATATATAGAACATACCTATGTTCATATCTATCTATCTATCTATCTATCTATCTATCTATCTATCTATCTATCTATCTATCTATCTTATTTGTTCCTGTCTCACTCTCTCTATATATAACCGAATTACATAATATTACCTGTTGGCTATCAAAAGTTAAGTAGGTGTGACAATTTATATTATCATGCGTTTCTCAGAAATATAGTGCTTACATATATTGATATTAAGCTACATAAATAGATAGACGTGATGGTTATTCACACACCTACATATAGGTATGGATATCAATAAAATATACATAGAGGTATACACACAGGTACGCACACATATACAAATAGACATTTTTCTGGGGTTAATATAACAGTGCTCAATGCTTTATTTTTTCTCTCTTTTTAAAATTTGCCTTACAATGGGATGGTGCTGATTGCGAAATGTAGGGTTTTAAAAGGTTCAAACTAGCTAAACCTCCTCACAAGTTCAAAATTAGCCAAACCCCTGACTTTCGTAACAATGTTTCCTCTATTGAGTGGCTCGGATAGTTTTGAACCTTTTAAAACTCTTCCTCTCGCAATTAGCACCAACACTTGATAAGACACAAGTTTTGAAACATATCTACTTTTGTAGCAGTATTAAAACATACTTATGTTATAGATTTTAAATATATATATATCTTAAGATAATACCTCAAAATAAAATTTTGCAAAGTTATTCAGTGATGAGGAGAGAACTTTGAAAATCATGAAAGATTTGAACAGAGACCACAGAAAAATGAAATTGGAAATATTAGTAAGAATAAAATAAAAATTGCATCAAAACATATATGTGATCTAAGAGTAATATGCAAAAAATATGGATTGACCAAGAAAAACCTCTTTGAAGAAGCTCGTGCTGTGCGTGTAAACAGAGAAACAGATGAAAAAATGTTAAGAACATTGGCTTAAG
>JBBBDQ010029239.1:527500-682500 GCA_037127315.1 Ascarosepion bandense
TAAAAATGTTTCATAATTGTACGTCACGTGATAGCTTTTAAGGAACGCTCCCTTTCAAAGACAAAATAAATTACATTACAGTCAAAACATGAGAACAAAATAACACCATCGAGAAAATTACATCCTTGAAAATGGCCAGTGAAGTGGCTGAAAGCGCTTGGAAAGTCAGTTATGGAACATTTTTACATTCCTTTTTTTACATAACTACACACACATACACACACCCCCATATATATTTAAACAGATATTTTTGTAGTTGGGTATTGCTTTAAAAGTAATAATTTTTATATTACAGGGCATTAGATTTGAAAAGAGACGCTTATATTACAGGGCATTAGATTTGAAAAGAGACGCTTATTTTCATAAGAGGGCTTGGAAAATCTAACACTTAACAGGACATATTGAGAGAAAGAAAGAGAAACAAGGAAAAATATTGAGTAACCTATTTCACAAGTTTGTGTGAATGAATGGCAGAACACGAATAGAAAGAGATTTTAAAGATTCAAATATTTATTTGAAATAAAAGATGACGGGAAGTCGTGTAAGCCACTATTGTCCATATCCTAAACCATAGATGTTTTGTTAATAGCTTCTTCTGTTACATTTCTCGCTCGTAGAACTCTCTTCAGGCTTCTTGCTTCCCAGGTTAACTTGGATCTTTCATATTTCTGTTCTTTTGTTGTTCTCTCTCTTTAATAGACTTATTTCTTATGTTCTGTAACACTCGGTAACATTTTGCATCTTTGTGTCTCCACAACCTTGTTTAGGGTGAAATGATTTTAAAATTAAAAAAAGGCATGGCACATAAAAGGAGAAAAGTATTTGCTTTTCTACGTTGGGTGTCCATCTTAAAACAATCATCCATTATTTATTTATTTAAACTTATTTATAAATGGAACTTTGTCTGTGTGTGTGTGTGTGTCTGTGTCTGTGTGTGTGTCCGTTACCTATAGACTCCGAAACAGCTGAACCGATTTTCTTGAAAATTTACACAGTTGTACTATAAGCATCTGAGAGAGTTCTTAGCTAGGCTTTGTGTCGATGTATCCCCGATAAATATCGAACACCGATAATCGAAAAACTCGGGTTATAGAAGGAGTGTTCCGATTTTAATCAAATTTGATACACTCATAGACAAAGACATAAGAAAAGATATTCAGAAGTTTCAAGGTTGCAGTTCTTACAATAGTGCAGAAAATGGATAATATATATATATATATATATATATATATATATATATATATATATATATATATATAAGGCAAAATGTTTGTGTGTGTATGTTTATCTGTTTGTATGTCCTTTATACAAATCCACAATTTTTATCCGATTCTCACCAAACTTCACACAAATATTTTTTAGGCTGAGTATGAGCTCCAGGATCATGGATTAGTTTTAAAGCTTTCATTACACCCGAGCAACGCCGGGCTATACTGCTAGTAAAGGAATAAATCAATAATAAATCTGTATGTCTTTCGTTTCGATCTCTTTTCTTTTTCTCTTGATCCCTTCTTTTTGATACTGTTTCTTTTGATCTCTTCCTTTCCTTTTGATCCTTTCTTTTTTATCCTTTTCCTTTTGTTCACTTTCTTTCTTTTTGATCCTTTTTATCTCTTTCCTTTTGATCCATTCTTTTTTGTTCCTTTCAGTTGATATCTTCTTTTGCTTTTCAACATTCTTTTTATTCTTTTTCTTTTGATTTCTTCCTTAACTTTTATCCCCTCTTTTTGATCCCTTTCCTTTTGATCCCTTTCCTTTTGATCCCTTTCCTTTTGATCCCTTTCTTTTTGATCCCTACCTTTTCTTTCACCAGATTTTCCCTTTTTTTACTTTAATTTTCTTACTCAATATCTTCTTTCATACATTCTTTTTTCCTTCTTCCTCTTTTTTCAGTTCTATTGTGTCGAACTGAACAGGTAGGCGGTTGGTATCTATATTTTGTGTATATATGTAACATTTTTCATAAAGTGCTTACATACAAAACTGAAATTATGAGAAGCTACACTTTGATTCAACATAGAGGACACAGATGCTTTAAACTGAAGCTGAAATTCTGATCCATACGTAATTAATCCTGTCATTCTGAAGGGATATTACATCAGTAAAAAATTAAAAGAATTACTTAATCACAAAGAAAACTACAAGAATTGATTCCTCTTCAATGACAACGATCGGGAATCTACATATTTATAAGCACATCAAAATCACACCAAAACGCACTTTTTTCTCAGAAGAATATAAGTATATATGTGAAAATACTGACTGTAATAAATACGCACTCACAATGTGAAGAATGGAAGTGACAAAAGAAAGGAAAAGAATTAAAATTCACAAGGTTCCCTTCTGTTAAGTAAAGAAAGCGAATATATTAGTTTGTCACAAATGAAATGACGCATTTTTTGGTTAGTTGTTGATCCGGTCGTCTAACGAAGTAACCTTCATATTATATAAAAAAAATCTTGACATTCCTGACTCCTTTTCTTTTTTGATAATTTTTATTTTATAATATTGTTGCTCATACGCCCAATTAAAATGGTGATAACGAAACAATGTCGAGTAATCTTACTGTATGAGTACAAACTGGAAAAAAGAACCATTTTTGAATAGAATCATTAAATGCGATTAGAAATAGATATTTTGACAAGATTAAGAAAGTATGTCAGTCGTTAGCTGCAAGTGAGTCACCAAAACAATACCCAAAACCTCCACTGCACTCTAAAAAGTTAATGGTTAGTGTCTGGTGATATTTCAAAGGGGTTATTCATTATTTATTTTTTGCCTTAAGGGAAAACAACAACAACTTCGAGTTGTGGAGAAATTAAATATATGCACAAAAATTAACAATGAAACATCCTAGATTTGTTAATAGAGATGGCCCAACTTCGCAATCAGTCAGTCAGTTAAGTGCCATGCGCGATACACGCTTTGGGCGATCATGTCTCGAAAGAGACATGACTGACTGGGCAGAAGATTATCCCGCAGTAGGTTGCCATTGCTTTCTGCGGTAGACTGGTTGCCGACCAAGGCTATAGAACCCAATCTGTCCTATTATTTAACCCATAACTGGAGGGAAGAGACGGATTAATACCTTTCCCAAGGGTATTTGCGCGTAAGTGAATGCAAGGAATTCAACTGGAATTCGAACTCGGTTTCCCGATTTCTTGTTCCGAGCCGATATCCACTGCGCCACAACGCACATCCCACTTCGCAATCACCTGTCCAAAAGCTGCATAGCCTGTATTATGAAACTTTGCATCATTCTCCTTATTCACGTGATATATCCGGTACTGATTATCACTTATTTAAGCATTTTCATACAAAATAAAACATTCTCCAATAAAAAGGTAATCAAAACATTTGCGCAGTTTATGATAAAAATGATAATTTTTTTAACAGTGGTGATCAAGTATTTAGAGGTAAATTGAAAAACAGTCATTCATCAACATGGTGTCTATTTCAATTAAATAAATTAGTTATTGAACATTTCAGAAGCGTTTTATTAATTTCCTATAAAAAGCGTCATTTCATGTGTGACAACCTAATACTACAAGAGAGTTGAAGTTATCTCACATTTGTAAAACGATATCGTATTCGTGAGTTTCCATGGCGGGAAAAAACGATTAATCTTTCGGGCCATGTTTTGCAGGAAGCAAGTGAGGATAAACAGAGAAACATGAAGCACACCGTTCATCACTGAATAAAAAATGTCTTACTGCGAACAAACACATACACCAATAGTGATTTATGCTATCCAAGAAACACATTTCTATTCTCAGTCCGAGTTTTTTCTTTTCTTTCTTAAATTTGTTGCTTTTATTTGAGTTTTCTTTGTCTCTTCATCATTTCGGTGTATCATTGATCGTTATGTGTTCAAAAAAGAAAAAAAAAAGACCTCGCCAAACCATCAAAACAATGCTCCCATCACTGTTACCCCCAAACTAAAAGAAGAAAAAATTAAAAGAATTATGAAGACAGAACCTGTATATAATGATTTTATTACAACGAATCGTATTGCAAAAAGTTTTGAGATAAAAAAAGTTTTGACCTCTCTCGTAATCATGCCGAGGTCGTGAACAACAAACATAAAAATAAACTTATCGATCTCATAAAATCCAGAATAAGGATTATATTTATTTAAGCACTGTCATTCCAACTGCTTATAATAATAATTATTTTGAGTCATTTCCTATCATAAAATCATAACATTTAAATTACAGCCATATTAGTTTAATTAAGTTAGTTACGTTTTCTATGAAATCATAGCTATTGTCCACCCTTTAAATAGTTGCATTATATATATATATATATATATATATATATATATTCAGCTCTCTGCCTGCATTACTTTTTAATGTTAAAAATTTTTTAATATTAATTAGGATCAGGTTCTTGGAATTTACCTTCCTACTCTTCCAGTTCGGATTAAAGAAAAACAAATATATATATATATATATATATATATATATATATATATATATATATATATGAATGATAAAATATCGTTTTAAGATATGGTATATTTATGGCTTTAAGTACTCAATATGACAGCCAAGTTTGTATGTGACGATAAACAAACTTCTGGCTCTGTTCACGTTTCTTTCTTCTCAATCGACTTTGATTATCAAAAATATAAATGCTATGTCAGTCATTATTTTCCGTATTCTTAATTCTTATTCTTTTATGGTCCTCTCTTTTTAACAGTATTTTTTCTCGTATTCATCAACATTTAGTAACCTTTTGAGTCCTTGTGGATTTATATTGCCTTGCTTGGTGTAAAATGCTAAAAAAACTGGACAATAACGTCAACTCACCGCTGGGTGTTGACCGCAATATTTGATTTTATACATAACACATCACTTAATAAATCCAGGGCCTAACTAATAAAACAACAAATTTTAGGCAAAATTCGGCAAAGTCTTTTTCTGATTCCAACACTTCTCTACCAATTCGATGACTTTTTTGTAGAACGATTAGTCTTTGGCCTCACAATACGCCTCGGTCTCCGGTATAACTTTTTCATTGGAGTCATATCTCTTTCCCTAGTGCATTCTTTTGAGGTTTGCAAGCAGTCAGTATTTAATGGGGACCAGATACATAGAATAGGGTGGATGCGGAAACAATTCAAAGTACAATTCATGTAGTTTTGCCATCGTTGTGCTCGACTTGTGACACGATGCGTTATCTTAGTGAAAGATCACCTTTGCTTCTTCATTTGTGGCCGTTGTTTTGGCGATTTCTTCCTTCAAACGCACCAATAATGCTGTATGATATTCGCTATTATGGTTTTTTCTTTCTTTTTCAAGGTAATAGATGAACAAAATACCTTGTGCATCCCAAAATACAGAGGACAAAACCGTGCCTACTGATGTTATCGTCTTTGGTCGTTTTGGACCAATTTCACTCAGCTGACTACCGATTTGACTCTGGAGTGAAGTGGTGAATCCATGTTTCATCCATTGTCACATATTTACGCAAATACTGCTTGTTGTTGCGATGAAACAGTTGCAGAGACGATCTGAATCGTCGACACGTTGTTGTCTTTGATTGTCTGCGAGCTAACACGGCACCCACTTTGAACACAACTTTCTCATTGACAAATGTTCATGCAAAATGGTGAATACACTGACTTCTGATATGTTCAGCTCCTCTGCTATTTTACGCAACTTCAATTTACAATCAGCCAAAACGAGTTTGTCGATATTTTTCTTGTGTTTCCCGGTACAACTGCTGATTTTAAGAGACCTGTGCGTTCAGCATCATTTGTGCCTGTACGACCCCATTTAAAGTCAGCGTACCACTACGTAACCATTGTTTCTGAAGGAGTAGAGTCCGAATAATACTTATCAAGCCATTGTTTTACATGAACAGTATTTGTTCCCATCAGAAAGCAATGCTTTATCAACATACGAAATTCAAAGTTTTCTATTGTTTTGAAAATTTGTAATAGTAGCTTCACTTAAATAACTGTAATTTGTAAACAAATAATCCGATCGGGCCCAAATTTTTCACGTGCCATTTGAAGGCAAGTACTTCATAAAAATCATTTGGATTTTTTATTAGTGGTGCCATCTATACGTTAGGCCCGGGACTTACTGAGTGATGTGCTATATATATATATATATATATATATATATATATATATATATATATATATATATATATATATTGTCAACCGTTATATTTGAAGCAGAAAAATTGTACAGTAATTTTTAGCAACACCTGTCCAAATTTTTTGTTACCATAAATCACACCCTTGAAGATGATCTCGGAAAGAGGTTGAAAGTACTTGAGTACCTTGAAAAATGAATGATAATAACATCTGTAAATGTTACTGCTCATTTCTGACATCTTTCAATTGTAATACGCGAAAGATTAACCGTGAGTATGAACGGATTTTATTAAAAATAAGCAGACATAAGTTTTACAGTTCATTTAATCTGACATGTTCAAAAGAAAATCTACTCTCTAAATACACACACACACACACACACACACACACACACATATATATATATATATATATATATATATATATATATCACGCTAAATGCTATTTTAGACTACAAACCTTTTTTCTAACAAAGTAAATTATGTCTAATTGTATGCACATTCGAGAGTATTCATGAAGTAAAGATTCTCATGAAAAGTCTCCCGTATGTGTGAAGCTGGTAGACCTAAGTTACATTGTTTGAAATAGCCGGGTGTTTACTCAAACAATATTTATTTATATATAAAAAATATGATTTAATATATATTTATTTAATAAAATATGGTTTAACAAGGCTTTTAAATTTCTTAACCTTCATGAATATTCACCAGGTGGTTGAATGTTCAGTCAAGACATATGCAGGACACAAAATTGGTATAATTCAGTCTCGTAAGACAAAAGTAAGCGAGTAATATTCAATAATATATATATATATATATATATATATATATATATATATACATACAGACAGCTTTTGTTGCTCTACTCTCTCAGTTTATATATATATATACAGATTGTCTTTGCTGTTCTACTCTCGTATTGAGCGATTTAGTGTTAGTGTTTTCGTCTTTTTTTAAATTTTTTTTTTATAAGCGTTTCACCCCGAGCAAGGCATGTCACTGCCACTAGGGAAGCTACATCACGCCGGTGTGAGAGCGGCTGCAGCCGGTCTGCCAAGTCAGTATGGTTATTTTTCTTTCCTACGAGTCTTTGAGTTTTTGTTCATGCACTTCGTTTGTTTCTTATTTTACTTCCCCTCCTTTTCCCTCCGACTTCGTCCTCGGTGGGCTATTCAAGACGATCTAAATTATAGTATAGCTATTACTAATATTAGCAGAATTATTTCTGTTACTATTCATATTGTTATAATTACTATAATTATTATATATATATATATATATATATATATATATATATATGCAGGTTTCGTTAAGTAAGACAGACAAATTGTGATAGTTAAGTTTTTATGTAATTTACATGTAATTTTATGATTTTTTTTTCTTTTGAGGACAAATTCAATACACACTATTCTATATCATACATAACACCATATACATTCTGTTAAACGTAAAATAACATTCATCCTCGAAAATGGCTAAAAGCGTTCGGATAACCAAAACATATGGACGATTTTTATATAATTTATGTCTTCAAAAGAAAAATAAATGAAAAGATCACATAAAAAATTACATAAAAACTTAACTTTCACACCCGATCTGTTCTTTTTAATGAGAGCTGCATAAAAGAGAGACTGCTGCCCAAATATTCAATATATATATATATATATATATATATATATATATATATATATATATGTATTGTTTAAATTGTGATCAGTAATGAATTTAACCGTTTTCTTTTATCTTTTTAACTATTTACGGATAAATCTATTACCTCATGTTTTTGAAGATTCACAGTACATACGTCCATCTCATGACAATTTGTTGGCAATGTAAGCAATTGAAATGGTACTTTGTGTCCTCCATATGTTTGACAGACCTTTCAACTCGCTGATGAATATTCATGAACGTTCTCAAATTTAAAAACCTTGATAAATCAATGTCATCCTTGCTTATATATATATATATATATATATATATATATATTACGCTTATATATATATATATATATATATATATATAGGCGTAATATATATATATATATACAAATTGTCTTTGTTGCTCTACTCTCGTATTTTATATATATATATATATATATATATATATATATATATATATATTGCAACAAAATAAATACTACATTTACCCTGATAAAACCCCGTCAGACGACGAAACACGTTCGATAACAATAGTTTTCCCTCTTGTCTTTTCATTGATTTTATTCCTTTACAGATACTCTCTATTCAGCTGTTTTGGAGTCTATAGGTAACGGACACACACACAAACACACACACAAACACACACACACACACACACACAGATACAACACATATACACATATTTTTTTCTGATTTTAGTATAAAGCATGCGTATACTATGATATCAAAGGTTGTCTTAACCAGCTTGTTTTCGAGGATTTATCAAAGTTTATAAGTTTTTAATATATCTGTCTTACTGTGCAGACAAAATGACCTCGAACAATATTTAAATTGATGTTTTTATCTCTGTATTTTCAATTTTCTATTCTTAAGAGGGCTACAAATATGACCAATAGCCACCTTCGCAAAATGATACGTGGTGATAAGTAAATAAATAATTTCAATCGTTTCTTTTTTGTTTAATAAACAGTAACATGATAGATGATTAATTTTGGTTATATGGATTTTGTTCCCCAATGATTAACCTTTTGTCAAGATCAGATGATCATGAAAGGCGTCGGATGGTCTCTTAGAATGGAAAATAATCGAACAGAGTTGCAGGCGAACAACAGAAGGAAGTTTATTAAATGTTTTCTGGAAATAACATAGCAGTTTATTTTTTTTGTTTTTATGGCGAGAATATCTGAGTAAAATGTGCATGAAACCAACGTGCATTGGATCAACCTCTCCTAAAATGTTTTTTTTTGTGCAAATCCAAATCGGCTTAAGACAAAATGTCATTCCTAAAAGAATTCCTCTGATTTAACAGTGATAATAGGAACTATCTTGAATTGTATATACAAACAGTTGCTAAAGATGTTGGCACATTCTACTGCCCCAGTAAATACCTGACTTCTCCTGAAATGCTTTATCTTTACAAGAGTCAAATTAGACCAGAAATAGAATATAACAGCAATGTTTGAACTGTCAGTCAGTTAAGTACCATACGTGATACACGCTTGGGCGATCATGTCTGGAAAGAGACAAGACTGACTGGGCAGAAGATTATCCCGCAGTAGGATAATGTCAGACGACATGTGAGGAGGATTTGTTTTCGAAATTACTGTCTAGCCTTTGTATAAACAGGTAGGAGCCACACGGTAACACAATATATATCACATGAACACCGGATCATATATGGCTGCATATTCAAAGCATAGACGAATGGTAAACATAAATATAGATAAATTCTGACAAAAAATTGTCTGGTACGAATCAGAGATACAACTTTCCTAGCTGTAGACTGAATAATTGATTCAATATAATATTTCCACTTTATCCCAAGAAGTCGCAACAAGTCCCATTCATGGAGGTTAACATCAGCCATAATGATGGAATACAGAAAGGGATCTATCAAATGGTTAAGAGAAAGCGGTTTTAAAAGGCCAGCCCAATATGCCAAATACAGGTTGGGGATACTAGAATCAAGCAGGTACAAAAATTTAAATACCTGGGAAGTGTTATAACAGAAAATGGAAAGTGCGACACAGAGATCCGAAGACGAATTGGCATGGCGAAGGAAGCATTCCAGAAGTTGAGTAAGATATTAAGAAACAGGACAATTTCGCTAGAAGCAAGGAAGAGAGTACTGGAGTCCTTCAATATGGCAGTGAATGCTGGACAATATCATCAAAGATGAAGGAAAAACTTGAAGCAACTAAAATGTGGTTCTACAGAAGGATACTGCGAATATCATGGTTCGAGCATGTAAGCAATGATGAGGTCTTGGAAATGATGGAAGCAAAAAGGAAATTAATATTGAGCATCAGGAAGAGACAGCTGAAGTTCCTGGGAGATGCAATGAGGAAGGAGGGCTTGGAGAACCTAATACTAACAGGCCATAGAGAGGGAAAGCAACGGATAACATATTTGAAGGACCTAATCAGGTGGATGATGGAACGAGGATTGCATGGTGTAACAAGAGAAGGCGTGCTCAGAGCCACCAGGGATAGGGAAACGTGGAAAGCCATGATCGCCTGAAGGAACAGGGCACATAGAAGAAGAAGTTTTGTTTTGGTGGCGTTAAAATTAACTAGCCATTGGTACCCCAGTTGACAGCAGTTTCTAGGCCACTTTTGAGATCAGCTGCAAATTAATATTAAACTGATATGACTTAGAATGATAGTAAAACACAACAACTGGAACAATATAATGTAATAAAGAATAACAGATAGAATAAATGTTCTACCCGAAGATTTTAACAGTCTTATTGTTGGATTTTTTCTTAAAAGAAACATACTTCGGCCTCTCTTTGGGATATCCAAATTACTATCATATCAGTCAGTTAAGTGCCATACGTGAAACACGCTTGGGCGATCATGTCTCAAAAGATACATGACTGACTGAGCAGAAGATTATCCCGCAGTAGGTTGCCATTGCATTATGCAGTAGATTGGTTGCCAGCCAAGGCTATAAAACCCAATCTGTCCTGTTATTTAACCCATAACTGGAAGGAAGAGACGGATTAATACCTTTCCCAAGGGAATTTGCGCGTAAGTGAATGCAATGAATACAATTGGATTTCGAACTCGGCTCCCCGATTTCTCGTTCTGAGCCGATATCCATTGCACCACAACGCACATCCATATACTACCATATACATGGTAGTTCATATTACGAAAACTCTATCACTGTTGCAATAGTACAGAATTATGACCTGGCTGTGCTGGCCCAGCTTTATGAAAAAGTAGGAAATAGCCATTTACTGGAAATAAAATACTATAAAATCGTTAAAGGTAATTTTCTATAGTTAACATTTGGGATTCAATAGGAATAAACTAAACTATATTAATATATATACATTGCAAAGAAGACTGACTTTTGCGCTATTATACGTATATTTAATCCGGTTGTGAAATAGCATGAAGCGCTAGCAAACACAAATTTAAATTACATAAACACAAGATGTGATCATCCCAAAAGCATAATCAAGCATATTCACAAAGGAATAGAGCATAGGCTATCAAAAAATACGTCAAGCAAAACATTATTTGATAAAAAGAAAAGAAACTATGAAGATGCACGAAAAAAATCTGGCCATAAGAACATTTTAGAATACAATCCCCAACACAACAGACAAATAAAAAACAATGAAAGAAAACGAAACGTAATCTGGTTCAACTCACCATTTACCTTAGAAATAAAAACCAAAATAGAATAAATATTTTTTAAACTGATCGATAAACACTTCCCAAAAAGCCCAGAACTAAACAAAATTTTCAATATGAATACAATCAAGGTATAGCCGTAATAGTAATTTAGAAAATTCCATAAAGAAACAAAACGCCAGAAATTTAAATAGCATCGTACAAAACAAAATCATTAATAAGAAATGTAACTGCAGGGATACAAAATAAATGCCCACTTCATGACTTTGTAATACAAAACAAGTCATTTACAAAGCAAAAGTACATGACTTAAATGGTCAAAAAAAATATTTGGGATCAACCAAACATACTTTTAAGACCACATTTAAACTAGAAAACTTTAAAAATTGTACAAAATTGGCTAGCTACGTGTGAAAATTGAAATTAAAATATGGAAAAAACATAACGTATAGTATAGTGAAAACAGGCAAGCCTTACAACCGTAGCAAAATATGTAGACTGTGCCCGGAAGAAAAGCTATTATGTTTTTCCCAAACAAAAATGAATTACTGAATAAAAGGACAAAAATTATGACTAAGTGCAACCCTACCATAAAATATCTATTAGGGTCATACAACCATGGCTGAAAACGTTATGACTTCTTCTAATTTTTGAAAATTGCGCGTTCATAAAACATTTTCGTTACGTGAGCGTTCTAAAAAAAAAAAACAAACCCAAAAAACGATAAAATCAGTTATTGCAAATCGCCTGAAGACACCACGTGGTAGAAACCCAGGTCGCGCAACTCGTTTACAAATGAATATATATATATATTTTTTTTCTAAACATATACTGTTAAATATAAAAGAACATGAATGTCTATTATGTTCAAACCTGCGCCATTCTAAACATCGTATTTTGGCTTTAATTCAGTTGAAAATAAAGACAAAAATTCTCCAACATTTGGATATTTTTTTTATTAACTTGGTTCTAAGCTTTCGGCTCACATGAGCCATCTTCAGAGAGGTTATAAGGACGGTAGCACAAAAAAAATCCACCATCAGCGACGATTTTATATTTTTGATGGTGGATGTTTTTGTGTTACCGTCCTTATAACCTCTCTGAAGATGGGTTAACAGTATATGTTTAGAAAATTATTTGCTGCCTCGATACACTAAATAATATATATATATATATATATATATATATATATATATATATATATATATGTATATATATACATATATACATCTATCTATCTATCTATCTATCTATCTATCTATCTATCTATAACGACAGCAGTTTATGAAAGTTATTTAAAGACGCTTAGATATCATATGAAAACTTATATATAGATAGAAAGGAAAATGTAAGTTTCTTAAAGACGCAAAATATTGAAAATGAATCTATACATCAATAAGGAAATGTGTCTTGAAGAAGCAAAAATATCCCTTGAAAACATATATATCTGTCGACTAGTCTGTGTATTTTTCTTGAAGATGTATAAATAACTCTCTAAAACGTATATATATATATACGTCAACAAGAAATGTATGTTTCTTAAAAACGCAAAAATATCTTTTGAAAAAAGTTCATTAGACGGATAAGTATCTTTTGAAAAGTTATATATAGATTGACAAGTCAATGTATGTTTGTATGTATGTCTTTTAAGGAAGCAAACATTTCCTTGAAAACATATATATCGGTCGATAAGGCAATATAAGTTTCTTGAATACATATAAATATCCCTTGAAAACGTATACATAGATCAAGTTGGCTATGTAAGTCTTTAAAGAAGCATAAATATCCCTTGAAAATAGTATATATAAGTCAACAACGAAATGTAAATTTCTTAAAAACGCATAAATATCTATATATAATGTATATATTGGTCAGCAAGACAATGAAAGTTCCCTAAAAACGCATAGGTATCTCTTGAAACGTATATATAGGTCGTTATGGTAATGTAAGTTTATTAATGACGCAAGCATATCCATAGAAAACCTACATATCTGTTGACGAGTCAATGTAAGATGCTTAAAGATGCATAAATATCTTTTAAAAATGTATATATTGGTTAACAATGTTACCTAAATTTCTTAGGGACGCAAAAGTCTCTTGAATATGTATATATAGTTCGACAAGGCAATGAAAATTCGTAAAGACGCATAAATATCTCTGGAAAACGTATATATAGGTTGACATCTACACATCCTCTTTAAGGGCTCTTAACCGTCCTTCTCCTGTTATCCTACTCAAACCCCACTCCACCATCCATCTACTAAAGTCTCTCAAGTATGTCACACTTTGCTTTCCCTAGTCTTTTCTTCTCTCTATCGATACCGTGAGCATCATATTCTCCAAGCCCTCCCCTTTCACTACATGTTCCAGCAACTTCATCTGTCTTTTCCTGATGTTAAGTATTAGTTTCCTTTTCGTGTTCATCCCCTTCAAAACCTCGTCGTTGCTCGCATGTTCTGTCAATTGTATCCTCAGCATTTTTCTGTAGAACGAAATTTCAGTTGCTTCAAGTCTTTCCTTCATCTTCATAGTTGATGGGCTTGGGCAAATGAATACTTTGAATGGGGTAACAGGAAAAAGCGTGCTAAAAACTACAAGCGATAGGGAGTGGTGAAAAGCCATGATCACCTACGTCCTGAAGGGACATTGCACATAGAAGAAGAAGAATGGCGGATAAAAATCTATTGAAAGCGTGTACATATGTCGACCTAGCAATATATGTTTCTTACAGACATATAAATATCTCTTAATAACGTATATATACATCTACAACAGCAATAATAGTAAGTTAAAGAAATACACATATTTGTTAGATTAACTGCGAATATGAAATCACGGATACATAGACATAATTGAAGTGACACTTATAATCAGGTAACTCGGCTCAAAGCAATGGTTAAAGTGGCTGGTCTGATTAACCATTACTATTAAAT
Organism: Ascarosepion bandense; assembly: GCA_037127315.1. Taxonomy (NCBI): domain Eukaryota; kingdom Metazoa; phylum Mollusca; class Cephalopoda; order Sepiida; family Sepiidae; genus Ascarosepion; species Ascarosepion bandense. The sequence continues at coordinate 541,847 of JBBBDQ010029239.1, forward strand.
AGTTCCATTCTCATGCCGGCGTCTCATACAATGATTATATTAAATAACCCAACAAAGTTTGGCATGTGGCAAAATCTAACCTAATTTGCTTACATAAATATCAGATGAAGAATAAGTTTATCCGAAGAAATATTTTACTTTGAGAAAAAGAAAAAAAAGAAGCAGACATAGAACAACAATGACAATTTTTTAATACAAAATGTAAGTTCTTTTATGTTGTTAACGTTTCGGTCGTCGCTTAGCGAGGATAATTGTTACTATCAAACTAAAACTATAAAAAAAGTTATAAATAGCTTAAAACATTTTTACAACGAATAGCAAAGAGAAAGAAAGAATCCTTACTGAGCATAATGTCATATCAGTCAGCTAAGTTCCATACGTGATACATGCTTGGGTGGTCATATCTCGGAAAAGACATGAGTGGCTGGGCAGAAGATTTTCTCTCAGTAGGTTGCCATTACTTTCTGCAGAAGACTGTTTGCCAACCAAGACTATAGAACCAAATCTGTCCTGATATTTAAGCCATGGCTAAAGGGAAGATGCGGATTAATTAATTCTTCTTCTTTATGTACCGTGTTCTTTCAGGACACAGACGATCATGGACTGCCACTTGCGTCTATTGCGTCTATCCCTAGTCGCTTTTAACATTTTGTTTTCTTAGTATCTCCCTAAACCTCGCTTGTCTCGCGCTGCTTTCTCCCGTCACTCTTTCCGTCTATCCGTCCTGTGAGTATTAGATTCTCTAAGCTCTCCTTCCTCATAACGCGTCCCAGAAACCTAAACTGTTTCTTCCTGATGCCAGTTTTCTTTTCGTTTGCGTCCTCTCCAAAATTTCGTCAGTGCTCACATGTCCGTTCCATGTTAATCTCAGTATCCTTCTGTAGAACCACATTTCTGTTGCTTCGAGTGTCTCTTTCATCTTTGAGGGGATTGTCTTGAATTCGCTGGCATATAGAAGGACAGATATAAAATAACAGTCAATGCTCTTTTCTTTGTTTCCAACAAATCTTCCTGTCTCTCAACACTCCGATTAGCTTTTGAAATGCGTCGTTGGCCAAGCCAATGCACCTTTGAATCTGAGTGTCGCTCTTTCCATCTTTCCATCGTCTTTCCATCATTACATACCAACTAATTAAATTCCTGCAGCTGTTTGATTTTAGTATCCCCGACATGTAGTTGGTATTTTGATGTCCCCATTTTGTTGATCGTCCATTTGGTTTTCTTGAAGTTTATATTGAGCTATTTTTCCTTACTTTCTATTACTAACTTCTGTCGGAGGTCCTATTTTTCCTTTCCAAGTCTGCTATTAGCACTACACCATCCCCATAACTTATACCGTTCAGACTGTGGCCGCCAATGACGAATCCTGGTAGAACGTCTAAGTTTCTCAGAACTGTTTCGTTGTACATGTTGAATAGATCCGGTGAGAAGAAATATCTTTATTTTACACACTTTTCTATTTTCGTACATCAGCTGAATTTATTTCCTAGTACATAGGCAGTTTGATAAAAACAGTATAAGTCCACGTATGTTAAAGTTGGTTGATTAAGAATAAAGTGTTGAATGATGTCTGAGTTTAAATAAGTCAGTATGTTTGTGCTTGAAAAAGAGAGAGTGAATTTGCATATAAATACACACACGCAGAGAGAGAGAGAGAGAGAGAGAGAGAGAGAGAGAGAGAGACAGACAGACAGACAGACAGACAGACAGACAGACAGACAGACAGACAGACAGAGGGTAGAGGTATCCATTGAACTTTCTTCTGTAGCTTTGGACGTAAACTATCAAAATCAGTAGACTATGGACGTCAGTTAATTTAAGTCGTAGGTAGTCGAACCGGGATACTTTTGAAGCCGGTATCTCTACTGAATTTTTCTTTGCAGACTCCATTTATATTTCTCTTTAGAGACTTAAGACTTTTCATTCAGAAAATAAAACATTTCGATCGGTTCATTATTCTTCCTCTCATGTCATGTGGTATGGTTCTATTCTACACCCACACTGAAGAAGAATTGATTGAAACTGATTTACATATTTGCAAAAGCGAAGACGCGGGCATTATCTTGTATCGTTACATATATGTGTGCTTTTCCCACAGTCAGTTGCCTAACTTATGTAATTGCCGGAAATTTCAGTGAATGTAAGAAGTCTTTTTGTTTACAGAGAGACGTATTTACTGAAAGAAAAACCCAGGCAATATTGAAAGGAAAAACAAACAATGATTTCAACAGGAAAAAATCCACTCCTAAATTTTGCTTTTTCGGTGTGTAAAGTTTTAAAAGTAAATTTGTATGTCTTTTTGGAGTCATTTGGGAAGAAATTCTAAATTGTGTTTTTTCAATTCAATAAAATTGTATCGGGTGAAAGACAGCAGACAGATGAATGGTTTGGGTTGTCTGTTAAGGCAAAAAAGGTTATTTAAACAATACATTTTTTTCAGTCAGCTCCCTCATTTTAATTATGAATTCATCACCACGAAATGAACTCATCATGCGAAATATTTTGCCATTAAAAAACGTCATTAAAACTTAAAAGACAAAAAAATCAATGAATAAGTTTAAAAAAATCATAACGGCGTCAAAACGATATTTTTGAAAGAAAAAAAATTAAATTTTATTTTTTAATTTTATTTTCTTAATTCAATGAGACGGCAGTAAAATTATTATTGTTTTTGCTTTAATTACTTTTCTGAATTCCAGAAACGATAAAGAAACCGTCGGCATAATAATAATAATAATAATAATAATAATGTTGGTGAAAAGGGAAAAAGTGCATTAGAATATTATAAACTAAAAAAACTTGTACTGACACACATAAAAATAACCTTTCCTTTGTAGAAATCACTTTTATCATTGAAATAATTTCCTCCAAAAGATTCTTTTCTACTTTCTTTTGAGTTCACCCCACTTTTCCTTAAAAAAATATCTTCACAGGTGCATGTTACACTTTTAGGTTTTCTTCAAGTTAACCTCATGTTCTCTCTTATTTTTCTATTTTTTATTTAATCAAAAGAATAAAACTAATGCAACATTTTCCATTTCTTTCCTTCTCCTTTTTTATTCTTTTAAACCACATTTACAAAAAAAAAAAACCAAAAAAAAAATCATAATCTTCGAACAGTTATCGGCATCAGCTCATAAAACAGGTTGTGCGCATTCTTTGATGAAGAATGAAAGGCAATTCTGCGCATGCGCTTTTCACCGCCTACAAATGCGGATTTAGCTTAAACAGACTTGATAATGGGCTACTTGCCAATATTAAAGCTAAACAAAGAGTGCTTCTTCCCTGAAAAAAAAAAAAAAAAAACGGGCCTGAAAAATCATGTACTTAATGGATTTGGATTTTTGCACACGGCACACATGCAGAGATTATTAACAGCGTTGCACCGGCCACTCCACTTACAAACATAATTGGTCCCAGATGGCGTTTGTAAGTCGAAAATGATCGCATAATGTTCTTAAACTAGAACTGTGTAATAAATCATTGTTCTAAGGCTCCTTTCATGAGTTAGAGTTTTCATATTTCCCATTGGTGGCCACTGGTATTCGAATCAAGTTAAAAATCCAGGATTTCGGAAGCCAATTTTCAAGACAGTCCAAGCACACCTTTTTGAACTTTGGTGTAATACAATCTTGATAACTTTTTTTGTTCTCTGGCTAAATTCTTATATTTTTCAAACTTTTAATTTTAACATGTGATTTTTTAGAACCTCTATATCCACACATATAACATCCTATTTTTTTTATAGTGTTTAGATTGTCTCATGACCTGAACTGAATTTTTATTCTGATTTTTGTTTGGTTTGTTTGATTTATGGCATGTCAATATTTTTCAAGTTATTTAACGCCGTATTCTGTCTTACTTTGAAAAAGTGCTCAGTACGAAAGTAGAGCATAGATATATATTATTATTATTATTATTATTATTATTATTATTATTATTATTATTATTATTATCATAAAATAATAGCATACTGCAACTTACTAGCTATAAAGTTTCAGTGTTCAATATGCCATCATCAGACAGTAAAATGTAGTTAATTTACTGGGTTATATATATAGTTGAAATTTAAAAAATAAAATAAAGCTAGAAGAAAATAAAGAAGGTCATCAAATGAGATGAATAAAATGGAGCAGGAGGTTATTGCATTTTAAAAGAATTCAATGCACAAAATGTTTTACCAAAGAAAAGTAGACATGTCAAAAGCTTAAACCGAAAATAAGATAGTAGCATAGAATATAAAAAGTAAAGAATTGGAAAAAAATATTACATCATAATGGATAATAATAATATAAAAAATAAAAAAATATTAAATCATAATGGATAATAATAATATAAAAAAAAATATTACATCATAATGGATAATAATAATATAAAAAAAAAAATTAAATCATAATGGATAATAATAATATAAAAAAAATATTACATCATAATGGATAATAATAATAATATAAAAAATAAAAAAATATTAAATCATAATGGATAATAATAATATAAAAAATAAAAAAATATTAAATCATAATGGATAATAATAATATAAAAAATAAAAAAATATTAAAGAGTTTTGCTAATATAAAAAACCCAACAAGATGAGAAAGAACATAAGTGAAGTTTTTAAACCATAAGTACTAGATAAAAGATGATAAAATGTCAATTAAATAAGTTAAATTTTAAGTTATATAATTAAAGGGGTACATGTTAAAGATAAGAGCAAATAATAAATATATTGATATAATTTTAGATATATTTAAGAGTATGGAAAATTCTATGGTGGCAAAAATTATTGATTTCATAACGTTGGTTCGACAAGCTAGTCCTTGGGAACCTAATTATTTTTTGCTTGTTAGCAAAAGAAACATATTTGATATAAAGATTTTCATATCCTAACCTTTGTTGATATTTTCCTTTTAACTGTAGGAGTTTTATTTGCATCTTTCAATTGCCAGTAGTATTTAGAGAGAGAGGTAGAATTACTATATTTTATTATTGAAAAATAGGTCATGCTGATAAAAACGCGTCTTAAATCTATTTTTAGTACATTCCATATCTTATTTGGTAAAATTACGGTTTTCAGTTGTAAAGATGGTAGCTTGGTATACTATGGAATTTGTAAGGCATGTATTTTGCAGAGAACATACGTTAGGGTTAGCACAATTGCAAGAATTGGTGTTATCATTATTTACAATAAATTAGTTATGATTAATATCATTTTATTGTTTTAGGAATTTATTATTGTGTTTTTTTATTATCATATCAAGATTATCAGTGTATCTATAAATAAGTTTCAGTGAATTTTTATCAAAATTTTTGTTAAGGGGGTTATTAGTTTGGGATGGTTTCTGAACTAGGTTAAGGAATGTATTGCTTAACTTGGTACTAACCATTCGGTTAAATGGTGGTGTGTACCAAATTATTTTTCTATTTTCATTATGCTTGGTATTATGATTAATTTGCTTACGATATAAAGCAATACCCAGGCACACATAAGTTAACACTTCTTGAACCTCAACTAATTAACCTACTTTGTGTTTGTTTGATCTTGGACCGGCCAAAGTAGAATTGCCTGTTATCATCTGGCTAAGTTAGTCCAGACACGCGAGAGGTCGGTATAGATTTAAGACCAGATTTAATGCGATCAGCGGTAGCTGGAAAACGGAATATAATCAGTCCAATCAGTTGGCCTGTATTTAAATAATACATAATAGTAACAATGCTCTCGGAGACAGTGGTTTGCTCAGTAGGTTCTAGCAGCACGACGATTTCGGATCGACCGTCTTCTTCAAGTCACAGGCCTCAAATCTGCTAATTTCGTTTTCCACCTCCGTTTTATTGAAAAAGGCACAAAACCGGAATGGTAAAGGTAGCTACGGGAGTTCAATTTTCTCTCACTGTATGATTTTTACCAGCCCAAAATGAAAACAATATCAAACTCTTATTGCTTGCCTGTCTGTACCCAAAGCACAGGTAGCTGAAGACAGGATATTCCCACAGTCCAATTTTGATACAGGACCAAAGAATTTTTCCAAACAGGACGACAATATTATGTGTATGATTCTTTTACATAGATTTAATCAATTCGGTTATATATATATATATATATATATATTTTTTTTTTTGTTGGTACAGAACATGATTATAGCTACGAAAGTATGTAGCTGAATACAATTTGTCATTTTTAAAAATGTAGCAATCTGTTTCACTCCAGCTCTTCAGGCCTCATTGGATGATAAAGAATTGAAATAAAATAAATTTACAAATAAGTGAATAAGCAAAAACATTAAAAAATGAATAGTATGACAGGCAAAGAAGTACCAGAGGCTAATGATAGCAAGCCTTCGCAAACATTCACGCTGTTTACAGAGAGAAGGTATGCGGGACCTGATGTACAGAGCCTCCAGCACCCTTAAATGGAATACAAAGTGTGACCGGGACACAACCGTGAACCAGTTCACACTAAACATAGCAGCACACTTTCTCTTATTTATAAGGTGCTCGCATATTGAAGAACCATAGGTATTTAAAACAGGTTCATTAGAAGCCAAGGTATGATTCCTGATCTTGCTTGGTACAAGCTGTTTTATTCTCATATCCACAATAGTACTTTTAAATTACAGAATTTACTTGAAGATTTGGGGGAGAACATTCTTGTGACTAGAAGAAAACAATAGACCGGGCATCAAACACTACACAAACCTCAGCCGAGAAATAACAGGCACAAACTCTTGATAAAATCTGTCTAGTCAAGCTTCCACAGCCAACGTTAAATCCAGGGAAGTCTGAGATAAGCAGGGTATTTTAAAATGATATGACTTCTCTGAAATCAGCGGATAACGAAATGAACAGTATTGGAGGGATACCACATACCACATAAGGTCTTCACGACAAAATTAATTTCATCTTCCAGAAAAGCCCCCGAACAAATGATTAACGCCCTATGATTTAAGATTTTAATAAGGTTTTTCTTTCGCTTTCTTGGACAAAAGGAATCCCATCGCGTATATAACCCCGCAAATGTAGATTTCCTATATACCTCAGTATACTGTTAGGTGGATGTGCGTTGTGGTGCAGTGGATATCGACTCGGCACGATAAATCGGGGAGTCGAGTTCGAATTCCAGTTGAATTCCTTGCATTTACTTACGCACAAATACCCTTGGGAAAGTTATTAATCAGTCTCTTACCTCCAGTTATGGGTCAAATAATAGGACAGATTGGGTTCTATAGCCTTGGTCGGCAACCAGTCTACTGCAGAAGGCAATTGCAACCTACTGCGAGATAATCTTCTGCCAAGTCAGTCATGTCTCTTTCGAGACGTGATCGCCCAAAGCGTGTATCATGTATGGCATTCAACTGACTGATAATGTTAGATGATATTGTTGTTCTGCATGGCAGTTAGTGTTGGAAAATTTCCTCAAAGACGAAGAGACTTAAAGCAACAGAAATATGGTTCTACAGAAGTGTTCTGAGGGTACCATGGACCGAACATGCGAGCAACAACGAAGGAAGGTTAGCAACTAACGATCGACTAATAACCTCCAAGTCATTAGTTTGGAAGTTGATGACGGGTATCATAGCAGAGGAGATTTATGTTGAATTTATATTTGAAGGCTCAAAGATTACTTCCTGAAGAACAAAAAAGGCTACAAAAAAAAAAAACCTCAAGGATTAATAATGATTTTTTATTCAACGATAGTGTGAGGTGAAAATACGAAGCAAATTCTATTCAAGGTATAGATAGACTACAAGAAAGTCTATGACATGGTGCTACATTTCTGGATAAAATGCCTTGACATTCTGGGAATATCAAATTTCAAATTAAATTAAGTCGTTATTGGAAGACAGTATATCATGGAAAGCGAAAATGATATAAGGTGATGAGTCACTTGGAGAAGATGTAGAAAGAGTGGACTCACTTTCGCCTCTTACCTTTGGTATACGTCTGATCCAACCGTCTATAGAGAGCCAAAAGTGGCTATGAATTTTCTGTTAATGAATGAAAATCAGATTTATTTTCATGGAGGACTTGAAAAATCGCATACCAGGATTTAAAAGTGATTCTTTGATTTAGATGGTTCGAGTTGTCAGTGAAGATATTGGGATGGAATTTGTCTTTAGAAATGCGCCACCCCAAATATCAGAGAAAACATAGTTGAGTTCAAGGAAAAACAATTATTGAATGGAGAATTCATGAAATCGTTGAACAAGGGAGAGAACTATAAGTACTTTGGCATTTTACAAGCCAACCAGGTGAAGCTTATGGAAACAAAAAGTTAAAGGCTCTCCTTTCAGGCATGTAGGGAGCACTGTTTAAACAAGACTAAATGGTGAAAATATAATATTAAGCCTTCAAATGAACATAAATCTACTTTGATATGATACCCGTCATCAACTGCCAAATAATGGTAGGCATGTTATTGACCGATAATTGCTAACCTTGATTTGGTATTATTTTTATACTGTTCAACCAACAGATATCCACCCAGGAACAACATAAGTTGTATTTTTACATCACTTTGGACCTTTTCAACTGATTTGTGAATATTTAATTATTTCAGTTTATTTATCAAGTTTTTTAAGTGACGGTGAATGTTCTATTAGTTAACAGTGTTTCTTGAGAAAGAAGTCCAGTCTAAGATTTATCCGAAAAATAGAACTTTTATTATAATAATAATCATTATGCATGTAAAACCCAGTATCCGTTTACATTTACGAGCGGCTGATTTTTCTTTTATAATCATTTCAGTCTAATTAAGAGTGCGTAGGGTTTTGAAGTGTGTGTGTGTGTGTGTGTGTGAGAGAGAGAGAGAGAGAGAGATAGAGAGAGAGAGAGAGAAAGGGGGAGAGAGAGAGCAAAGGCACAGGGGATGTTGAAGAAAAGATAAGAGAGGGATGGGAATCAAGTAGATAGAAGACGGCAATTGCCGTTGCATTTAAATTTTTGGAGATTGTATCTACCATGGAAGGAAGCAAATAGCAGGGAGTTCCACAAACAGGAAGTACGGGAAAATAAGCTGTTAGAGTAGAAGTGATTTTTGTATTTAACTATTTCAAGCGTAAATAGGTGGGATCTTGATGTCAATCTAATAGCACGAGTAAATACATGCGGTCGGGGAACCAGGGAAAAAAAAACTCGTCTGAGCGGTTGCCATGAAAATACTTGTAGAAAAAAGAAAAAGAAAAAAAAGGGGGATACCACATCCAGCCGGTGAGAAAACGACTAAAAGCGAGCTGTTATATTGGTTATATGGCAGATCCTCCTTTGAATTTTGTCGAGAACCTCAAAATGAATGGCAAAAGCACCCGACAAGATATGGAAACAGTATTCAATGCACGGACGAATGGTAGATTTATAAATGTCCAAAATAAATTTCGACGGGAAAAACTACCTATCATTACTAACCCAACATTTCCTAGGTTCGAATTCCTTACAAAATAATAATAATAATAATAATAATAATAATAATAATAATAATTATGATAATAATAATAATGATGATGATAATAATGATGATAATAATGATGATAGTAATAATGATGATGATAATAATAATAATGATAATAATAATAATAATGATGATAATAATAATAATGATAATAATAATAATGATGATGATAGTAATGATGATAATAATAATGATAATAATAATGATGATAATAATAATGATGATAATAATAATGATGATGATGATATTAATGATGATAATAATAATGATGATGATAATAAATAATGATGATGATAATAATAATAATGATGATGATGATAATGTTGATGATGATAATGATGATGATAATAATGATAATAATAATGATGATAATAATAATAATGATGATAATTTCTCGTTTATGCCTTCCTTCTCATAATTTATTCTTATTCTTTTCCCCTGTTTCCCTAATAAGACTAATAATTATTTCAATTATTTGTGGTTTACTAGATGACGATTTATGCAGTTATTAATTTTTTTAACTTGAAAGCTTTTAATGTGGACATTGTAAGTCTTCAAAGATCAATTTCACTATTTTCTCAATCTTATCATGAAGATGATGATAATCACAATTATTATTGCCATGTTTGTTATTGCTGTGCGAACAATTATTTCATTATTGTTTTAACTTCAAAGTGCTCCTTTTATATTAAGACCAGCATTTTTGATGGTTTTCAAGTTATTGTCATCACATTAATAACAACAACTACAATAAGTGCTAGCAACATTATCATCATAAGATAGCATTTTGACTGCGATCATATTGCAGCTAATGTTAACATTATTGTTTGTTGTTAGTATTTTCGCCTTTATATACTGTACTTACTGCGTTTACTTCAAAGCCTTTTAAGTAATATTGAAATAAATATGTAGCAGTTGAGAAGGATCTGTTTAAAGTTTTCGTGACGTCTAGCTGGTTGTAATAACCACATTAATAATGAGTATAGTGAGAATAATGTCATAAAGAAAGAACAAAGAAGGAATAAAAGAGAGAAAGAGGGAAAAGATGAAAGAAAGAAGGAAGGAAATTAAAAAAGAAAGACGCAAAGAACTTCAAATGAAAAGATCTGCACGCATTTCTGATTTGTAATACTTTAATGGGGTCACTTTAATCTAACACTCTTTTTCTCTTTGTATGCAAAGGGTCATGTTCATTACCATCTAGTGACAATCTTTTTCTTTATCGATTCGGCACAGGACGAACCCTCAAAGGAAACGAGTATTAAGAAAAGGAAATATTTAGTACAGGAGACGCATATTAAAAAAAGAAGAAAACATGGAATAAAATTTTAAAAATTATTTAAAAAATGCTTAAGAAGTGAAGTTTGCAGTTTAATATCGTTTATTATTAGAGCAGAATTCAAATCAGGCGGTTAATAACAATGAGGAAGTTAAGGGAGAATATTCTCGTTGGGAATGAGAGAGTTTGTTAGGTACAAATAAAACGGTGTATCAACATACTGATGCACTCAGAAGGTGGGAATTAAAAGATGAAATTAATTAATTAAGGGTGGCTAGCACAGGGAACACAAATAAAAGAAAGACGGTTACAATGATGAAAAGATAATGTTTGCATCTGCGTAGAAAGAAAAAATGAAAAAAGAGAGAGAGAGAGAGAGAGAGAGAGAGAGAGAGAGAGAGAGAGAGAGAGAGAAATATTTTACGTATATGATAAAAAAGAAATCAAGAAAGGTAGACGCTTAATAGAAGAAGTAGTTGCCCATTTCTCACCGCTCCGGTAGTTTGTATTCGAGTTCAAATAAAGGCCGGCATTTCAAATGCTGTTTTCAAAGCGGAAAACATTTCACTTCTTGAAAGATTGACGCCAAACAATATATTGTTTCATTCTATCAGCAAAGAATAACTTTGCATCATTTAGGACACGTTTGCGTCTCATTCATTCTTTAGAGTGAGAATTTTTTGAAGATAATGATTTAGTGATATCATTTCAATTTCTAATCGCTGCTATACATTGGAAGTGACTTGACTAACAGCCATTTTTGTCGACCTTTGAATGAGTAAGAAGTAAATAACAGACATTTAAAGATATAAAAAATAAGAAAAGTTACAGAAATACGTTTTATCCGAATTATTAACAGTTGTTTTAATTTCAAATTATAAGAAAATTGAAGCCATGACAATTGTATATGCAACTGTATTAATACTAATTTTAACAATACGTTCTTTGTTTTCTACTATAACATACGAAGCTGGATCAATAGTTTGCATAATTTTGATCTAAAGCCGTTACTAAATGAAGAGATGCAAATTTACAAAGAATATATATATATATATATATATATATATATATATATATATATTGTAATGCTTTTTTATCCTAAACATTGTATGTCAGCTGATCATATTTTCAAATGTCCTCAACAGTTCAAATTCAAATTCAAATTTCATGTATTGATTGATATAACAAATACAACGTCAAGATAAAAAAGTAAGTTTAGAGAGAAATGATAAAAAGAAAGACTATATATATATATATATATATAGAGAGAGAGAGAGAGAGATAGAGAAAGAGAGAGACAGAGAACACACAAAGCAACAAATAAAGGTTAAAAAACTTTAAATAGGTGAGCAAGGGAAGATAAGTTAGCGATACGCAGAAACTGAAATAAATAGAATATATATATATATATAAAGAGAGAGGGAGAGAGTGAGATAGAGTGAGATAGAGTGAAAGAGAGAGAGAGATGAACAGACTGAAACACGCAGATACAGGGTATAATGAATGAATTGTCTAAATTACGCAAAAATGAAAATAGCACTGACATCCCAATTAAACAGATATATAAACCAAAATTACACAAAAAATATCTTTAAATACTAAAGAGTAAATTTATTTAATAAAATCGTCATTAGCTTCAACCACGGTCTCCAGACGACATCTGAATCGCTTGCAAACCTTCTGGATGGTATTATTGTTTAAGTTGGTGAATGGTAATATAATTCTTGCATTCAGTTAATTTTTGGTGTCAGAAGGGGTTTTGTTGGGCTCTTGTTCAACTGTGCACTACACATACAGTACTGCGCAAAAGTATTAGGACAAGAACTATTTTATCTTTTAGGAGGCATATTGACAAAAAATAAACAATTTAATTAAAGTAATTTTATTTGATCTATTTAACAAATGATTTAACAAGAAAAAATACGTTACAAAATAAATTTAATATTTACTATAATAGCCTTTTGCTTTGATCACAGCCTTCATTCTGTCAGGCATTGACATCACAAGCTTCTTCAATGTATCTAATGGTATCTTCTGCCAAGCAGCTTGTATTTGTTCCCAAAGTGTGTCTTGCGAAGTGACATTATATTTATCAATTCAAGAGAGGGGAATAAGAAAAAAGTCAGTCATCTCCAAGGATAATACAATAATGAGTAGTTTCAAAATAACTTGTTTAATAGAAAAAATAAATATAACTTCTTTTTAATGTATTTCTTTTACACCTATTTTAAATAATCAATCTTTATTAGCAATTTACTTGGCTTTTCACCCTGTATTTGAATTTCAGTGAGGTTTTTAGGAAAATCTTCCATGTCTTAATACTTTTGCACACTACCGTTAGTGTGCAAAAGTGTTAGGACAGGGGTGATTTTAAACTTTATTTTGATGCCTCATAAAAGATGAAATAGTTCTTGTACTAATACTTTTGCACAGTACTGTAATAAGCAAGAGATTTGCAGTCTGGAAAATTCGGTGGCTTGATTTAACGGGGAGATGTTTTCACAAAAACTTTCTGACAGCCAAGACTACTGCTTGAGTGGCACGGAGCAAAGTTCTGCTGGCAGATGTAACGTCTTCTACCAGCTAGCCTCTTGATTCAGGGCAGCACTACCTCTTTAAATCACTTCAAGTAGGCCTCCTTATTGAGTATGAGACCGACACCAACAAATTCAATAGTTCTTTTCTTATCAGAACGATTAAAGTGAGTTTTCCAAGCTGCCGTACCTTCGTAATCACCATTAGACTCATCCAACTCTTTCCGAATCTTTTGTATTGCCCTCCAATTGAGACCCAAACATTCTGAAATGTTCGTTTTGGAGCTTACGATGCAAATAATAAGCAGGGCAGAATGCCGTTTCCAAATTTCTGGTAGAGTGAATTGTATCATGGTGTTCATTTTCCGACGGGTGCTGCCTAATTCACCCTACTATAGTATAGTGAATTGTGCAGTCGACAAAATCAGAAACAAACAAAGCGCCTGCGCGAAATTAAGTTGTACGCTGTAGATATAAACTTATTTATAAATGGAACTTTGTGTGTGTGTGTGTCTGTGTGTGTGTCTGTGTGTGTCCATTACCTATAGACTCCGAAACGGCTGAACCAATTTTCTTGAAAATTTACACAGTTGTACTATAAGCGTCTGCGAGTGTTCTTAGCTAGATTTTGTGTCGAGATATCCCCGATAAATATCGAAAATCGATAATTGAAAAACTCGGGTTATAGAAGGAGTGGTCCGATTTTAATCAAATTTGATACACTCATAGAAAAAGACATAAGAAACGATATTCAGAAGTTTCAAGGTTGCAGTTCTTACAATAGTGCAGAAAATGGATAATATATATATATATATATATATATATATATATATATATATATATATATAAGTATTGTTGGAATAATATTCTTTGTCAAAAGAAACACTATTTTTAAAAAAGTGCTCAATACAAAAGTAGGGCATTTAAGAACCATCACATCACTTGACAAGACACAAAAGTGTTGAAACAAAATGGCTACTTTTGTAGTGATATTGTAACATATATATATATATATATATATATATATAAGGCAAGATATTTGTGTGTGTGTGTCTGTTTATCTGCCTCTATGTCTGTATTTTTTTCAGCCCTTTTATTTTAGTTTTTGCTTCGGGTTTGGTTCTAAGTCGGTATAATTGTAGTTCTTAGTCTCAGCCATGATACCATTTACTCAGAGGACTTATTTAGCCTTCAAAATTCAGTTTACGACGAAAAAAACTTATTTGATATCGATACCAGGAAATCAAAATTTGACTTACATCCATTCATTTTTCTTTCAGTTTACGGTTTCGCTTTCACTGGAAACAACTATTGCTTTTTAGTCTTTCGTGCCAACGACCAAAGAGTCTGAGCTCCAGGACCATGGATTAATTCTAAAGCTTTCATTACATCCGCGCAACGCTGGGCTATACTGCTAGTAGATAGATAAGTATGTGATCAGAAGATAGATTGTCTTGAAGAAACTAATCTAGATAGATAGGGAGTAAGACACAGGTCCGTGGGTATAAATATATGAAGATACCAGTACAAACAGGAAAAACAAAATTATCAAGACGCACACAACACAGGTCACACACACACGCAATCAGTAACAATAACCATACACACACTTCTTCCTCCCTTATAACAAACCGCTAACCAGGCTAAAGCACACACACACACACACACACACACACACACACACACACACACACACACACACACACACACCATTAGACCATAAAAACCCAACTAGAACACACACAGATACACACTCGCACACATACATACACGCACACACGTACAGCAGCAGTGGATAAAGTCAGCTAAAAAGCACGGTCATTCTGAGGATTTCTCTGCCATTCTGATGATGAGATTATAGTCTCGAAATATCAATAATATTAAACAGGTCATACAAACACCCCCCGACCTTCCTTTATTTCATTCAACGCATTGTGAGTGCCTTCAAGACATCACACATATAAATGTATATATACATACACACATATAGTCATCCGTAGACAGATCTGTTTCGATGTACCACAGCTCATCAGTATGGTTAGACATCCGATTGCTTTTAGCCAGGATTGAAACCCGACCGAATTGACATCAGTCGGCGATTCTACCACTAAGCTACGGGCGCTCTGTAGTAGGTTGAAGATTTTTATCGTGTGATATACCATGTAAACATACGCCAGTAGCTAAGAGTGTTCTAATTCATTACTGAATGAATGATGCGTATATATATATATATATATATATATATATATATATATATATATATATATTTACAGATCTTTTGTGGTACAGAACTTGAGTATTGCTTTAAAAGTAATAATTTTAATATTACAGGGCATAATGAGGGATAGAATTTAAAAGAAGGAAACAAAACTGGTTTCGCTCCTGCCCGTCAAAGTTTTCGGTTGAGAGAACTTACAGTAAAATATAATAGGTGTGAGAAATAAATTGGTCAATGATAGAAAAGGGGAATAAACTGCAAGAAACTTATCACAGCAAGGGCCAGTAACACTCTCGTTGTTTACACAGCGAGGGTCTGTAAGACTTGATGTAAAGAGACTCCTGCACTTTTAAATGGAAAAGTGAATGTGAATTGGCTAAAACGGAAAACCGAGATTTATTGCAAAATATAAAATTCTGGCATGACCGAAAATGGAAGAGGAAAAAAGCTGAGGCATCATTAACTATCTTATACTTAGCTAATCTGATTCACGACCCTGTCACTCATTACAATTTGCCCATTCACCAAAAGAACCGATCCATCCTCAATTAGACCACCATGTACCACAATATCATACTCTCAGGGAGATTAAGAAAAAAACCCTATGACATAAAAAATTCAAGATGATAAGTTTTATGTTTAAAAAATTGAAAAAGTTATAGAATGAGTGTGAAGGTGATGAACTCCAAAAACAAACTATATTATCAAGACAAATACACAAAATAAGGATAAAAGCTGGACCCGTCAAACCCTCAAAAGCAATGAGAGATGCCGCTATAGTCTGTCTTCAGACAAAATCAAGTAGCCCTCTCGCAAAGGTAAAGAGACAGATAAAAAATATATACGGCCATGGGGAAAGCAAAAATGCTGACCCAGTCGAGATGAGAAAGAACGAGTCAACAAACTGGGAAGGTTGGGAATCTGGATCTAAATCATAACCAAAGAAGGAGCCGGGAATAGGCCAAGAACGACATTTGTTCACATTAAGCAGGTACATAAGTACGGACTATCCTAACCAGGGAAGGGTTCCACAGGTAACCATCCCGGTATGACAAGGAGACTTAAAAGAAAAAATCAAGGCTAGCTCCGTTCACACGAACCAGGCTCACGTCAGTCACCCATTTTCGCTGAAGTCTATCGAAACCAATCACTTTCTATTAGTTTTAATCTTTATTTTGAGCTGATGCTCAAAAATCGGATTAGATCCTGATGAGAATAACGCTGAACTCGCGAAACTTTCTCCATTCGCGTGGTTAAAATCTCCATTAGTGCCGTGGCCAGCAGCAATAAAGCATCACCAGTTTCACCCCAGAATATGGGGGCGACACATTGTCAAGCGTATGCACGTTCAACAAGCACGAGCTTTTCGGGAGTGATACGAGCCGTTAACTCGTCAACATGGTCCTATAGGAGCCCGGAAAGAATGGTAGAAGGCATACGAAGCTGTTTCTTCTAGATTAAGGTCGCACCGTTTACATTCTGGCAAATCCACAAAGCCCCATATGAAGGCCGTGCCATTGAGAGGCAGCGCATTCCGAATCAATCGCCAGGTAAGCGAAAACTCAGGGTTGCTGAGATAACTTGCCACTGACACCCAAGACCAAAAAGAGCGAAGATCGCCCTCCCCTTAAATAATCCATGATAGAAAACTCTCCTAGATCGAGAAAGGTGAATGGACCAAGGAATAACAACATTCGAGCAGGAACTTCAATTGATCCCGGGCGCTCAGATGAGAGGATTGATAATAAGGCAAGGGAAAGTGACCCTCACAATCCCCTCCAAAATGGAATCCTCCGTCAATGCACGGCGTAGGAAGGACAGCCTCGAGGCGAGTTTGTGGCTCTCAGCACCCCCCTGACACGGACATTGGGCACAGATATCTCTGTAGACGTAATACTTGACTCCCCTCAGCAAGAGAGAGGAAATCAAGCGCTCGATCGCCTTCTTCCGTTTCCTACAGAGAGGAAGTACAGCCAAGTGGTAAAAGAAGATGAAAAACGTAGACGCTACACGCCTCCGTCCTGCTCTTCACGGACAACCTCATTCAGCGCCAAGTCTTAACCGCCACGCCGACCTTTGCCTGTACTTCTGTCCATTTTTCTCTAGTTGGAGGTTAGGTTCAAACCAAAATCCGAGAATTCGGACTGGACCGTCTGTTCAACCGAAAGGGCCCGAAAGATCAACCCCATTTCCAGGCACCTAACTGCAAGCCGGATGATTTCTCGCAGTTAATCTTGGTCCCTTTGACCCTTTTATACCGTTCAAGCGCCTTTAATACCAATTCTATGTCGCTGCGGCAGGACACGAAAGTAGATACGTCATCGGCGTACACGGAAAATCTCGCTCGAAATCCACCAGGGACAGCGGTTCCACATAGGGGCGGATTTCATTCCCTGTCCCTCAGCCGGCGAAGGAGAGGTTCCGACGCTAAAGCGTAAAGTGGTAGCGACAGTAGACAACCCTTTATGAATAATTGATTTTTATGCTCTTTTCCTCTGTAGATCTCTTTCAGTTTCTTATTTCTCTACGACCTACGATCTTCAAATATTTAAGTGGCATATCAATCGCCATCTTTTATCTTTCTGAAAACTGTTCTTTTATTGTGGTTTTTTCTCACTAAGTCTTCTCAAAGAATTGACACAGTTATAAATGTCATGTCGATAATGCCAAAAAGAGTATTCGAAGCAATTGTTCCAAGCCTGTGAAGGAAGCTAATAGCAATTTCTGCTGTTTTTAGCCATGAATAACACGGTCATGGAATAGTATACTTAATGTAAAAAGATACAAAACGAAAGAATTAACTGCTGAATTGACTTATCCATAAAGTGGTTTTAAAAAACTAAAAATGACACTTGTGCTTTGTTGTTCTACGACACGTTATCAGCAGTCAATGTCTGTCTATCTGTCTTTTAGTTTACTATACAATTTGTATATCTTCTACTTAACATTTGCACATAGTTACAATCCTATAAACCAATCTACAGCACCTCCCTGGACCGAAAAGGTTTAATGCCTTTGATTGTTCTCGAATTTTTTCTACAACCTCTTTCCTGCTTCTGGATTTTAGGTTTATACCCTGTTCATTTTAATGAAGATCATTGTCTCCTTTCATCTTCCATGTCATTCCAACTATCATGGATGGTCTCATCTTCTATTGCATTGTCTACTTTTCTTCTCTATGAACGTCTTCTTCCATCACGATTTCTTTCTTTGATATAATTACCGTGTTATGTCTCCTTTGCATTAGGAAATTCGCTCTCTCAGGGCTTGCTACTTTGTCTTTCTTATACTACACACACTATAAACTTTTCTCTCTTGATGTTCTGGGAATTGTGGAAATTAAGAAATTATTTTATCGAAATTAAAAGTTCAATAGGCAATCTACATTTATATATGTGTGTGTGTGTGTGTGCGCGTGTGTGTGTATGTGTGTGTGCGCGCGCGCGCGCGCTCGTGTGTGTGTGTGTGTGTGCAGGGCTGTAGCTGATGCTAAAAAAACACCAGGCACAGAGAAAATTGCCCGGATTTATTAGTTGACAATGTGATGACGTCATCAGTGTCATCCATTTCCAGAAACTATGATTTTTGCGGATTTTTCGGCTATTCCAATGGACATTAGACACAGAACGTGAGTATAACCAGTCTTTTCTCCTAAAATTAATAAATAAACAGAATTTACTGCGTTCATTCGGATGTTTTCTTCGTTTTCTTTCTTTCTTTCTTTCTTTCTTTCTTTCTTCGTGAATTGTTTAGTTTGATTTCTGATGAAGACATTTTTCCTTGTCCATATTTTCACTATGATTGCACGGATCGGCCCGGACCCGTGCCCGGTCTGCCCGGTAGTCAGATACGGCCATGTGTGTGTGTGTGTGTGTGTGTGTGTGTGTGTGTGTGTGTGTGTGTGTGTGTGTGTGTGTAAATATTAATGGTATTAATGGCACAGCGTCAGGATTTGAATGAATGAGTGGGTATTAAACTTTCTTTTCAAATAATTCTTTTCACTATTTTTCTTTTATGTTATTTTGAATACTTTATTTTGAAAGTATTTTTTAAATTTAACTTTTGAGAATTTCAATGCTAATTACATGCATAAAAGAAATGGTCCCTATTAAGGTTATTTATTTGAAAGCGTTCAACGAAAACATTGATTATTATCCGTCACTGGGCACAGAAAAGTATGATTTATTCGAAATCCCTTCATAAATGTTCCTTCTAATAATGGACCTAAGTTATGTGAAAAAGATAATTTACCACCATTTCTTGTGATGGAGGTCTCAAAATAAAACATTCGACGGTACTCATTCATTCATTTTGGATTTCAATGCAAAAGGAATATCCCACATTAGATAAAATGTCTTTATCAGTTTTATTTAAATTTTCTACTTATTGTTTATGCGAATTAGGTTTCTCAACTATAAAAATCATCAAATATAAGAATCGAGAAAAACAACGCTTAACTGAAGAAGAAATGAAGGTCTGCTTATTACACTTTTGACTAAACATTGAAGAAATCTCGAAAAAACACCAGGTAAAAGTTTCTCTCTAAATAAGCTGCACAAATATTTGAATATGAACATTGAAATAAAGTAAATTTATATTCGTGTGTGTATTATTTTGTATCTATTGTTTTATATCATGAGATTTAAATGTAAACATTTTAAAGATTTTGCTAAGTGTGCCGTAATATTTTCATTTGTTCTGAGGTATACCGTTACTTAATAAAGGTTAAGCAACACTATTTTAGGCAATAGCAGAATCTTATTAGGAATTTTAGCAAAGAAAATATCATTTTCACCCTTAATAGATAATATCTCCGCTAGGTGGCTATTTTCAAAAAGCGCACATCCTATTATGTATGCTTTGAAATCAGAACTGATCTCATCTCTACACTGCTTCAACTATTAATAAACTGAGCCGTCTACATCACGGGAGTATTTTCCTTCTTATTGAAGAAAGCGAACGAAGTTTGCCAAGAAATCTTTCCGCCAACACACAATGCTGCTAGGATCATTGATAACCAGTAACTATCTTCGACTCTTTGTTTCTGTAGAAGCCATTACGAACTATGGCAAAATTTCGTCCATGTTCCATCAGCCATGTCAAAGAATGGCGCAGTTCCTGTCAGTCTGGGTCTTAAACACCAGTGGCTTCCGATTCAGGTGCGCTGTGTTATTGATCCAAGCACAAACAAATTATATGTAATAATTATGAAGACTGGAGAGTGTCCAAGTCCCATGATATTACCTACTGAACAGTCGAAGTGCTAGGTATTGTACAAATAGACGCATAGACACATATTTGGCTTCACTGTCATCTACGTTCGATCTAGTTGCTTAGAGGTTAGGACATTGGAAATTAGTCAGTGTAGTCTGCAGTTCAATGTCGGATAGGTTAATATTGTTATCTAGAATTAATCTAAAAATATCAAGTCTTTGTGGATAAGAAACAAGTCGGTTGAGTATGTTTAGGGACGGTATTGAACAATAAATGCGTAAAAAAGAATTGAAAATTGAATTCAGACGAAATCAAAACAAGCAAGTACAATAACTGAACTATTTGGGAAGTGCTTTAACTGCGGCGGTAATGTAACGTCGAAATCCATAAGAAAATTTCGATAAAAACAAAGAAAAGTCGGCTGAACTGTTATGTAATATCAAACCACCTGTATGGCAGTAAATAGTAGACAATATCAGAAAGAGGCTTGAAGCAACAGATATATAGTTCTGTCTGCCATTGGAACACGTTCATTTTCTTTCTTGACTTTTGTACTCCCTCACACAGGCTTGTTACGCACACGCATCCCCCCCACACAAATAAGCACATTCTTATTACAGCTATTTTGAAGTTTTTCCTTTTATCCCATGTAGCTCCTTGTGTAAATGTATTGTAGTTTGTTTTATATTTATTGTTTTATGTTAATCATTTTTACCTGGACTTATACTGAGTTCGCCATTATTGTTTGTGGGATAAATTTTCCGCGAGATCGTAAATATTTACTATCACAACGCTGAGTAAATATTTACCCAAACATACTAATAACCAGCAACAATTCTACAGAAGAATACTAAGAATACTAAGAATACTAAGAATACTAAGAATACAATGAACGGAGTGACCAACAGGAAGGTTTTATGAAAACTGGGAACAAAAAAGCAGACTTATATTTAGAAAAGTAATATTTATAGGACACATAATGTAATATGCGTTGTGGTACAGTGGATATCGGCTCGGAACGAGAAACCGGGGAGCCGAGTTCGAATTCCAGTTGAATCCATTGTATTCACTTACATGCAAATACCCTTGGGAAAGGTATTAATCCGTCTCTTAATCCTTCTAGTTATGGGCTAAATAGCAGGACAGATTGGGTTCTATAGACTTGGTCGGCAACCAGTCTACCGCAGAAAGCAATGGCAACCTACTGCGGGATAATCTTATGCCCAGTCAGTCATGTCTCTTTCGAGACATGATCGCCCAAGCGTGTATCACGTATGGCACTTAACTGACTGAATAATAATATTTATATGACACATTCTTGTTCTTTTTACCTTTATGTGTTGTGTTCTTTCAGAATGTGAGTGACCTGGCACTGTCCTTTGTAACCCTTAGCTATGTTTGCTTTGTTTCTGTCCTTCCTACTTTCTAATCTGCCTTCTATTTACATTAAACTTATTAATAATAATAAACGATTTGCAGGTAAAGAGGAGAGTTTGATTCACGAGGGCAAAATTTTCCAACATTTGAAGGATTGATATATTTATTATTGATATGTTTATTATTAGTCAGTCATGTGAATTGTGGTTCAATGGATATCACCTCGAAATAAGAAATCGGAGAGCCCAGTTTGAATTTTTGGGAAAGGTATGAATCCATCTCTTTCCCCTCCAGCTATGACTTTAAGCAATAGCAAATACAGTAAAAGCACTGCCCTCTCAAAATATTTCTGTCAATTAAAAAACAACAACAAAAAAATTATTATCTGTCTTATAATGGAAAAGGAATTAAATGTAATTTATGCTTAAAAAAACTTGTTATCTTAAGACCTTAATTTACTAAACAAAATAAAGAAGTGAATTTATGATTACACGCAGACATAGAAATAAATATAAAATACTATGCTTCAAAAATATTCTACCTATAAATTTAACTTTTGAGATTTCACTATCCAATTTCATATTTAAATTTTAGTTCAAATTAAATCAAGCTATAGAAGTAAGAAAATAGCATCCAAGCAATAGAATATATAACTACCATGAACAACGCGAGAACCAACAATTAAAATCACTTAACGGTCAGTTCATAAAAATCCAACTGATGATTGCATAGTGCATAAAACTCCGAGTCGTGCTATAGCTGTAAGATAATATGTATACTTAATAATAATAAGGATAATAATTATATATATATATATATAATTTTTTTTATTCAAATACTTTAATCCAAGCGGAAAAAGTTTCAGAAAGGTTTTTTTCGTTGTTGAGGTGATGCGTTATCCCCTGTGGGGATTTCATGTCGAAATGTACATACAACATCTTTGAATAAATCCTATTTAATTTATATATATATATATATATATATATATATATATATATATATATATAGATCTCGGCCTTACCCTCTCTTCTGATCTCAAGTCGAACCACTACATTGAGCCAATAGCTAAATCCACTGCTTAGAAGGTTGGGTCACTGTGTCGGGCCAGGATATTTTTCCCGCCTGAATCCATCCTGCATATATGCAAATCAACCATTCGTCCGTGCACGGAGTATTGCTGCCATATATGGTCAAGCGCCCCTGATGTTCATCTCAGTGTTCTTGACAGGCTCCAAAGGAGAATCAGTTATGTGATAGGCACCGACTTGACGGCCCGACTCCAGCCACTTCCCCACCGACGGGATGTGGCTTCCCTTTGTCTGTTCTATAAATACTTTCATGGCTTCTGCTCCAACGAACTTAAATCACTGGTGCCTCTGCAACAGGTATTTACTCGTGCAACCAGACTGGCAACTGGGTCTCACCCATTCACAGTTAGCTCAACCAAATGCAGACAACAATTCTACTCCTGCAGCTTCTTTTCTTGCACTTCCCGCTTGTGGAACTCGCTTCTATATTCTTGCTTTTCTGACAGCGACAACATCCAGGAATTTAAATGCAATGTCAATACTCATCTATTAACAACTTGACTGTAGTTTTTTCTTCACCACCCTGTATATCCTTTCCTTTCTCTCCACCTTTGCAACTGTCATCACACCTATATTCCCATCCTTCTCTTGCTCCTTTCTAACTGGCTCGTCTTTCTCTTCACTCTCTTCCATCTAATCTTTTTGCTCTTATGTAGTCCCATGCACATCATTGGTGTTACAGCCTTGCTCGGGGTGATACGATTAAAAAAAAAAAATAATAAGTTTTCAAAAATGTTAAATATATACGTTTTTTTTATGTTTAGAATCTATCTATCTATCTATCTATCTATCTATCTATCTATCTATCTATCTCAAGGCATCCTTTATCTATCTATCTATCTATCTATCTATCTATCTATCTATCTATCTATCTATCTATCTCAAGGCATCCTTATCTATCTATCTATCTATCTATCTATCTATCTATCTATCTATCTATCTATCTCAAGGCATCCTTTATCTATCTATCTATCTATCTATCTATCTATCTATCTATCTCAAGGCATCCTCTATCTATCTATCTATCTCAAGGCATCCTTATCTATCT
The DNA here is from genome assembly GCA_037127315.1 of Ascarosepion bandense. Lineage (NCBI taxonomy): Eukaryota > Metazoa > Mollusca > Cephalopoda > Sepiida > Sepiidae > Ascarosepion > Ascarosepion bandense. The sequence continues at coordinate 566,047 of JBBBDQ010029239.1, forward strand.
ATCTATCTCAAGGCATCCTCATCTATCTATCTATCTATCTATCTATCTATCTATCTATCTATCTATCTATCTATCTCAAGGCATCCTTTATCTATCTATCTATCTATCTATCTATCTATCTCAAGGCATCCTTATCTATCTATCTATCTATCTATCTATCTATCTATCTCAAGGCATCCTTATCTATCTATCTATCTCAAGGCATCCTTATCTATCTATCTATCTATCTATCTATCTATCTCAAGGCATCCTTATCTATCTATCTATCTATCTATCTATCTATCTATCTATCTATCTATCTCAAGGCATCCTATCTATCTATCTATCTATCTATCTATCTATCTATCTATCTATCTATCTATCTATCTCAAGCATCTATCTATCTATCTATCTATCTATCTATCTATCTATCTATCTCAAGGCATCCTTATCTATCTATCTATCTCAAGGCATCCTTATCTATCTATCTATCTCAAGGCATCCTTATCTATCTATCTATCTATCTATCTATCTATCTATCTATCTATCTATCTCAAGGCATCCTTATCTATCTATCTATCTCAAGGCATCCTTATCTATCTATCTATCTATCTATCTATCTATCTATCTCAAGGCATCCTTATCTATCTATCTATCTCAAGGCATCCTTATCTATCTATCTATCTATCTATCTATCTCTGGGCATCCTCTATCTATCTATCTATCTCAAGGCATCTCTATCTATCTATCTATCTATCTATCTATCTATCTATCTATCTATCTATCTATCTATCTCAAGGCATCCTTATCTATCTATCTATCTCAAGGCATCCTTATCTATCTATCTATCTATCTATCTATCTATCTATCTATCTATCTATCTATCTATCTATCTATTAAAATTAAATCACACGCAGGCACATAGACGTAAACATAAAAACATACATGCGCAAAAACTAATTTCTAAATACTAGAATGTTTTCTGTTTTATTAGAAACTTAAAACATTACGTAGTTTCATAAAATCAAAAAGTATAAAATATCACCAAGTTTTTGTCTCGAGGAAAAGGCGTCCATTAAATCAGCAATATCGTAATATATAATTGCTTGAACTTGTGTTTTTAATTTTGATGTCAATGTTTGAACATGTAAATTTTATAAATCAATCGATTTCGTTGAAAAAATCGACTAAAAACTAATGTAAAAGTTTCTCAGTCAGTAGGTCAATAACAATTTCAGTGCCAAATTTTATGACATCTATCAATAACTGTTAGCTTATCTGGCTTATAAATATATTGAGAAAAAGAAACACAAATGAAGATTTTATAATCAATATTAATATTTAGCTTTTAAATATCGATCTGCAGTGATTATGGCACTGGATTTACTGAGTTGAAGTTTTATGTCGAGTGCCATAAATCATTGAGGAGTTGAGAAAGCTTGCAGTATAGGTTTAATATATATTTATATTGTTTCATTGAAAACGAACGACAAAGAAGGTCTTATTATTTTGTAATGTAATTTTTATAGCATTCAAACATTTTTATTTGTAGCTGGAGATAAGGAATGTAAATATGTTCCGTAATTACTTTCCGAAGCACTTTCAGCCACTTCTCTGGCCATTCTCAAGAGTGTTATGCTTCCGCTGTTGTTATTTTATCCTAATGTTTTGGCTGTAACGTAATAATTTATTTCGTTTTATTTTTTAAAAAGGAGCATTCTTTTAAATTTCCAGGTGCTGCACGCGATTGGAAATTGCGTGAGCATCTTTCTATATATAAAAAAGCAAACTTTCATTATTACATTTCCACTTGGCAATTATTTTTATTCACACTTTATTCTACATGTTCAACCCGCTACACACCTCTCGCGACCAAGATGCCTCGGTCAAAATAGTCAGTGGATCCAACAAAAACTTGTATCCATGGGCCATGTATTCTTGAGAACATAAGTGTATGATTTTTTGGGACTTATAAACCTAGTGTCTCAGCAATTTTTTTTACCAATGCTCATATTACAGTGTTGTTTGTAATTGTTTTTCTCTAGAACTCCGTATTACAGTTCCTATATTGTATTCATTTCTATCCTTGAACAACTTTGAAGATTTTTGTGGCTTAGCATATGCGCAGGTTCCTTAAGTTTTCGTATTTTTCAGTGCTGTTTTCTATCTATTATTTATTATATTTTTGAATATGACAACAATGATAAGGACAACAGCCAGAACAATGTTAGTCAGTCAGTCAGTCAGCCAAGTGCCATACGTGATACAGGCTTGGGCGATCATTTCTCGAAAGAGACATGACTGACTGGGCAGAAGATTATCCCGCAGTAGGCTGCCAATACATTCTGCGGTAGACTGGTTGCCAGTCAAGGCTATTGAATCCAATCTGTCCTGTTATTTAACCCATAACTGGAGGGAAGAGACGGTTTAATACCTTTCCCAAGAGTATTTGCGCGTAAGTGAACGCAATAAATTCAACTGGAATTCGAACTCGGCTCTCCGATTTCTTGTTCCAAGCCACTGCACCACAAGGCACATCCTGACATCCTGAATATGACAACAATGATAAGTATAACAGCCAGAACAGTGTAAATAGTGTAAATAAAATATAACATCTGAGAAATATAGACAAATATCTATTTTTTTGCCTGTTGATGAACCACAACATTATTTTTTCTAGCAGTTTCGTTTTATGTCAAATTCTTCTTCTTGATTGTCTGTCACTTCCTTTAATGTTTGCGACTGGATGACTGTCATATAATACAAGGTCGCGTATTAATAGCTATAATGCCACTCCGAAGTGATTAGTGCAAAGTTTAAACTTTCAGACGAAATTCGAACGCGTTTCAACAATAGCATAACTGTAACAACATCCGCTCATCTCCATATTACAGAGTCGGTTAATGTTCTTTTCTTTTTTATGCTCTTCTTTTATTTTCCTTGACTACATCGAAGAAGACATTATTGCTTGCTTTGGCTTCGATTCAACGATTTAGTTCGATCCTATCAATTCGGGCTTCACCTATTTCTCTCAAGCGGTGGATTTCTTGATGAAGTAGCAATAAATTAGTGATTAGGTGAGTCAGTGTCTATCAATAAATGAATGAATTAAAATCCGCACTCTTCTTCTTTGTGTAAGTTGTATGATTATCAAAAGTAGGGTAAGGATGCTACGTGTTGGGAATGGGTAAGCTCAGTGATTTGAACACTGTTGCGAAAAAGGAAACAGTGGAACAAAAGTCTTTTTAAATAGTTACTCATTATTTTAATACATCTTATTTTTAACTAGAGATATGTAATGCTCCTTATGTTTTTCAACTCACTTAGCCAAAATGTGAGAAAAATCTTAGTTAACACTCAGTTGACTCCTTCTCCGTCACCTATTCCTGAAGTTTCCTCAACGCTATCCCAGCGCGCGAGTCTGGCCCCGTATCCTAAGCTATCTCTCTGCATTTATATCGGTTTGATTTCAGAGTCTAAAACCCAACGTCTGCCATACAACTTCCTGTTCACTATTTTTGAAAGACGTTTGGGACATTTCTAGGTCAGACCATAACATCTTATTTTTAACTAGAGATATGTAATGCTCCTCATGTTTTTCAACTCACTTAGCCAAAATGTGAGAAAAATCTTAGTTAACACTCAGTTTTGACTCTGTAGGAATGAACCAAAATGACCTCAGATCAGATACTACTACTATGCAGAGAATACATTGTTTCTTTTACCCTCTCTGCCTCTAAATAACTCCCAAGAACTAAGATACCCAAATCTATTCCCTTTTCTTTCTCTGCTACTATTTCTCTTTCCCCTACTCTCTCTATCTCCCTGACTGACATGACTGACTGGGCAGAAGATTATCCCGCAGTAGGCTGCCATTACATTCTGCGGTAGACTGGTTGCCAGTCAAGGCTATTGAATCCAATCTGTCCTGTTATTTAACCCATAACTGGAGGGAAGAGACGGATTAATACCTTACCCAAGACTATTTGCGCGTAAGTGAATGCAATAAATTCAACTGGAATTCGAACTCGGCTCTCCGATTTCTCGTTCCAAGCCGATATCCACTGCACCACAAGGCACATCCTGACATCCTGAATATGACAACAATGATAAGTACAACTTGACCTAAAGGATTGGCTAGTCCCTCTCTAGCTTCTAAGCAGGCAACATGTGTTCTCTTGCCAGAAGACACTTAACACGAAAGTATGTAAAAATAAGAAAATAAAATATTCCTCTCAACGCTAATATTTGTATCCACTTCTTTGTCAATTATACCCACAAAGATACCAAATATTACAACTCCTTCTCCGTCACCTATTCCTGAAGTTTCCTCAACGCTATCCCAGCGCGCGAGTCTGGCCCCGTATCCTAAGCTATCTCTCTGCATTTATATCGGTTTGATTTCAGAGTCTAAAACCCAACGTCTGCCATACAACTTCCTGTTCACTATTTTTGAAAGACGTTTGGGACATTTCTAGGTCAGACCTTAATCTGCGTTGAGGTCATTTTCTCCAGTCATTATATAATTACGTATCCAAAATACATCAAACGGATAAAACTAATGAATAAATTGTCTTGTATTTCATTGTCAATAATGCAACCTGTGATATCACAGAAGTGTCAAAAAATTAACTAGTGCGAAATTCTATTCATTCTTCTGATTATATTTGCGAAGGTAGATCAAGAGGTTTGTAGTCAGGCATTTTTTTATTAAAAGAATTTAAAATTTTCAGTGAGATATTTTTAATATTCATCATTTTTTGCGAGAGCTGGGCGTTGTATGGTCGGGACATCAAAAGTCTAGAATGATTCCAGCAAACGAAATTCCGAAGGATCTTTCTCATCATTCGTGAGGACCGCATTACCAGCAACAAGAAACTCTCTCGGACATAGCTCCCCAGTATCGAGACTACTATCTTTCCATATCGCTTTCACTGGGTTGGTCACGTGTCCAGAATGCATCCCACTCAACTCATACGTATCATCACGTTTAGAGAGATCGTGAGGAGCAGAAGGCAACGCAGAGGCCCCAAAAGGTTCAAGATTGAAAACCCCTATGACACAGGCCAATATAAAATCTGTGACCATTACTGAAAATCGGCATTACTAGCATAGGACCATCCAAGGTGGGGGTTTAAACTGTTGAGTCCAAACTTCGATATGAAGAGGATCTGCGATATGACGTCAGAAGGGCCCAAATCACCCAGCTGCGTCCATCACCCACACTCCTCTGTGATTTCTATTCACGATACTCCAGGAGTAGGCTGGGCTTTCGCATCCATCTCCGTCACCACTACAAGAGGGGGAAAAAGGGAATAAAGAAAGAGGAAATCCCGATGCTTGGATGCGAGCAGGTGCCAACGAGTCGACGAGTATTCGTCATTCAATAAAGTTTGTTGATAAAGAAGCGGAATATATAGAAAAGTAAATATTTGTTATATAAAATAAATTCCTTTTTTCATTAGATCCTAGACTTATTGATGTATCTACACCCTTGTGCAAATTAACTGAAACATCTGCTTTAGTTTCCTTTCTTTTATCATACGGTCAGTTTTAGACCCACTAGAGTGACAGGGTGTAATTGATTTGTATTTTTTTCTCCAGATGAGGTCATTTGCAGTGCTGTGCAATAATATGAATCTATTTTCGGGGTATATGATAAAATTTGTTTGGCCTTAAAAATGTTGCGCCTTCTGTGATTGAATCAGATTTTTATCACGCCCAGATACTATCGTCTCGACTGTCGATTATTTCTCCTACGGCCATTGTCTGCGATGAACATTATTCCAAGAAAGCGCACGAATATTGTAACTCTGCACGAGTAACTTACAGAGAGATCGTGGATATTGTTGTTGTCAGCATTGCAGCTGTCAGTCGAATTATCAAGGCGAAGAAACAAACTGGACCTATTAGTTTAAAACGTCAATAAAAATGCGGTCGGAAGAGAAAATAACGCCAAGAGACGACGTATACGTGACCAGGGAAAGTGTGAAAGATCCTAGGAAGACATTATTCGTTTTGTTTTAATTAATTTGCATAAGAGTGTACCTATGGCGTGAGAAAAATTTGAAAGCATTGATATAAAGTAAGCCCATACGAAAAGTACATTTGCAGTGCAAATAAATATAGCGAATATAATTAATATTGATAAATTAAACTAATTATTTTTGAACCTCAGTTATAACTTCAGTTCTAATCTCCTGGGATATACAAATTTTGTTCATGAATAATATTTTGCCTGTAATTATAAAATTGTTCCTCTGCCGCATTCTGTTTCTTCATTCGCCGCTTGTGAACTTAATGCATGAAAGAGTTTAAAACAATTATTATTATGTCATTTTTTATCATATTTCGATTTTTGCTATGGTCGCATTACCAAGCAAGTCTTCGGGAAGACCTAAGAGGGATCGTGGTGTGTTGTTACGGCTCCATTTCATGTTTTTTCTATCTCCCCTATCATCCCTAGCGTTACATAGACAAAGTTTCCCTTAGTGTGTGGGCTGTACTTAATAAGACAATTTTTTGTATATCTCTTAAGCTGGGGTTGTCAGGGATTCTTTCAATGTGTTGTTTTGTTCGATTTTTTATCATTCCAAGTGCACCTACTATCACTGGCACGATACTTGTTTTCAATTTCCACATTTTTTCTATTTCAATTTCCAGGTCTTTATATTTTGACAGTTTTTCGAATTCCTTGGTTGCTAAGTTACAATCCGTTGGACAAGCCATATCAATTAATAGACAAGTTTTTTTTTTCTGGTTTTTAACAATAATGTCCGGACTACTACTACTCTTCTTCTTCTTCTTCTTCTTCTTCTTCTTCTTCTTCTTCTTCTTCTTCTTCTTCTTCTCTGCGCTGTGTTCTTCAGCAAGTAGGTGATAATCACTCTCTATAACTGCCGATTCAATGTTTGCCTCCTTTACTATTTATTTCAGTCCCTGCCATGCCATACGTTTACAAAGGCCTGATTAGTAGGTTACTTATTTTTTTCATCTGTTCCTCTTGCCTTTAACATATTCTGGAAGTGTCACATTTTTCAATCTCTCTTTCCTCCTTATGTGTCGCAGAATATTTCAACTATCTATTTTTTTACAGGACCGGGCACTTTTTCTTTCTGTCCATGGTATACTCAGTAATCTAGAATCGCACTCGTGTTGCCTAAAGTTTCTTCATCATATGTTACGAAATTAGCCAACATTCACTCTAACATAGAAGGATTTATTGAACATAGAAATGAATCACTATTTTCTGTTTCTAACTAAGTATTCCTGTTTCTTAATAATTAGTTTTAGCTTTGAAAGGCATTTTTCCATATTCATTTGGTTTTTCCACATTTTCCAACGCCTGTTAAAACACTTTCTAGATATTTACAATTCTTTACTTGATTCAATTGCCTTCAATTCGTAGATGATCCCATTTTGGGACATTTCCCTTGTTGACAACCATTCATTATGCTTTCTTATAAGTTATAACTGATATCTAGGTGAAACCTTTGCTTTTACATGGGCTCAAACACTGCTCATTGGCCCGGATGAGAAGCAGATAGCAACCATAGCCGATAAGCAGGTAATGTTTACATGTCTAATCGTGTGTGCACACAGAAGAAAACTAAAAACCCCAAAGAGTGAAAATATCGCAATAATAACATCACAAAACTTCGAAGCCGACATGACTGAAACAACACTGCTCAGCTAATTGACAAATTTCTCCACATTAATTAACGCTCTATCTCTTTCTTGATATCGAGCACTTATGACAAATAACATGCTTGCTTATAATACCTTTCTACCCGTAAACTACTGAAAAAACAACAATTTTGGCACTAAGCAACATTACAATATATATATATATATATATATATATATATATATAAAGTACAATTTATAACAAATATTCATTGGTCAGTTTTATTTTAAGCACTGTTTTAAATTAATGATTGCAAATATTTTCTTAGTTCCTTATTTATTTGGATATGCATATATATATATATATATATATATATATATATATATATATATATATGACACTTCGGACCCTAAGCATTGTCATGTTTGAGGGAACATTAAGAAAAGTTTGACAAGTTGCTGATTATGGCTTTCCACAGATTATTTTTTTGTTATTATTTATGAATTACTATGCTTTCTCCACAGTTTTGCATTAAGAACTTTCCTTCTCAGGGATTCGTTGGTAACAAAAGATATAGACCCCTGTCTAATCTGTTATCTAACCCGAGAGCATTTTTTTTTTTACAAAAGTGAACGCAGTAGACTAGGTCAAGACTTGACCTTGGCTAACTGAGTCTACTTTCTGCCCCGATAACTGTTAAGCTATTCAGTAATCTGTTCAAAATTGAAAGGAAATATAGTAAAAAGGAAGTTATAGACGGTTGATGGATCTTCGTTTTGTGGCATACGGCCATATCAGTGTTGAAACATCGGTTCTCGTACAGTCACCGAAGTTAAGTAACATTGAGCTTAATCACTAACTAGATGGGTGAAGGCTTAGGAATATCAAGGGGCTGTAAGCCTGGATGGGGAAATGGATAACGGATCAAAACTGGAAATCGGAGATTAGAATTTCAATTCCAGTTGAGTTCGTTATATTCATTTAAAGCAAATATTATTGACAAAGCTATGAATCCACCTCTTCTAGCTATGGATTAATTTGTGTCCCAAAATCACCATTACCTAAATAAACAATCAAAAATTATTTTCGGCTTTTGATTAACCTGCAGATTGTTGCAAAATCGTAGAAAACATATCAATCAATTTGTAATTTGCATTTTAGGCATTGGGAACACTTGACAATATGCTCAGCTGATATACATGAGTTACTAAAAAAAAAGCCTTTATTACATACAATATTTACATAAGGTTTCTTTACTTTATCATGGCTCAAACAGTAAAGGTTTTAGATAAAAATTCCGCAAACTATAAATGCAGCCTCGTATATTAGAGTAGAAAACAAATAAATAAGATATTGTTCAAATTTGTATTAATACAGTTGTATATACAATTGTCATTTTTATAATTTGCAAAAAAAAAAACTGTTAATAATTCGTATAAAACGTATTTCTGTAACATTTCTTATTTTATATATTTTTAAACGGCTTTAATTTACTTTTCATAATTTCTCTCTAAACTTTCTTTTTTATCTTGACGTTGTATTTGTTATATTTAATAAGCTCAGAAGTCTTGACTTGAACAAGTTAAGATTGTATGACTAATCATTATTATCTGAAATAAAATTTACAATCTAAAATAATTTCTGGCTTTAGATAACCTGAAAAGTGTTGATAAACCGTAGAAAACATATCAATCAACTCATAAAGTTTTCATTTGGATTGGAACTATTGGGAACACTTGACAATATGATCAGCTGAGAAAGAGATGTTAAGGATAAAAGAGCATTTGTTCCATAATATATATATATATATATATATATATATATATATATATATATATATATATATTAAATAAATATAATCTTTAATATATATATATATATATTAAATAAATCTATTCTTTGTAAATTTACATAACGTTTCTCTATTTAGTAAAGTTTTCAGATCGAAATTCCGCAAACTATGGCTCTAGCTTTGTATATTATAGTAGAAAACATATTTAAAAAAAAAGTATTCTTAAAATTAGTATAAATACAGTTGAATATGCAATTGCCATGGCTTCAATTTACTTATAATTTGCAATTAAAAAAAACAGTTAATAATTCGTATAAAACGTATTTCTGTGAATTTTCTTATTTTGAATATCTTTAAACGTCTTTAATTTACTTTTTAATCATTCAAAAGACGACAAAAGTGGCTGTTACTCACTTCCAATTTATAGCAGCGATTAGTAACTGAAATTAGCAACTAAATTTTGTTTTATATAAAAGTGCACATTTTTTTTACGAAATAAAGAATTATAAAAATTATTTTATATAGAAATGAGTATTTTTTATCTTTCGATGAAAATATGATATTTTTCAGCTTTTGTAACATTCACAAAAACCAATTTACAAAAATCAGATCATTATTAGCAGGATGTGCCTAAACGGGGATACCATAAAATTATTATTAATTTTACAGTTGAAAATGACAACTTGTTTATTCTTAAGTTAGAATTTTAATAGAATATTGCTGAGAAAAATCACTCTGAAAGGTACGGTTTTTGTATTATTCTAACAAACATGGGATGTGCGTTGTGGTGCAGTGGATATTGACTCGAAATGACAAATCGCGGGGCGGGGGCAAGTTCAAATTCCAGTTGAACTCCTCGCATTCACTTACGCACAAGTACCCTTGGAAAAGGTATTAATCCGTCTCTTCCCTCCAATAATGGGTTAAATAATAGGACAGATTCGGTTCTAGAGCCTTGGCTGGCAACCAGTCTACCGCAGAAAACAATGGTAACCTACTGCGGTATAATCTTCTGCTCGCTCAGTCATGTCTCTTTCAAGACATGATCGCCTAAAGGGTGTATCACGTATAGCACTTAACTGACTAACAAACAAATAGACACATACAAAAATCCGAGGATTAAAATTATAATTTTTGTAGTTATTTGTATCTCTACGTAATTGTTTACTCATTTTTATATCTGCCTAGAATGTAGAAGACTTATGCAAATTGATTATATTATATTACTTATATGATGGATACATCATTTTAATCAAATAACAGTTGACATAATGAAAACTAGTCTTAAAAGTCATTCATAGTATAGGTTGTGTTAGGTTCTCTGTAAATAAATTAATATAATCTGTAAATATTATGTAGTATCTATTTACCTACTTCAGTTACCTTTATCTATCTATCTATCTATCTATCTATCTATCTATCTATCTATGTGTATAAGTAAGCTATAGCTAGTTAGATTTGTCGCAGCAAGCTGTATATAAATCTTTATCTCTGTTTTTCTCCGTTCATAATATTTTGGTGCACTGTTGCCATTTTCTGGAACCAGAATCCAAGAATTCTTTCAAATAGCCTCCGGTTACTGCCAATTGTCCACAAATCACGCCATCCTGTCTTTTGCTCTTTGTATCCAAAGGTCGTTGGAATTCGGCCGATTCTTGTGCCGAGAGTCTTAAATGATTTCCGTATCAATATTTGGGAAAGAGAACAAACTCTTGGAGAACCGACAGGAAAAAAAAAAAGGAGAAAAAAAGAAATAAGAAAGAACAAAAAATAACACACACACACACACACACACACACACACACACACACACACACACACACGCGCGCGCACAAAAAAAAAACAAAAAAAAAACAAAACAAAAAACAAAAAACAAAAAAACAAAAACAAAAAAACAACACAAAACAGAAACGGAACCAGTTTTCATTAAAAAGCTAAAAATTTCAGACAAAGATTATCGAAAACAAAGATGATGGATAAAAAAACAATTACCTCTCAAGTTGTTTATGCGTTTATGTTTTATTTCTTAGAAGAAAGAAAGATAAAAATTAGAGAGAAAGAAGAAAAATGGATGAGAGTGCATCGTAAGGAGTTGTTTAATGTTTCTTTGATTCGGCCTTGTGCCATACATAACCGAACTCCCTACAGCTTACATGTTTTATCCAGAGTTATCATCAGAAGGTTTTCATCATAAGGTTGGTTGTCGGCAGAATGGAATGCGTGGAATTGTGTAGAATAGAGTAAGAATAAAATATACATTTTCATATCAAAATAGAAATTTATTAAAAGGATGAATAACAAGAATTCGTAGAACTTAATGTCCAATGAGAAAGTTACGGATATCAAGAGTTCGTACAAAATGTTCGTAGTAGTAATTGTTGAAAGAGATAAGAAAGAGGACAATGTCCGAGTCGCTTGAAGTTGAAGTTACATTTTAGATGTTTCGTCTTGCGGTCCATATCTGACTCTCTCTGACTGACGTTGATGAAGTCCTTTTATCGTAATCTTGATTTTTCTCGAAGTCTTTTTTGATCTTGCTAGTCGCTCCCATTCGTCAAAAATCATTTTAACACCTACTTGCGAATTCTGGGTTCCACTTTTTCTTTAAGAAAATGGTCAACCCTTTTTCTATTTGGGAAAACCAGGATTTCACACATCGTTGTGAATTTTTGTAAAAGTGAAGAAGAGAGTTGATTTTAATTAATTTCTTATCCGCTTCAAGAGAAGTGGAGATGAAAGACAATAAGAGAGAAGTAGGGGGACAGTAATTCAATACCAATGAGAGGAATAAGGAAAAAAGATTTTAAAAATTAGAATTGGAGAGAGAACTTAAACGAAGGAAAGACAGAGTGAGTGAAATCGAGGAAAGTGGGAAAAAAGTAACCGAAAACGAAAGCAGAAACTAAGACTGAGAGAAGCGCTGGTAGATAAAATGATGATAAAAAATGAAATTATAAAAGAATCAATTCGAAGGGACCCAGTTTAATTTTTGAGTTTTAGTTTTGTTCAAGGGCATATCAACTTATGTGGGTTATTTAATGCTAAAAATGTAGGGGCTTAAAGTATTTTTTAAATGTTCGGTTATAGTGAGAAGGTTGATTTAGTCACATTTTGATGAAATTTTGTTATTATTTTTTTATTTTAGAAAACTGTTGATTTCATCTAGTTTTATATTAAAAATGTATTGCTGGTAATATTTTCCTTCAAAATGTATATTTTTCTATCAAAGTCTATTTTTAAACTTTCATATTGGTTTGACCTCAGTTTGTGGTGTTAAGTATTTTTCCATAGCTGGGACCCTAACAAGTGCTACCACTCCGGGTCAGGATGGACCTGGGAACAACAGCAATTAAGAGGTGATTCCATGCTCCTCACAACCTCTCAATCAGAGGCCTTGCTGCCAGATGCATTTTACTGTCATACCCAGGACCAGAAACCAATTTAGAAAGGAAAAAAATGAACACTCTTTTCTTTGTTTCTTACAATATTTTCCTGTTTCTTAATACTTTGTTTAGCTTTTCGAAGACATCATTCACAATTCCAATGCACCTTCAGATTTCGGTGTCGCATTTTTTGTCCAAATTTAAAACCCTTCCAAAATCGTTAAATTTCTGTATTTCTCCTATTCATAGATCACATAGAGGAAAAGGACAAATAAGTAAATATGATTGATTGATTTGTTTTATACAACTTATCAACCTTTTGCAGTTTATTTGAAGTCAGAAAATACGTTTTTAGATTGTATTGTATGATTCTTTAAATATAATAATAATTTAGGGATACAGGTCTGACTAATTAACCTCTAGTTGTGGGGGAGACGAGGTGAGAAGCCTGTTTGCGCCTAAGCGAGTATAACGAACCCAAATGGAATTGGAACTCGGCTCTTCGATTGACAATTCTGAGCCATTATCCATTTTAATCATCTGCACATATAAACTTAGAGCACATGGTATTCCCAAGCGGTCACCAAATCTAGGTACTGACTAAGCAAGACATTGTTTAAATTCGTTGATCGTACGGGAACAGGTGTTTCCACTTGAGGTGGTTGTAAGCAAATGTAAGTAAATATTAAAAAGAGAAAGAGTTTAGGAACGTTAGAAAGAATAAAGAGAGGAAGAAGTGAAAGGAAAGGAGTTCGTTGGAAGTAAATAGAGAAATAGCAGCATATAAGAAAGAGTGGGTAAGAGATAGAGAAAAAGAGAGGAAAAAGTGGGGATAAAGAGAGATTTCGTGTGTGTGTCTGTGTGCGCAAAACTTTGAAAGAGGAAAACAAAAAATAAATTAAGAGAGTCGATAAGCGCGTATATAAATGCAGAACGCAAGAAAAAAAAAGAAAAAAAGAGAAATAATTGAATAACGAAACAAAATATGTGACAAGAAAAGAAAATTAACAAACATAGAAAGGGAAGAAGGGTATGTGTAAGAGAGAGAGAGAGAGAGAGAGAGAGAGAGAGAGAGAGAGAAATTGAGAGAGGGTGATTTTGAGATTTATAAAGAAGAAAAAAAAGAAAGAGAAAATGAAATTAAGAGAAAAGAGAAAGATCAGCATGATCATAAATGCGAAAAACAATTTTTTTTTCTAATCTTCTTTCACATTTTTTTTCTTTTCTCTTTTTTTTGTTGTTGTTCTCAATTGGAGTAGATAGACTTAACTATCGCCCGGTTCCCACTCCACCCACGTCTTTTGAGCAGGTGAAGAGGCTCATCCCTTGTTTTCTGTTTAGGATGTGGTTCCCGGCTTTCTCTTTTCCAATCATTTTACTCTTAAGTAGCCCCATGCGCATCAGTGGCGTAACCGCCTTGCTTGGGGTGATATGATTATATATATATATATATATATATATATTAAATTGTAATGATGCTTAGTGCCAAAATTATTTTTTTCAGTAGTTTACTAGAAAGGCATTTTAGGCAAGCAGGATTTTTGTCCTAAAGTACTCGATATCAAGATAGAGATAAGAGGCTTAATAGATTTCATGTTGAGAGGTTTTTGACTTAATTGAGCAGTGTTGTTTCAGTCAAGCCGACTTTGAAGTTTCGTGAAGGCAATATTGTGATGACTTTACTCTTCAGAGTTTTTGTTTTCTGCATATATATATATATATATATATATATATATGTGTGTGTGTGTGTGTGAATGTATATATTACTTGAAAAGTAATTAAAGTGGATATTCGTATTTGAAATAACCATTTATATTTTTAATTTTTATTTTAAACTGCCCATATTACGTCTGTCGGCCTGCGCATTCGATGAATCTTAAAAGAGATGTGCTCACTGGCAAGGATCGAGTTTACTTCTTTTGTAGGAGAATCTACCGCTCGATTGGGTGTGCTTTAAGGAAAGCACAGTTACTCATTCAGATATTCAAATATGCTTTACTTATTTGGATATGCTTTCTGTCTATTTTAAATACGAATAATCACTATAATAACGTTTGAAATAATAAAAATGACAGACTAAAAATAAATCTATTAATTCATTATATATAAAAGCTATGGTTCTATCGAAAGAAAACTTCTTTTTTATGTCCCGTGTCTCGTCAGGACTTAAGCGATCATGGCCATCCACAACTTGCTGACGTTTCTAATAGATTTGGTCTTTTTGCTATTTTTCCTAAACCGTTTCACAAATCTATTTACTGAAACCCATCAATTATATTATGCGTTGTTTTCCTCTGTCTCTCTCAATCTTTCTTATGAGCATCAGATTTTCCAAGCTCACCTTCCTCATTACGTATCTCAGAAATTTCAACTGTTTTTTGCCCATATTAAATATGTTTTCTTTTTGTTTTCTTTTCTCTGAAACTTCGTCGAGCTCATAATGTTCAGTCCATGATATCCTCTGTATCCTTTTGTAGAACATTTCTGTTGCTTCAAGTCTCTTCTTTGTCTTTAAGGAGATAGTCTAGCATTCACTGCCATATAGATGGATATAAATGAAAAAAAGCGAGTGACAATCAGTGAGGTTACGTCAAAACAAAAATACATTATGCGGTATAAAATAAAATGAGACTTAGAGAAGGAGATAGATAGATTTTTTTAAAAATCGTATCACCCCGAGCAAGGCAGTAACTCCACTGATGTGCAGGGGGCTACGTAATAGTGAAAAGATTGGAACAGAGAAAGCCGTAAAATCACATCTTAAACAGGGAACAAGGGATGAGCCTCTTAACCTGATCAATAGACATGGGTGGAGTGTTAACCGGGCGATAGATAGCTCTATATACTCCAATTGAAAAAAAAAACAAAAACAAAAAAAAAAACAAAGTGAGAAGATTGGAAAAGAGAAAGCCGGAAATCACATCCTAAACAGGGAACAAGGGATGAGCCTCTTAACCTGTTCAATAGACATGGGTGGAGTGTGAACCGGGCGATAGATAGATCTATCTACTCCAATTGAAAAAAAAAAGAAACAAAGTGAGAAGATTGGAAAAGAGAAGCCGGAAACCACATCCTAAACAGGGAACAAGGGATGAGTCTCTTAACCTGTTCAATAGACATGGATAGATAGATAGATAGATAGATAGATAGATAGATAGATAGATAGAGAGAGAGAGAGAGAGAGATCCAAACGACTCGAAGATAAAAATCTGAGGATAAAATGTTGATAAAGTTAAGAAAAACAAAGGGTAAAAAAATGAATGCACGACCCCCCCCCCAAAAAAAAAGAATCGGCGATCTGAGTTCAAATTCCATCAAAGACAATTTCTGTTTATTTTGCAGTAAGATCTTTGGGAAAGGCATAGATAACATCATTTCCACCCACAACTATGTATTAAATTGTACGGAAGACGAGATTCTCTAGCCGTGTTTGGTAACCAGTGTAGGAGAAGAACAATGGAAACAATAGAGATGATAACAGAAGATTACTATCCAACCCAAACGCAATCATGGCCATGCAGAGATAATAAAAGAAAGGGAAACTGGGGAAAACCATGAAAACCGGAACAGATGATTAAGAAAAATGGCCGGAAATAAAAGAACAACAACCTGAAAAGATTGGTTCAAGTTAAAGAAAAAAAGAAATAAAGAACAAAGGAAAAATAATTTGTGAAGATTAACAGTCGGCAAAAGAATCAAAGGAGTAGAAAAAATAAAGTTAGTAATAACGTTTGATAATAGTAGAAAAAAGAAGAAACACACAAATAAACCTATCTATCTATCTATCTATCTATCTATCTATCTATCTATCTATCTATCTATCTATATATCTATCTTATAGTCTCCAGACGAACGCTTCTGTCTTCTTTTCAACCATTTTGTCATCAGTGGCTCGATCCAGTTCTTCTAGTCTTGATTTCCGTCTCGTTTATGCGCTGATGGATGATGTTTCTTGCTGGTCTACTTCTTTAACTTTTTCTGTAATAGGAACTCCATAGTATAAGCTGATACTCAACTTTATATATGCTTCCACAGCAGTGACAATAAACCTCACCCACTTTTCACGGATTTTGTACGTAAATTTTTGGTAAGTTCCGTGTAGTTATTCATTGAGCATATATTGTTTCTTACTGCACTGTTCTCAATAATTAAGTGTACGTACCATAATAAAGAAATAAGCATGAAAAAGCGAGTAAAGAAGAGAGAGAAAGTAGCATTGGCTTTGGGCAAAGTTTAATAACCTTATCACGCAGACTTTTATTACTCATACATTTCGATTATGAGAATCACACATATCCTTGTGACAGTCTAAACAAAAGTATTAAAATACTGTATAGGCTTCTCGTCATGGCTCAGTGACTATTATGGTTGCCTATCAGACTACTAAAACTTTTGTACGTTCGATCCTCACTCTAAACTCATTGCTTATGTCCCGATACAATTTAATTAAATCTTTTATTCATCTAAGTTTATAGATTTATTATTCAGTCATCAAAGTATTTTATTGACTTTTTATGATCACACAAGATAAATTGTGTATTCTGTCATGAAAGAACAATTTCTTTTTTTAATTTTTGAATATGGAAAAAAATGAACTGACAGCCAGTGTCTCAAGGGATAAAGACGACATGTCTTGAGAATAAATTGCGTCGCATTTATAAAGTGAGAACTTTTTCAGGTAGCACAACCAGTGGCATTGCTGCCAATAAAAATAAAATTTTTGTTTCGGTGAGTCATTCAAATAAGCCAATTACTCACTTTAGTGTTGTCCAATAACAATTTTTCTCATGTTCTAACAATTTGTAAAAAATCTTTAGTTGAAACACCGGTTCCCGTATGAACACCGAAGTTAAGCAACCTCGAACCTGGTCAGTACTTAGATGGGTAATCACTTGAGAATACCAGATGCTGTAAGCTTAGATGTGTGGTGTGATGAATGTCTTGATATTCTTAATTAGGGAGCCGGGTTCCAATTCCAGTTGTGCGCATTATATTCGTTAAGACACAAATATCATAAGGGAAGGCATGAACAGACCTCTTCCCTTCTCAGTTGTGTGTTAATTAGTAAGCCGTGTATAACTAAGTACTTATTATCTAAAACAAATCTTAAAATTTAAGAATATTTTGGCTATAAATAATCTGCAAAAGCCGTAGAAAAGGAATGAATGAATCAAAAAGGATTTTCTAGCTAGATAGACATATAGATAGTTAAATATGTAAACATATAGATATACACACAGACAAATATAGGTTTGACATGAACCTTCATGAACCCATGCATCGAGTTACTTACCTTAACTCGGTATTTACCCGAGGGACATTCTAAGCGCATAAGCTCGATCAAAAATTCCCCTTAGACACCGCACAGGCAGGGTTGGGCTTTTGTCTGTTTACCCCGGACGAGACTCTGCCTTTCGGCATAGCCTTATCTGAGATCCTTTCCTTCCGACAAGGATAGAGTTTTAAGAAAATCTGAATACGAGCAGAATTCTTCTGAATATATGTATTCAGGACAGAACTATTAATTCTTCCATCGCTCGGATAGTTTCTATTTAGATGTTTAAAGCTCTTCTGGAGATATACATTTTTTGCCGCCATGAACTATCATGTCCTAAATGTTTTTTTCTGTGCCGTGTAAAAAGAAAAGACAATTTTAAAAATACTGGCTTATATTCTTTTTCGTAAGTTTATCTGGAATTTCTTTTTCTGGTTTCAGGTTTATTCTTAAGGTTTGTAAACAAAGTACTACATATGAATGATTTCCCAAACAATGAAAAACTAAATAAACGTCAAATTTTCTTTCATGATTGCATAAACATAATGCAAAGATGATTCTAGAAGCTCTTACAACAACGACAAGATGTCTTGCCATCGACCTATAATTAGAAAGCTCACCTCGCGGACTATTAATGCAGTCTTGAGTTTAATAACACCATGTCAGCACCAAACTTGTGTCTTCGAGACTATTTATGTGTTTGTTGAATTACCTGTGTATATCCAGTTATCTTCCGTCGCTAGTTTTCTAGACTTAGTAAAAAGATTCTGAAAAATGAAGCTACATCTTATTTTCATTATTTTCATTTAGTTTTCCACCATGTTAAGTTAATAAAAACTGAGTATATATTGATATGTATCAAGCGTAGCGTAGTACGACTTGGTTTAGTTTGATTTATCTTGTTTTACGTCATATCATCCTCAGTGGATTATTTAATGCCTACAAGATTTTTAGGATATGTTCATATGAATTGAATATGTTATGTTTTCTTTGTGATAAATCAGTTTGTAGGAGATCAAGTTTCATTGACGTAATTTTGTATAGAGAGTTTTTGTCGAGAATCAAATGTATTGCTCTAATATTTTTTCGAAAATGCATTACTGATAATTTTACTATAAAAGCTACCTTTATTCTTTCATAGTGCATTGATCTCAGTTCGAGGATGCGCTATTTACCCATAGCTGGGTCTCTAACAGGTGCTACCACTTCGGGTCACAGTAAACCTGGGAAGAACAGCAATTAAGAAGTGGTTCTACGCTCCTCAAAACCTCCTGATCATCATACCTAGGATGTCATCAGGCCATATATTTAGAGGCTCTGATGGGAATAGAATTTACTAAATTAATGATCTAGATGACTAACTCGCTAACCACTGCGCTGAAGCATGCCGGTTCAAACTTAAATGTGTGAGTTTATGTTAGTCTGTGAAAGAAAAGAGAGAGAAAAAGCAAATGAGACTGAGACTGGGAAGGTGGGGAATGAAAGAACAAAAATGAAGCAAAAATAAAAAAAAAATGTGAGAAAAACAAAATAAAATATTAAATACAAAAATAACCCGACATCGAAAATGGCGTCCGGCCAACAGATTTTGCCAAAATGTGGCGTCATTTACGATTCTGTTTCCTCTGCGAGAACCGAAATTCCGGGACTTTTGCTCCTCATTTTTATTTCAGTCGATCATCGACTGTCAAAAAACTTTGAAGAAAGAATCGATTATTTGCCAAAAAAAAAAAAAATAAATAAATAAAATAAATAAAAACAAAAACAAAAAATGTTGGAAGTGGAGGGAACAAAATTTAAAAAAAAATGCACACCAAAAAAGATGACCCTTGATAAACAAATACAAAAAAAAAACAACAAAGATACGTAGGCTTTTCTGTTGGAATAAAAAAATTGAAGAAATCATTGATTTTGCTCAAAATTGTAAAAATACTTGAAAATGAATAAAAATTTGTAAAAAAATTCTTAGATTACTGTGTTATCGTGTAGAGAAGTGTTTGAAGTTTGAGTAAATATATTGTAGAGCGCGTGTATTTTATGGAAAATCTGGGTGTGAATGCGTTACGATGAATGAGTCAAAAGTTTCTGATAAAGTTTAGCAGAAAGCTAAAAATGGAAGCGAGCCAGTTAGGATCGAACTCTCTACAGTACTCGAAGTTTTTACCTGTCACGTTGAAATAGACGTAGTTATCAATTGTGTTCAGGTAGATTCACCAAAACTCTATCTTTGTCGAAATCTTTGCCTTCGGGTGGAAAGAACCCAGACAAAGCTATGTCTAGAGTAAATAGACAAGAGCCCGACACTTCATATGCGGATTCTAATAGGAATTTTTTCCTTGTTTTGTTGCCTTTTTGGTATTTTTCTCTTTCCATTAAAATGCATGTCCCACTGATCACTAAACAGAATAATACGCTTTTGGTATGTTCAGTTTTTTCCAATTAATAGTTCTGTCCTGAATACATATATTCAGAAGAACTCTGCTCGTATTCAGATTTCCTTAAAACTCTATCCTTGTCGGAAGGAAAGGATCTCAGATAAGGCTATGCCGAAAGGCAGAGTCTCGTCCGGGGTAAACAGACAAGAGCCCAACCCTGCCTATGCGGTGTCTAAGAGGAATTTTTGATCGAGCGTATGCGCTTAGAATGTCCCTCGGGTGAATACCGAGTTAAGGTAAGTAACTCGATGCATGGGTTCATGAAGGTTCATGTCAAACCTATATTTATCTATATGTTTGCATATTTAACTATCTATATGTCTATCTAGCTTGTTGACCATCACGCTACAATAAACCTAGTTCATAACAAACTAACTATATAACCCCTCTACATGCCGCCCATACCCGATGGTGTAACGTTCAGCGATTCGAGTCTTAGAACGACGTGTTAACCACTGGGCCAACCATACGCTGGTCAATATTGCCGCCGGTCCAAGATGATTGTTAGTCGCTGGCTACTTTGATCCGTAACTCTCTCTATCCACGTTGCGTTATTGATCAATGGAAGATCGAATGTCGTATTAATCGAAGCACCAGGCTGAACAGTGTCGGATACTAAATTAAGAGAAGAATTATCTTCACAAATACAAAAAATAACAGAAGAAATGGCTGGGTTAATCTTCAATTCGTTTATGTAGTTTTTAGTACAACAAAAATAAGTCTTTCCCGTATCAATCGCTATAATGACACTGGGCCTCGTTAAATATTCCAGAGCTGGATTCAAAGTTCTTCCCAGTTAAGAGTTCTGGCGGCACCTGTCTTGGAGACAAGAAACTTGTATGTGGAAATTCGACGCGCAAGTCCTCGAGCTCTCAAAGCTCTTATATGCACTTGGGCCCAAAACCTTGGATTGACGAGTTCTGGGGATTCGGTTAATCCCCAGGTTTTGCATTAATCAGAACAAGCTTTCTTTGTTCCCAATTTATGCGCTCTTAATCAATTTTCTAAATTTTGGGGGAATATTCATCTTTCTTTGAAGTAGCCACCCCCGCCCTTAACTCCAAATTGCTTCACTTTAAATCTCCAAGCATCACTCTATACAGTTGGTGCTAAGTTCCTCTTCTTCCACCTTCTCCCTCGGCACTTAACCCCAGCTTACTTTCCAGGGTAGCCACACCTGTCTTTGTAATTAATCTAATTTTAAAGTGCATAGGTTAAGGTGGGGAATTTTACTCTGGTCAGTTGTTTTAATTTTCTCGATTCTTCCATGAAGAGATAACATTATTTGTCAATTGTGGGGACTTATCTCTAGCTAGCAAAAATATAAACCAGACCACTTGCTCGTCAACGACAGGCCTTGTTTTCATAACTTCGACCCCTTAAAAAGAGTTAGTTCTTCATTTAAATTTCTCAATTCGTTTTCGTCAGCGAAAATATAAACCAGATCTATCCCTCACCTTGTTAAAGATATGTGTTTTCTTAATTCTTCAAAAAAAAAGATAAAGTTATTTCTCAGTTTGTTTTACCGTATACCAGATCATTAAATAATAAAAAAATACTTTTGAGTGCATCGTTTGTTTCGTAAGGGCAAAACGATCCAGATGGCTTCTTTATTTTCCATCGTCAGGGAAAATATTTTTTACCCTCTCTCTCTATATATATATATTTTCTGGTTTATACATCGTATTAGGCTTAATCCTAATATGGTTTTTCCAGCTCATATTTTAACATTAACCACTTTATAGACCAAAAGTCACATCGCATCACAAGTATGTATGTATGTATGTATGTATGTATGTATGTATGTATGTATCTATCTATCTATCTATCTATCTATCTATCTATCTATTTGTGTGATAGATTTATTGTCTTCTGTGTGCCTACTTGAAAAATTCCAGAGTACCCTATCGTAAAGTATTATTTTGCGGGCTAGTATAATTAAGTAGTAAATTTGATTCTTGTGGAGTGCTTTAAACTTTTAGCATTGTGCAAAACGCTTCTAAACGAATAACAACTGTAAGAGACACGAATCGTCTGACAATAAATAAATAAAAATGAAGAAATTATGGCAGAAAAACGTAAAGTATAATTTGCATTTAATGGAAGAGGTAGCATAGGCTATTTTTTCATTTAAATGCAAAATATACTCGTCGAATCCAAATTAGACATAAGACTGCATTTAGCGAGAACCAAACGAGAGTTGAAGTCACTAACAGTTTGCGAGACTATTCATTTTACAACACACATGGCCTGAAGATTGCGCTTAGGAATGAAAGAGATGGGTTCCGACCTCAATGTCTACTTTTATATTTATATACACTATATCTGATATCTGAGCACATTAACTCATAATTATAGCATACTTTGAAACTGCATTTTTATCATATATATTTTATCATATATTGGATATCGGCTCGGAACGAGAAATCGGGGAGCCGAGTTCGAATTCCAGCTGAATTCATTGCATTCACTTACGCGCAAATACCCTTGGGAAAGGTATTAATCCGCCTATTCCTTCCAGTTATGGGTTAAATAACAGGACAGATTGGGTTCTATAGCCTTGGTTGGCAACCAGTCTACCGCAGAAAGCAATGGCAACCTACTGCGGGATAATCTTCTGTCGAGACATGATCGCTCAAGCGTGTATCACGTATGGCACTAAGCTGACTGATATATAGTCATCCACAGACAGATCTGTTTCACTGTCACAGCTCATCAGTACTGATTACAGTAGGAAAGCGTTTCCGCGATTTTCTGCGTGTATTGATAACCTGCTGTTGATGTTTTCTACTAGAGATAAAACTCTTTTTGTCATGTTTTATTATTGCATTAATAAATAATTGTTTTGAGACCTGATTATCGGATTTAGGAGTTCTTTTATATAATAAATTTCATCCATTAAAAGGCTCGAAAGCTATTCAAGGTAGAGGAATACTGAATAAGGTGTGTAAAAGATGGTTGTAGGAAATGAAAAAAGAGAATAGGTAAGTATTGATCGCTGATGTAAAGTGGTTGATGTAGCGATTATGCAAGCACTCACGCAGGAGTTTCTTCTACAAATCGACACTTCTCGGAAAAATAGCCTTCTTGTAGTGGTCGTGTAAGCACTCGGGTGAGAGTTTGTTCCAAAAACTGACACTTGGGAAAAAACCTTCCTGAGTGGAAATTCCTTTTTACAATTGGAATATGGACAAATTAAGTTGACGTAGAAGGATGTGTCCTAGTTGTAAATGTCTGAAATAGTGAAACTAAAGAATGAACATTTGCCATGGAAATAGTAAGTTTTGCAAAGATTGATCTCTGGGAAAGAGGCTGTAAAAGGGGAAAATATTTCATTCTACAAAAGACTGAATGAAGAGTTTTGAACAGTATTAAGGCTGGAAAGTACGGATTGAGAAGCTCCAAACCCGGATATGGTAGTAATGGAGATGCTAGACAATAGAGGCGCTAGGCAAGAAATAATATTTCCAGTTTGCATTTACCTATTATATTCGTTATTATATCCATGATGTTCTTGGTACACGGACAAAACAGATTAGCTGAATGAAATGAATGACAATCCTTAACCCGAAAACACTAACCATGGGTATACAGTCAGTCAGTTAAGTGCCATACGTGAAACACGGTTGGGCGATCATGTCTCGAAAGAGACATGACTGACTGAGCAGAAGATTATTCCACAGTAGGTTGCCATTGCTTTCTGCGGTAGACTGGTTGCCAACCAAGGCTATAGAACCCAATCTGTCCTGTTATTTAACCCATAACTGGAAGGAAGAAACGGATTAATACTTTTCCCAAGTGTATTTGCGCGTAAATGAATGCAATGAATTCAACTGGAATTCGAACTCGGCTCCCCGATCTCTCGTTCCGAGCTGATATCCACTGCACCACAACACACAGTACTCAGCGCAAATGACGCCATTTTAATTACAATTTTCAATACTTGATTTTCTTACCTAAATAATGTTTTTCGGTTCCTATTAATGTTAACTCAAAGTACAAAATATTAAGTGCCTGCATGTAATATATTTCAAATAAAGTTTTATATTTAATATTTTTTTGATATTTTCAAATCTGTTATGATATATCCATAGTTAGTCCTGGTGTAACTTTAATTGATGGTTAGTGCTCCAGGGTTAACTTGTTCCACACAGGTAAATTATAAAGTATGTATACAACAAGTAGTATAAAAGCAGCGAAAAAGAGGTCTTAATTTGTAATATTTCATGACGGGAAAACGAGTAGTCTGGTGGTGTTATCTGTGTGTCCGGTTTGCTCTGTCATTGTGGGCTTGTAACATCCGGTAGCTGGTGTAAGCAGACAGGTCTTGCCTCTACACGTGCTAATTAGCAACTGGTGCTTATCACACAATGAACTGCCGTCACTGACTGGCTGTCACGTGACCCCGTAAATTAATCTTTCCCAAAGGGAGATAATCACACTTTGCATCCCTACAACAGGAATACACCATTAGTCTAAACTAACTTTTGTGAAGATAAAGCAACATTTAGTTAGTTAAGTGCCATACGTGATAGACGCTTGGGTAATCTTGTCTCGAAAAAGACATAACTGACTGGACAGAAGATTTTCCCGCAGTAGGTTGCCATTGCTTTCTGTAGTAGACTAGTTTTCAACCAAGGCTATAGAACCAAATCTACCCTGCTATTTAACCCATAGCTGAAGGGAGAAGCGACGGATTAATACTTTTCCCAAGAGTATTTGCGTATAAGTAAATGCAATAAATTCGACTGGAATTCGAACTCGACTCTGATATACAATTCCGAGACGATATCCACCGCATCACAACGCACATATCATTACTAAAAACAGTTTTGCATTTCAAGTTGAACGTTTTGTCTATGTTTTTTTCTGTTTATCTTTGAATATATTATTTTCTTAAATATTCTATGCTGAAAAGAGAGTTTGTCTTATATGACAACAAATACGATAATTAAATCATGAGTTAAAGAATGTAAGAAATTACTTCAGATTTTGTAGCTTCTGCATCATTTTTATAGTTCCAATCCTCCTGTTTTTACGTGATGTATAATACTAAATAATGTTTTTTTATTATAATTATGTTTGTTACTTCGTTCCTTAGCATGATTGTTACGCCCAGTCATAGATTACCTGCCTATGTTCACATATTTCGAATAAAGAATAGGTCATTTCTATTTAAATGCGAGAATCAACGGAAGAAAAGATATCAAAGGCACGGTTATGAAAGAAAATAATGAAAGAAATAAAGATTAAGAAGATAAAAAAAAGCGATAACACTCTCATATGTTTAACATCTGCTTCAGTGAAATGGAAAACCTTGTCATTTTTTAATCTTTTCATTTGTACTCTCTTACATCATTAAATAATAATCTGCATTCATATTCATTGTTGTCATACTAATAATTTGTTAGAGTCATTAAAATATTTAACTTTTTGTACTTGACTGATTCTGTGATCTCCTGTTCGTATCTCGCATTTGCACTGTTTTGACATACTGGCAATAATACACACTGTCTTCTTATAATTTATGTTTATTCCTTTCTTTTCTGAAAATCTAACGGTTAGGATGGAACGGAAACAACAATCACAGTTGTATTTTAGCATTGAAACCCGGGAAGTGTTATAATAGAAGATGGAAAGTGCGCCACAGAGATTCGAAGGCGAATTTACATGGCGAAGGAAGCATTCCAGAAGTTGAGTAAAGTATTAAGAAACAGGACAATTTCGCTAAAAACAAAGAAGAGAATACTGGATTGCTACGTGCTGTCCGTCCTTCAATATGACAGTGAATCTGGACAATATCATCAAAGTTGAAGGAAAAATTGAAATGTGGTTCTACAGAAAGATGCTGCGAATATCATGGATGGACCATGAGAGCAATGATGAGATTTTGGAAATGATGGAAACGAAAAGTAAATTAATACTGAGCATCAGGGAGAGACAGTTGAAATTCCTGTGACATGCAATGAGGAAGAAGGGTTTGGAGAACCTGATACTAACAGGCCAGATAGAAGGAAAACGAGACAGGGGAAAGCAACGGATAACATAGTTGAAGGGCCTAACATAAGAATATCTTTTGTAAAAAAGGATGTCTTTTCACCAGATCTATTCAACTTGTATAGCAAGATAATTCTGAGAGCCCCAAAAGTCATGCGAGGATTTATCATCGGCGGCCACAGTCATAACATACGCAGAGTGATGATAGCAGAAACGGAAAAGAGACTATAAGACCCTCCTACAGAAGGTGGTTGAAGAAAGCGGAAAGAAAGGGCGACAAATAAACTACAAGAAAACTGAATGTAATCTGTAAAAAGAGGAGCCTACAATTCCAACCACAGGCTGGGGATACTAAAATCAAGCAGGTATAGAAATTTAATTGCTTTGGAAGTGTTATAAACAGAAGACAGAAAATGCAACACTTAGATTCGAAGGCGAATTGGCATATCCAATGATGCATTCCAGAAGTTGAGTAGAGTATTGAGAGACAGGAAAATTTCGCTAGAAACAAAGACGTGAGTACTTGATTGCTATATGATGACTGTTTTTTAGTATGGCAGTGAATGCTGGACATCTCTCCTCAAAGATAAAGGCAAGACTTAAAGCAACCAAAATGTTGTTCTATAGAAGGATGCTGAGGATACCGAGCAACAATGAGGTTTTGGAAAGGATGGAAACGAAAAGGATATTTAACATCAGGAAAAAACAGCTGAAGTTCCTTGAACATGTAATGAGGAAGGAGGGCTTGGAAAATCTGATACTCACAAGTCAGATGGAGGGAAAGAGAGACGGGGGAAGGCAATGCGTAATATACTTGACGAGCTTGAACAAGTAGGTAGCAGAGCGGGGTTTGGGTGAAGTAAGGGTGCTAATAGAACCACTAGGGATAGGGAGATGTGGAAGGTTATGATCATCTATATCTTGAAGGGACATGAACCATCTTGGAAGAAGATACTTAAGCAAGATATCAATATTTTTACCTGTCTACTTTTACTACATTGAACAATAATCGTTGTTTGGCCTCAGCAAATTAACTTTTTAAGGACAGGGAAACATTTTGATTATTTTAAGAAATTGTTTGGTAACATATTTTAGTCATTGAGCATGCGTATTGATAATTTGCTACAATTGATTCTCAATTTTAACGATTCAATGCAAGCCTCACTGACAAAATAACACTATTACTTGGATAATGTAAATGTATTGTTAATGATTTTACAAGAGACGCATTCGTTGTATTATTTAATTCTATTGCAAAAGATTTTGCCCGGTTTTCATTGTTAATATATATGACCGCAACTGGACGTGTAAGTTTTTGTACCGATTTCTGATCTGTTCGATAATGAAATCATTTGTTGTTTAATTGCGAATCATGCTTTGTTGAATGTTGACGTTTTGCCCAAAAATGAATGCCTTAAAATTGGAGGTTGAAAAAATATGCTTTCGCCCTATTATTGCTCGATTAATTTCAGAATGGAATCAGCGTCGGAAAAGTGACAAAAATTCAAAAGTTTCATTTAGATCGTGCTCTAGCTCTTCGGACGATGAAAAACACGTTTGGCAGATTTTGTCAGGGTGATTTTAACCTAGACGATTAACCACACTCCGGACGGATAGACCAGAAATATTAAAAACTGAAGTGGAATCGGCAATGGCCAAAATAAAAAGAAACAAACCAGCAGGACCCGACGGGATTGTGATAGAGATATTGACGTCTTTAGAATGCTTTGGCGTTGACTGACTCACAGAAATCTATGCTAAACGAAATCTACAACAGCAGCTACATACCGGAAGACCTAAGAAGATCAATTTTCATAACACTACCTAAGAAACCAGGTGCAAAGGAATGTGAACTCCGCCAAACAATCAGTTTAATTAGCCCCATAACAAAACTCATCACCCGGATTCTGATGAACAGAACGCGCAGCAGGATCGGCCCAGAGATAGGACAAGAATAATGTGGCTTTGTTAAAGATACCGGAACGAGGAATGCGATATTCATGCTCAAAATGCTATCTGAAAGAGCAATACAAATGCAGAAGGACCTGCATCTGTGCATTATTGACTACGAAAAGGCGTTTGACAAACAGTACTCTACAAAGAATTGATAGAGATGCTCGACAAACTTGACATTTTCGGAAAAAGACGTTAAAATAATCAAGAATCTATACTAGCAGCACACCACTTGCGTATGCATAGGAAGTGAATTTAGCATGTATAAAAAATAGAAAGGGGAGTAAGACAAGGATGTCTTTTTTTCACTAGATTTATTCAACCTGTACATCGAAATAATTGTGAAACAAATAAAATCCTTGCCAGAATTCGTCATAGGCGTTCACAATCTCAGCAATATAAGATACGCAGTGACACGGTGATGGTAGCAGACACGGAAAAGAAAATGCAGGAATTGATGCAGAAGGGAGCAAAAAAAAAAGTGAGAAGAAAAGATTGAGCAAGAAAACTGATTGTATGATCATCAGCAAAAAAAAAGAAAAAAAAAGAAAAGAAAAAAAGAAAAGAAAAAAAGAAAAGAAAAAAGAAAAGAAAAAAAGAAAAAGAAAAAAGAAAAGAAAAAAAGAAAAGAAAAAAGAAAAGAAAAAAAAGAAAAAGAAAAGAAAAAGAAAAAAAAGAAAAAAAGAAAAAGGAAAAAAAAAAGATCCCTAATATGCCAACTACAGGTCGGAGAAATTAAAATAAAACAAGCAAAGAAATTTAAATACCTGGGAAGTGTTCTGACAGAAGATAGAAAAAGGCGACAAGGAAATACAAAGACGCATTGGCATAGCCAATGCCGCATTTCAGAAACTAACCAGAGTATTGCGAGACAGGAAAATATCATTAGAAACAAATAAAAAAGAAAAAAAGAAAGAAAGAAAGAAAGAAAGAAAAAGTGTGCTGCATTGCTATGTGGTATCTGTCCTTCTGTATTGAAGTGAATGTTGGACAATCTCTTTAAGGATGAAGGAGAGGATTGAGATAGCAGAAATGTGGTTCTACAGAAGGATGCTGAGAATACTATGGACTGAAAACGATGAAGTGTTTGAGAGGGAAACTCATACTTAACACCAGAAAGAGACAGATGAGGCTCCTGGGACAAGTAATAAGGAAAGAGAGCCTGGAGGATTTAATAATTACAGGATGGATAGAAAGAAATGGAGACAGGAGAAAGCAGCACGAGATATACTTGATAGGTCTGGACAAATTGATGATGGAGCGGGATTTAGGAGAGAGACCAAGAAAAAAATATTGAGAGCGACAAGAGACAGAGCCAAGTAGAAGCTCATGAAGAAGAAGGTTGTCATCGTGAAGATAAAATATTTCGGCTTAAGATATTGCTAAGAGTTTTAAAATTGTAATCTCAACTGCATTTTGGCCATTTCCACTCATGACAAAACGGCTGATTTTTGAGAAATCGAAAGATGTAATTTTTCACTGCGTCAACTCAAAATCGCATGTTGTGAAACAGAATTTGCAGAAGCTTAAAGAATTGAACTGAGGAATCCTCCAGCAACCACCATATTTCCCGATTTGGCGCTTTCGGAATAGAAAATTTGACCCCATACAGTGAGACGAAAACTAACTCACAATCTTCTAATAAAAAACACGGAGTTTTTACAAAAATGGCATTAAAAAGTTTGTAGAACGATGAAAGACACCTGTTAAAATCAACGGAGTCTGTATATTCGACTAATAAATGTTTTCTAGATGACACACCAGGATTTATTATTGGAGGCCACAACCTGAACAACATAAGATACGCGGACGATACAGTACTGATTGCGGACACGGAAAGGAAACTGCAAGATCTCATACAGAAAGTAGCAGTGGAGAGTGACAAGAAAGGACTACAAATAAACTTTAAGAAAACTGAGTGCATGGTCATCAGCAAAAGATACAACCCAAAATGCCAAATACAGGTAGGGGATAACAGAATCAAACAAGTCCAAGAATTTAAGTACCTAGGAAGTGTTCTAACAGGAGATGGAAAGTGCGACACGGAGATCCGAAGGCGAATTGGCATGGCAAAGGACGCGTTCCAGAAGATGAGCAAAATACTAACACACAGGAAGATCTCAATAGAAACGAAGAAAAGAGTGCTAGACTGCTACGTGATGTCAGTTCTTCAGTACGGCTGTGAATGCTGGACAATATCATCGAAAATGAGGACAAAACTGGAAGCGGCCGAAATGTGGTTCTACAGAAGGATGCTACGTATATCGTGGACTGAGCATACAAGCAACGACGAAGTGTTAGAAAGAATGGCAACAAAAAGGAAATTGATGCTGAGCATCAGGAAGAGACAACTGAAGTTCCTGGGACACGCAATGAGGAAGGAGAGCCTGGAGGACCTGATACTGACTGGACAGATAGAAGGAAGGAGAGACAGAGGAAGGCAGCGGATAACATATCTGCAGAGTCTGATCAGGTGGATGACGGAACGGGGGTTGCCAGGAGCAACAGGAGCAAACATACTAAGAGCCACAAGGGATAGAGAGACGTGGAGATCCATGATCGCCTACGTCCTGAAGGGACAGGGCACATAGAAGAAGAAGAAATGTTTTCTTGTAGGTCTGGTAAATCTTGTTTTTACTTTTCTAATAGATCAACAACTTTTGCAATGATCTAATGCATAATTTTTATCACAGATATGTGTTCAAAATCAGAAAGAAAAGGATTTTTATTGGTGGAGAATGTAAAGTAGTGATATGGACAGTAACCGTGTCATATATATAATTATTTAAAAAGTACATTTTTATTATTTGACAAATATCGAATTTATTGATTTATAAAATGTCTATTTAAGAAAGATATTTTTAACTACTGTTTTACGCAACACTCTCCGAAGCATTTGTTTTTGCAACTGCTAACCGCTATTTTAATCAGTTCACCCCAAGTAAATGTCACTAAGATTTAAAAGCCAGATGGAAATGAGAGCAAATTAAAATATTTTAGAACAAACCAGAAATTCAATTCTAAACAGTGCAAATGGCCGGCGAGGAGTGTGAAACGGACGATAGGCAAATCTATCTACTCCTATTGAGGAGAGAAAAATTAGTGAATAAAATTTTAGAGTTCAAGTGGAGACGTTAGAAGGATAGAGTTGAATTAGACTTTTAAAGGAACCTGAATTCCAGTCCTAAACCTCAAACAAGGGATAAGCCTCTACTTCTGTGTATAAGATTAGGAAGGAGCGTGGGCCCGGCGAGAGGTGAACCTATCTTCTATTAAATTAAATGAAAATGTGAACAAATATTGTGTAACTCGTTTCGTTCTCTGACGTTGAATTCATTGGTTGGGGAAATATAAAACTGGACGTCAGTTATTATTAGACATTGGGGAGGCCTGAAGAAGTGGGAGACGCTAAATTAATTATTTTTGAGTTTTAAAATTTTCAAGTTTAAAAATATTTTTATTTGAAATTTTTTAAGGATTGAATATTTTTTTGCATTTACTCATGTAAGGAATTAATTGTTGCTGAGGTGCACTAATTTTGCAAGTCAATTGAATTTATTAAATAATTAGAAAATTCTTCTCTTTGGTTTATAAGCGAAAATAAAATGGCTTTTTAAAACATTTTATTAATTTTCCCCTTCATTTCCCGGATAAATTTTGCTTTGGCAGAGAATGTAGAAATATTTGCAAAGCCACAAGCGAATACAACAGATCTTTTCATGAATATATGAATATGTATTCCATAAGTTAGGCAAACACAGTTTTTATTCTTTCTTAGAATCGATATCTCAAATCTTTGAAGACCGAAACTTCAATTGGTTCTAATTGAAACAGTAAAGGAAATTGGAACCGACAAAAAGAATCCACAAAATTCAACGTTGGGGAATATATAGAATGAATGGAGTTAAAGACAACGAAGGTGTGTAGATTCAGTAGTCTAATCAATGAAATAATAAACATATTTTTATGAAGAAACGTTAAACAAGGTGTGAAGCCCCTTGTTGTTGATTGGTGAGCAAATATTTTTTCAATCGTTATAGGTAAATAGTGAATTTGATTCTAACTAGGTGATCTTGTGCCAAAACTATGCTGCGCTTTGTAAATATCTAGTGTGAATAATTGTCTGCGATAAAATGGCAGACTCCCAAATTTGAAAGCTCGTGACAAAAATTTTTGAAGGATGATAAACGTTTGCCATTATAAGATCTTCATATGTAAATCAACTCGTTTCATCTATCTATCTATCTATCTATCTATCTATCTATCTATCTATCTATCTATCTACTTAAAATAAGGTCTACTGTGTACTACCCGTAATACAAAAACATTTTCCATATAATATAAAGTAGGTACTTCCACTCATTTTAGATAAGTAATTTTTAAATTGAATTTTATAAAAATAAAAAGGTTTCATGAAACTTTTATTTTAGTTTTAATTAAAAGCTAAATGATTAAATCTACTATTTCCAGTATGCAAAATACTCTGGTGTATTTCAGTTAAAATTATATTAATTGGAATCTAAACTTCTGAGATTAAAAAAAAATTCAAAGTTTCGGCCTTTTTTGACACATTTGTAAATAAGTTATTTTTCGGTCTTAAAAATCTCGCAAAAATAAAATGCACATATGTGACACATTATTTTTGAAAAATTAGCAATTTAATTTTAAATTAATTTGATATACACAAGTATTACTTATTTATATAATAAAATTTAGAATAAAACTATTTCTTAAGCATAGAAGTGAACTTTTAAATCTTTCCACCGTATTTGAAATGTATTGACAGCTTGACACATACGAGAAAAGATAAGTGTATGACGGTCACAATTGACATAATTGTACAATTTTTTCTGTAAAGGGAAGGAACCCTGAAACACATAACCTTTAAATGCGTACATAGACATTACCATGCAAAAAATAACTTCAAATACACAAAAAATCATTTTAAAAATACGAAGGCACCATAATTTGTATTAAACTTTTCAGTTTTCGATTAGTAAATATAATCTTCACTTAATAAGTTAATAAACTAACGTCAGCAAATCCTTGAAGTCTTTAAAAATATTTTTGAAACTTTATAAATTATTACAATGAAAATGATCAAAACAATTCTTTTAAAATTTCATTATTAATCAAAATTTTTTTCAGACTATAATGTCTTTAATATGTATTATTCATTAAAACGATTAAAAGCTTATAAAACTAAATAATGTGACAGTTTTATGCCATTTTTTATTTTACTACTGCGAGCAAATTTTCGGAAATAAAGGCAAAATGTTTGAAAAAAAAAGATTTATATTTCGCAACAAGATTTTTTCTGAAAATGCTATCAATTTATGTTGAGAGGGGTAACTGATGTAAAAAAATTATTTTTATGAAGATTTTTAAAAAATAATAGTTTCAAAAATAATTTCATTCATTTGTGAATAAGCCCAAAAAGTTTCATTAACATCCGACAATTATTTGTCTTTTGCAAGAGTTTTCAAATTAGTGCGTTTATCACCGGAAAAAAAAATGAGTTACATAATATTACGATTTCCATTGTAAACTATTTTAACGATTTGGTTATCCGTTAACTAAAAAACTAACTAAAAAAAGATTTTTACAAAGATTTTAAACGTGTTAGAAGGGATTAAGAAAAAATAATCCAAAAATAATTTGATTCTTTCTCTTAATAATAACAGAAACTTTTTCATAAAAAGTTCCTTTTTATTAAGTTTGGGGTCTTTTTTATTCATACTATGCTGTTTTTTCAGCGATTTAGTGAAGGTACCTAAAAAAAGAAACTTTCCTGGAGAGTTATATATCGCTAGTCCGTTCAATTTTAGTCTATGCTTCATACATATGGTCGCTTTGCACTCAGTCCGATATACAACGTCCAGAAAAGTAGAACAATCCTTTACCAGAATGATTCCTGAAATTAAAAATATGATTATGTCGAACTCCAATATATTTGAAAGAATTGGTCTTTTCTCACTTGAAATCGAATGTTTTAGACTTAATTTATTACAGATATTTAGAACAGTAAATTCAGTTTGGAACATGGATTTCGAGAAATATTTTACTAAAATAAATCCATATCTATCTATCTATCTATCTATCTATCTATCTATCTATCTATCTATCTATCTATCTATCTATCTATCTATGCATGCGGTGTAGATATAGAAGAATCCAAAGGAGTATCCTGTACATACAGTGTTAGGATAATTCTCTAAGTGAGCTCTAAATATATATGTATAGAAATACATATAGAGCAAATATAAGAAAACATTTGGGCAGATACGTTATTTCATGGTAAATCGGAAGTATAGGCCTATTTCAGGTAAACTATCATCAGCCTCCGTCTTTATTGTACAGAAGATTTTACACGATTCATCTAAAATCTTTTGTACAATAAAATCTTCTGTACAATAAAGACGGAAGCTGATGATGGTTTACCTGAAACTGACCCATACTTCCGATTTTCCATGAATTAACTTGTCTGCCTAAATTTTTTCTCATATATACTAGAGGATAGCCATTAAAAATTCAACCGGTGCTCTATCGTCTGAATATATGAAAATACATTTTCATGTAATGTAAGGTCGAAGAAGCTCGGGAAAATCATTAACTCTTGGGAATTTCTCTGAAGAAAAGTTTTTGGGAAAAGAAATGCTGGAAACCTTTGCATCAATCAGTGTTTAGCTGAGGAATCCTAAACGTGTGCTTATTTACGAGCATATTTAACCCCAATGAACCAGAAAAGGAATATTCGCCAGCAAAATGAATGAAATTTTGCAGGATAATTTGTTCGTGATTTTCATGTTCCCTATTGGTGACACGGTGCGTGACGTAACTTCGCCAAGCGTCACGTAGGAGTATAGCTCATTTGTGGTAAGCGCCGAGAGATAGCCAAATGAAGACAGCAATCTAATTGAAATTCGAACGAAGCAGTAAATAATGAGACTTCTTAAAATGGTTAACTCGCAAATTATTGGATGCTAGAATAGGATATATATATTCTATTCTATTCTTTCTATTTCTGAGAAGGTCTCTTGATTGGATTTCTAAATAAAAGTGTGGTAATAAGAAAAACGTATAAGTAACTACAGAAGCCAATCTTGATATTCATACATCGTTATTAGCTGAGCTTTGTTTAGGTTCACACGCATACATCCCATAACTTACTGTATCTACAGTTCGTAAGTGGTGACTAATCTAAAACCAGAGCACGTACAACTTTGCTAAAACTCGATGATCTAGAGGGAGCTGGTGCTTTTGCAAGGATTTAGTCATGTTTAATATGAAGCTGTTTCTTTTTATGTACCAAGCCCATCCAGTACACAAGCGATCATGACTCTCCACAATTTCCTATCCTTTTTAGGGATTAGTACAGTTTGTCTTTTTAGCATTTCTCCAAGTTCCCGGGTTTTTTTCTACACAGAATCATTAGGTCGGTTATTCTACTGTTGCTCTTGGCTTCATTATGTACTGTGAGTATCAAATTCTCCAAGCTCTCGTTCCTCATTATTTATCCTAAAAACTCCAGCTGTCTCTTTCTAATTCCAAGTTTAAGTGAGCTGTTTGCATCAATTTCCCGTCCATTGTATTTTCAGCATCCTTCCGTGGAACCACATTACATTTGTCCTCAGTTTTCTCTTCATCAGCGAGGAGGAGATTATCATTCATTGCTAAAGAGAAGGAATGCTTTACGCAACACCTCAGCACATTCTTCTTTATTTCTAACAAAAATTTCCTGTTTTATTGGACTTTGCTTAGCTTTTAGAACGCATTTTCCTACTCCAATGCACTTTTGAATTTCGGTATCTGCTGTGGATCTTAGTCGCCAATTTGTTGTGGATTTGTGACAAAACTTCGCCGCAAAGTTGTAGTGACCGGTTTGTCCAGAAATAAGACACGGAACAAGAAAGTAGGTTCAAAACATTGCATTAGTATTACAAAAAACAAGATATTCAAAAGAAGTGTTAATAATAAGTAAGTCCAAAGTTATTATTACGTTGCTTATTGCCTGACTAGTAGCTGTCGTGAACTGCTTTCGTTAACTGCTCTCGTTAACTGCCGTACTAACTACTCTTTAACTGCTCTCTGGAAGTCACGTACATAATTACATATAACACGAGGAATTGTCCATTCCTTGTAGGAGGGCACCATAATAGTATCGCATTTTCATCCTCTGTTAAAACACTCCTCAGATAATTAAACTACTGTACTTTTTGATTTTGATATTCCATTTCTTACTTCGGATCTTCGGCTTTTTTTTCTTACTGACAACCATATACTCACTCTTCTTATGGGCGATGGTCATCCCTTCTTTCTTGCTTTCCTTTACTACCGTGTGTAGGAAGTTCTGTAGTTTTCTTTCTATGTCTGCTATCAACAAAGTGTCATTGTATTGTTAAGATTCCGCCCACAGATAAAAATTCTTGGTAGGGTTTCCAGCACCCTTAGAATAGCAACGCTGCACAGTTTGAATAAATTCTCTGAGAGGATACATCTTGTCTTACGCCCTTTTTATATTTCGGAGGTTTGTTCCCATTGTAAGTTATAGGAGCTTTTTCAATAAGAACAGCTCACAGCTTCGGCCGTCAAAGAGTTTGGTTATCAATTCTCATAAAGAAAAAGGATTACATTTGCTTAACAAATGTAATAGATATTAAAGTCTCTATCTGCAGTACAAATCTGATATCTATCTATCTATCTATCTATCTATCTATCTATCTATCTATCTATCTACTTAAAATAAAGTCCGCAGCATACTACCCGTAATACAAAAAACATGTTCTATATAATATAAAGAAACCTTTCTGAAGAATTATATAACGCTAGTATATATGTGGTCGCCTTATACTCAGTTGGATATACAACATCCAGAAAAATAAAACAATCCTTTACCAAAATGATTCCTGAAATTAAAAATATGATTATGCCAAACTTCGATAGACTTGAAAGATTTGGTCTTTTCTCACTTGAAATCGAATGTTTTAGACTTAATTTATTACAGATATTTAGAACAGTAAATTTTGTTTAGAATATAGATTTTGAAAAATATTTTACTAAAATAAATCCATATCTATCTATCTATCTATCTATCTATCTATCTATCTATCTATCTATCTATCTCCACCAGAGGACAGCCATTACAATTCAACCGCTACTCTATCGTCTGAATATATGAAAATATATTTTTATAGCGGGTAGTAAATGCGTAACCCTGGCTTTTAACAGCCAATTCCAAAACTTCACACGTTTTCGAAAAGAAAATCAAAACACATTATATTGGCAGATGGTAACTGTACTTGTGTACAATTTGCCTAATATTCTTTTGTTTTAGAAAAACAAGCGTCATCAAAACATTGAATTAGTTCTATGATTCCTGTTTTCTGACTCGATGACTCCTGTTTGGTACTCTTGGCTGTATTCGTCTGTTTCCTTTTTTGGCCCTAATGGCTGATGGGTCGTTAATAATAATAATAATAATAATAATAATAATAAGAAGAAGAAGAAGAAGAAGAAGAAGAAATACGATATAGAGGGATAAAAAGTTAAAAAGTAAATGATAACTTGTTTATTTGCTTTCTTAAATTTAACTAAACACATTTTCTGTTAAAAATTATCGTTCTATTAAACAAAACAACACACGAACGTTCCAATAAGGATTAATTGTAAAAGACCTGCATGTTTCAATGAACCATTAGCTCAAGTGTTCAAAATGTCTAATGGCGTGCGTAAACATTTTGAGGGTCACACTGTATATTGAAAAGGATGATGCAGTAAAAGCATAGAAGAAAACGCGTATAATTTTAGGGAGGCAAACCGAAAGAAAGAAAGAAATAGAAAAATAAAGATAGAGAAAATGAATGTGTTTGTGTGTGTGTGCGTGTGTGTGTGTGTGTGTGTGTGTGAGAGAGAGAGAGGGAGGGAGGTGGAGGGACGAACTGTGATCTCTAAATAATGATGTTGACCGTTTACTCTGATTATGCATCGAGAAACAAAAAGAGGCAAAAATCGAAACAATCTTCTGCTGACATCCTTGAAGATAATTCTTACAATGTACGAAAAAAGCCAGTGATTGATATGATTGATATCGAACACTAGGAAATGATTTACGAGCAAAATTTTAAAAAAGAACAAAAACAAAACGCTACCAAATAAATCAAATGGATTGATAAATTTCAAATGAATGTACACTCGTTTCCAGATATTAAATTAAATCTCAAGAATTTAAACGAATATATTTGTATTTTTTGACTCTGTCAATTCACCAGCGGTCGAAAGAGATAAGCTTTATTCATGCTTATGTATTTATTTACCAGCCTAAATTTCTAGCCTGTTGTTGGTTGAGAAGGTAGCGATTTTCCTTCATGCGCCATTAATAGGGTTTTTAATGTTCATTTTCAAGGCACTTAGACAAACTCCAGTAAAATATTTGATGCTACAAAATCTTCCTTCAGT
This sequence comes from Ascarosepion bandense, assembly GCA_037127315.1. Classification (NCBI taxonomy): domain Eukaryota; kingdom Metazoa; phylum Mollusca; class Cephalopoda; order Sepiida; family Sepiidae; genus Ascarosepion; species Ascarosepion bandense. The sequence goes on from JBBBDQ010029239.1 coordinate 604,943, forward strand.
ATTTGTCTATACTTCTGAGATGAGGTAGTATTTACATTATTTACACTGTTCAGATTGTTGTCCTCATCTCTATTGACATGTTTACGAGTTTTCGGCCGTTGTATTCTCCGGCATTCTTCAGGTACTAGAAATTTTGAACCAAACCCTTTATTTCAATCACTGGGTAGACTGTTCTCGTTCTATGTGCGATACCAATTTCGGAAGCCATGTAGTTATCTCCCTTGAACTTAACTCTCTAAGTTATTTGTTTACCGCTGTTGTAGACAGGTAATGAAAACACAACTATTTGAGTCAAGTCCCTGGAACTAACCAACACTTATGTCCACTGGGCCACGTGTCCTTGAGGAAATTTGGGTATTGCCTAAGAGTATCTCGCCTTGGATGATTTTATTTGGTGAATACAGTATATATTCGCCATCTACCCTTATTGTAACAGCTTGTTTTAGCAAAGAGATATAAATGCTCATATCATCGAACGGGCTAGTGCCCACTGTCCGATGACACCCGATATTCATATGTATAATCCAACTGACGTTAACAGATCTAATATATATATATATATATATATATATATATATATATATATATATATATATATATATCATTAACAAACACTTTATGGTCTTAGGTCGTCGGATCTGAAAGGGTAATTGAATTTATTGTCCTTCTTATGCTAACAAAATTCCAACTCATTTTTCTTATCCACAGTCTCTGTCTTTCATTCTAACTTAAACAAGACGAGCGTGTTGAGTTTGAGGCCCTGTGAGAAGACGAATGCACGAAGAAGCATAACGCCGCTATCACTCAAAACATTACAATGTTGACTGGATATATCATTGAACTCTTTCCTAAGCCACTCCACTGTCATTGACACCGAAAAACTCTGAAATATTCGTATTAAAGTTCTTACAAGAATGCCAGCAGTGCAGCATGCTGTTTCCAAATTTCTGGATGAGTGAATTGCGTATAACACTAGGCTACACATACCCAGCGTGAACCAGTCTGCCTATTTTAGAAATCACCGTGAGATATATTAGCTATTATACCACAGCGAGGTATCTATCTATCTATCTATCTATCTATCTATCTATCTATCTATCTATCTATCTATCTATCTATGTTCATTCTTCTTCTATGTGCCTTATCCTTTCAGGACGTAGGCGATCATGGCCTTCCACGTCTCCCTATCCCTGGTGGCTTTCAGCACCCTTTCTCCTCTTACACCACGCAACCCCCGTTCTGCCATCCATCCCCACAGGCCAGTCAAGTACGTTACACGCTGTTTTCCCCTGTCTCTACTTCCCTCTATCTGGCTTGTTAGTATCAGGTTCTTCAAGCCTCCCTTCCTCATTGCATGTCCCAGAAACTTTAGCTGTCTCTTCCTGATGCTCAGTATTAATTTCCTTTATGGCCATATTCAATGTAATCCTGTGTCAGCTTGTCATTCACCAATCATATTACCTGTACACTTACAAAAGTCTAATGTAACAATACGTCACGTCTTATTTTTCAGAAGATACTTCACTTTTATGCATTTTAAAATATTAAATAATAATAATAATAATAATAATAATAATAAAGTTCAGTGAAACTCAGTTTTATACAAGTTGAACTATAGGGACGAAAGGAAAGAATGTTGTAGATTTCGCTATTTGTCTCGATAATGTCCTGAACCGTGACGCTTGTCACATTTGGTTTCTCCGCTTCCTCACGCCGAGAAATGATTTTGAGATGGCTTTTTCTTTATCTCACTCGTCCGTTCGATTCATTCATTCATATTCCGCTGACTTATTTTACTTTTATTGCTTCCTATTTGTAATATTTCAATCGATCGTTTCACAATTTTATAGGACGATCTGCATTTTTGTTGAGATCTAACTCTCTGTCTATCTGTCCATTCATCTTTCTATCTATATGAGTTACTTCGAACATTCATTTATCTCAGGTTTTTGTACATATCAATAAATGAATGAGTGAATCAATCAACTAATGTATGTATGTATGTATCCATCTATTTATATATCTATCTATGTTCATACTTACCATGTTTTTCATATCTATCTATCTATCTATCTATCTATCTATCTATCTATCTATCTATCTATCTATCTATGTCAGTTTATTTTAATATATATTCATAAAAGAGTTTGGTTAAGAAGACTGAAAAGGCAGAGATATCTATCTATCTATCTATCTATCTATCTATCTATCTATCTATCTATCTATCTATCTATCTATCTATCTATCTATCTGATACGCGTTTATAAGGATTAATATCTACATTGATAAATTAACACACACATACACAAACACAAACACACACACACACATACAAACATATAAGCGTGAATATCAGTATAGTTAAATGTACACATAGAAACGCACATATGCATATATATATTTATATATATGTACTTTTATATCTATATGCACACATTTACATACATGCACACACGCATACACACATATATATATATATAGATGTATATACATATATATATATACATATATATATATATATATATATGTATATACATATATGTTTCGTGTATATATATATGTATATATATACGAAACATATATGTATACACACACATATATATATATATATATATATATATATATATACAAACATATAAGCGTGAATATCAGTATAGTTAAATGTACACATAGAAACGCACATATGCATATATATATTTATATGTATATTTATATGTATATGTACACATTTACATACATGCACACACGCATACACATATATACACGCATATATATATATATATATATATATATATATATACATATATATATGTATATACATATATATTTCGTATATATATATATATATATATATATATATACGAAACATATATGTATATACACACACACACACACACACACACACATATATATATATATATATATATATATACTAAACATTTATTTTGTGCATATATTCCAGATATATAAGTATCAATATCTCTATACATAAACTCATATATCTATATTTCTCTAACTCTACGTGGTGGCACGCAAACTTTCATTTATAATATTTATTTTGCTGTTTTGCAGCTCTGTTTAAAGAAAAAGAAAGCGACAGCATCGCATTTATTTAATGCAATGCGACTGCAAAGAACAAAATAAAATAAATGGTTCACGTATAGATGAAAGAATTAAAGTGAGAATTGAAGTTATTGCCGAAATTAGAAGGAAAATATTAGTCAGAGCTGAAGGCGTAACGTAAAATAGGAAGTGTTATTTTAATTTCCCAACAGCGTGCGTCTTCAGACATTGAGATGTAGAAAAAAAAACATGATTTTTATGATTAAAATTAATATAAGCGTACTACCCGTCAAAAATAACGCTAATATTTGTGTATGAATCGATATTTTTGTATCCGTATTTATGTTTAATTGCATTACAATGTATTTATTTGCGTTTCTTTTTAACTACATTTCAATGTATGTATCGACATTTTTGTTTAACTGCTTTTAAATATTTAAATCAGCATTTCAGGGTAGTATCTATTCTGTTTTACACACACGTTACATATGTATCGCAGAAATACGGATCAACACTGCATGGTAATTGTAAGTTTAACTCTTTAATGCGATCATCCTAATGGCACTTATTACTCTTTTGGGCTTTGGATTATTTAAAGTGAGTAATGCGTCACTTAATTTTTTCTGTAGGAGTACAACTTACACATTCCTTATTAATAAACTATTATTATTATTATTATTATTATTACCAGCATCATCATATTTCGATTTCTGCTATGTTCACACTACTTACCAAGTCTGAAGTCAGGTAGTGGTGTGTTATGGCTACATTTCATTTGTTTTACTAACTCCCGTAACATCACTAGCGTTCCATAGGCAAAGTTCTTAGTGTGTGGGCTGCAAATTATCAAGACAATTTTTTGCATTTCTCTTAAGCTGGGATTTCCAGTGATCTTTGCAATGTCTTGTGTTCCTTTTTTTTATTCCAAGTGCCCCTACTATGACTGGTGCTAGTCTTGTTTTATTATTATTATTATTATTATTATTATTATTATTATTATTATTATTATTGCCAATTGAATGTTTATACCAGCAAAAGCATTTGTCTATACTAGAGCTTGAGTGTGATTAAATCTTCTGATCATTCCAACGCTATTTGTATTTTAATTGAACGATTTTAAACGTTTTCCTAATTGCTAATTCTTCCAGGCTTTTCACTAGTTTCATCGGGGCAGTTCTCACGCTTCCGATAACGAATGTTTCATTCATATAGCATTATTTACTCAGTACTTTGACGAGTCGTGATATCTCTGTTTACCCTAATCTGTGTTCTGACATAAAAACAAAACCTACATCTGTCATTTTATTCCTTTTTCATTGCCTGCTCTTCATTGTCAACCTTCTGACCTGAACTGAGAGAACCTTTGTTATCTCATTGTTGCCGTGGATCATCACAGATTAACCCACTCTAAGAATATTTTTTTATTTTACTAATTATTGACCCAATACAAGGCCCAAGAGCCACTCAATGTAAAGATGACTAAATAAGGTTATTGTATGAATATAAGTGTTGTGAAATCCAGACTCACCTCAACATGGACTCACTCACTGCTATATTAATAGGTGTATGATAGCAGTAGTGGGAAAACAGACAGTAGCACTGTGCGCATGACCGCGGCCGACTACCAATGTCTGTACTGGATTCGTAAGCTGTGCTTACTGTACTTTCTTCTTTGTAACCTTTTTGAAATACATCTTTCTTTAACCTACACCTCCTGTTCTGTGTTATATTTTCGTGGACCCACTTTTGGATCCATATCAATAAGAAAAAGTAAAGAGTCCAGATTACGAGGAGCGATAATGATTAGGCAGAGGTTAGGCTCGTAGTTATCGGGAATCATTCACATGAGTTTGTTCTGCAAAGTATCGATTCTTAGGTAGAATGGAACCTTTTACCAGGATTTATTATCGTTGGATAGAATATTAACAACACCAGATACACAGATAATACCTTATCGATGGCAGACACCAAAAGAAAATTGCAGGAACTGCTAGACAAAGCATTAAAGGAAAGCGGAAAGAAGGGACTAAACATTACTTAGAAGAAAACAGAATATATGGTTATTATCAAGAAGGACAGTCGTAGATGCAAACTACGAACTGGAAATGTCAAAATCAAGAAAGTACAGAAATTTAATTACCTTGGAAATGGAGTAATCACACAACGGAAAAGTGACGCAGCAATCATAGAACTCATTGAAATAGAGAAAATGTCTTCCAAATACTGAACAAAGTAAGAAACAAAGTTTTTTTTTAGTTATCAATGTAATGAATTTGCATACACCATGGTTCCCCCTCACAGTAATATGATTGGCTGGTGTCAGCCATAAATACAGACTAAGGCGGAGACGCCTAGAACTACGCCTATTAGATGCGCGTTGTCAAACTGTCTGCCTTCGGGCGGAGTGTAATAGCCGAATCGATACTCCGCCGAAGAGTGGAGTCTCGTCTGGGGAGCATTAGTCAGTTCATTTTTGGCTAGGCTATATGGCCCGGATTGCCCACATTAAAAAGGCCTTTTGGGAAGACAAATAAATACTACTACGCCTATTAGAACGCCTGTTGACTACGCCTATTGCATAAGTCTACACCTAAACATACTGCATACGACTACGACGAGTACCAGTCCATTACGGCTACTTGATAGATTGTCCTACTCGGTTACATTGCCAAACCCACTTAGCTACTTCGAATAATATATATATTTTAATCATTTCACCCCGAACAAGGCGGAAACGCCACTGATGTGCAGGGGGCTACATAAATGTAAAAAGATTAATTAGAAAAGAGTGAGGAGTACAAATTAGTTAGAAAGGAACAATAGAAAGCTGAGAAAGCAGGTGCGATGACAGATACATAGGTGGAGAGAAAGGGAAGGTTATACGGGGGTGGGGAGAGAGCTAGAGTCCAGTGGTTAGTAGATGAGTATTGACTTTGCATTTAAATTTCTGGAGGTTGTAGCCGTCAGGAAAGCAAGAATACGGGAGCGAGTTCCACAGGCGGGAAGTGCGAGAGAAGAAGCTGCAGGAGTAGAATTGTCGTCTGCATTTGGCTAACCTGACTGTGAATGGGTGGGACCCAGTTGCCAGTCCGGTTGCACGAGTAAACACCTGTTGAGGAGACATCAGTGACTTAAGTTCGTCTGAGCAGAAGCCATGAAAGTATTTATAGAACAGACAAAGGGAGGCCACATTCCGACGATGGGGAAGTGGCTGCAGTCGAGGGCACCTGACCATAAATGGCAGCAGTACTCCATGCACGGACGAATGGGTGACTTGTATATATGCAGGATGGATTCAGGTGGAAAAAAACATCCTGGATCGACATAGTGACCCATCCTTCTTAGCAGTAGATTTGGCTATGGATTCAATATAGTGGTTCCATTTGAGGTCTGGGGACAGGGTAAGTCCGTAGTGCATTACTCTCCGGGAGAATCGCTTGGTCCATGCTTATGGGAGGCAGGAGAGGTTGCCTGTAATAGTTGACAGACAACAGCTTGGTCTTAAATGAATTGAAGTTGACAAGCCACTTCTTGCCCCAGTTCACCACAGAGTGTAGATCCCGTTCAAGGTTAGCAGCGAGATTATGTCTGTCCGCCACGACAGGTTTCTTACTGGTGCGGGAGTATATTGTAGTGTCATCTGCGTAGATGCCTACTTGGGACTTGATCTCATCTGGGAGGTCGTTGATGAAAATAAGGAAGAGCGTCGGGGCTAGGATAGAGCTCTGTGGTGTAGGACGAAGAGGCACGCCCATTCAGAACGACCTTCATTTTGCGGTTATTTAAGAAAGATTGGATTAGGTCAAGCAGGCGACCGGTAATACCATAACCGCGTAGTTTGCATAAGAGGCCAGAGTGCCAAACCCTGTCGAAAGCCTTGGAGATGTCCAGAGCAACCGAGCGAGTCTCGTCAGACTCATCAAGGGCCTGTAGCATGTACTCCGTTACGGTTGTTAGCAGGTCGGCAGTGGACCTGGCAAAGCGGAATCCATATTGCCTGTCGAAGAACAGTTTGTGGGCGGTGAGATGATGAACTATTTCAGCATTGATTATAGCCTCGAATACTTTCCCGAATATCGATAGGGCGATAGTTGGATGGGTCCGAGGGTTCACCACAATTCTTAAATACAGGAACGACTGAAGAGAACTTCCAGCATGCAGGAAAGCAGGAAGCAGAAAGGCAGTAGTTAAATAGTTTAGAGACGACAGGGGAAAGTTCAGAAGCACACCTCTTAAGGACTATCACCGGGATTCCATCGTCTCCACACGCCTTATAGGGTCGAGTTTTAAAATTACTCTGGATACTACTGTCGGTGTAATATATACGTCGTGCAGTTTGGCCTCAGTTCTAATAGGGAAGTCGGGTGGGTGTACTCCGGACGAGTCGAATGTGGAGTTGGATGAGAATCTGTGGGCAAAGCACTCAGCTTTGTCCGCAGATGACGTGAGAACCTCAAATCCATGGATTAAAGGAGGATTTCCTATTGTTGAGCACTCGTTTACAAATCCTCCAATAGTCCTTGGAGCCGAACTTGCGGTCAGCTATGCGCTGTCGCATTCTCTCAGCAAACAACTGTTTGGCGTCATTTAGAGTTCTCTTGCACTCATTGCGAGCAGATGTGAACAGGCGCCTATTGTGATCAGTTGACTGTCTCTGGAATAGTAATTGTTCCTGTGGGCAATGTAAAAGTAATGGTTCCTGTGGGCAATGGCGGCTGAGCAGGCCGGAGAGAACCACGGAGAGGAATGAGGTTTTAAGCAATATTTCCTGGTGGGTATGAAGGCATCAATGCCAGCTTTCACCCATGACGAGACCTCAGAGGCACAGTCATCAACTGATAGGTCGAACACTTTTCCGCAAGGGACGTCGCAGAGGAAATCGCGAAAGGCATCCCAGTCAGCTTTTTGGTAGAGGTAGGAGGTCCTATAGGTAGGGGTCTCCTGCGGGGAGTGAGATTGGAAAGAAATACTGAGAGAGACTACAGCGTGGTCGGAGTTGCCGAGAGGGCAAAGCTGCGAGACTTGATAGGCGTCAGGCGCAGAGGTGAAACATATATTTAGTAGTGAGGAATGACCCGAGGGAGTGCTTGGGAAGCGAGTGGGGAAGTCCACCACTTGCGTAAGGGATTGGGAAATAGCAAAGTTCATGGCGTGAATGCCCGCTGGATCAGTAACAGCATTTTCAAGCCACTCAGAGTGATGGGCATTGAGGTCTCCAAATACAAATATGTGGGCGAATAGGTGATAGGAAATAGCCTTATCTATGTCGTCAGCAATGCTATCTAGTAGGGAGCAGTCAGGAGAGGAGGTATATATCCCTTTCCAGGACGTATCAGTTATAAACTAAGAAAACAAGAATTGACTGCTACAAAATGCGAATTATTCTATCACAGTGAATGCTGGGCAATTTCCGAAAAGATGAAGAGGAAACTATCCCATTTTAACTCTTTCATTTTGTTGTGGTGCATGGGATATCGACTCGGAACGACAAATTGGGGAGCCGAGTTCGAATTCCAGTTGAATTCCTCGGATTCACTTACGCACAAATACTCTCTTCCTTTCAGTTATGGGTTAAATAATAAGACAGATTGGGTTCTATAGCCTTGGCTGGCAACCAGTCTACCACAGAAAGCAATGGCAACCTACTGCGGGATAATATTCTGCCTAGTCAGTCATGTCTTTTTCGAGACATTTTCGTCCAAAGCGTGTATCACGTATGGCACTTGAACTGACTAACAGCAATTGTATTTCTTAACCTGAATGTTATGAGATTGCTTTAAACTGATAATAGTGTTTAATATGATCTTATCCAACAGTAATCAAATAGTCATGTATTTACTTTTTCTAGTCGACAGGGGTCAGTAGTCAATGCGAACGAAGCTTTCTTTAGTTGCATCGTATGTGCGTCGTCAGGGCTACACATAATTTTGAATTCAGAAGTTTCCTTCTACCACTCAGTCTGTTCTATTATTTACCCATAGCTGATGGGAGAAGAGTTGGATTCATACCTTTCTTAAGTGTATTAGAACGTAAGTGAATGTAATGAACTAGACTAGAATTTGAACTCCGAGTCGCAATTTGTATCTAAAGAATGGACAACTCTTGTTCAATTAATTAATTAATTAATTAATTAATTAATTAATACTGCTATTAGCTAAAAATAAAGCACAGTGCTGATGAATTGATTTGTTTTTTTCACGGCTTAGGAACTTTTTGTAGGTTATAAATATTTTTAGACTGTAAGAATTCTTTTTTTTAGATAATAATGGTTTTGTGATAAAAGTCCAACTAATTAACCTATAACTGTCGGGAGAAGAGGTGGGTTCATACCTTTCACAAAGAGTATTAACACGATATAAAGAACTCAACTTGAATTGGAAGTCGGCTCTCCGATCCTCAGTACCCGCACACCGAAGCTTACAGCACTTGGTATTCCCAAGCGGTCACGTGTCTAGGCAATGATCGTTGCTTAACTTTGATATGACCGTACGCCTGAGTAGAGTATGCAAATTTGTTCATTATAATTGTTCTGCTAGTTTGTTCATAATAATTGTGGTCTGTTGATACGCAAAGAAAATGTCAGTAGTCAGAAAAATGACCACTCTTGAAACATCGAGAAATTTAATGTGGTTCTCCAGAAGGATGCTGCGAATATCATGGATCGAGCATGTGAGCAATAATGACGTCTTGGAAATGATGGAAACAAAAAGGAAATTAATACTGAGCATCAGGAAGAGACAGCTGATGTTCCTGGGACACGCAATGAGGAAGGAGGGCTTGGAGAATCTGATATTAACAGGCCAGATAGAGGGAAAAAGAGACAGGGGAAAGCAACGGATAACATATTTGAAGGACCTAATCAGGTGGATGACGGAACGAGGATTGCATGGTGTAACAGGAGAAGGCGTGCTCAGAGCCACCAGGGATAGGGAAAAGTGGAAGGCCATGATCGCCTACGTCCTGAAAGGACAAGGCACATAGAAGAAGAAGAAGAAGAATCAGAAGAAGAAGAATCAGAAGAAGAAGAAGAAGAAGAAGAAGAATCAGAAGAAGAAGAAGAAGAAGAAGAAGAAGAATCAGAAGAAGAAGAAGAATCAGAAGAAGAAGAATCAGAAGAAGTAGAAGAAGAATCAGAGGAAGAAGAAGAAGAGGAAGAAGAAGAATCAAAAGAAGAAGAAGAAGAAGAAGAAGAAGAATCAGAAGAAGAAGAAGAAGAAGAATCAGAAGAAGAAGAATCAGAAGAAGAAGAAGAATAATCAGAATCAGAAGAAGAAGAAGAATCAGAAGAAGAAGAAGAATCAGAAGAAGAAGAAGAAGAATCAGAAGAAGAAGAAGAAGAAGAAGAATCAGAAGAATCAGAAGAAGAAGAAGAATCAGAAGAAGAAGAAGAAGAATCAGAAGAAGAAGAAGAATAAGAAGAAGAATCAAAAGAAGAAGAAGAAGAAGAAGAAGAATCAGAAGAAGAAGAATCAGAAGAAGAAGAAGAATAATAAGAAGAAGAATCAAAAGAAGAAGAAGAAGAAGAAGAAGAATCAGAAGAAGAAGAAGAAGAATCAGAAGAAGAAGAATCAGAAGAAGAAGAAGAAGAATCAGAAGAATCAGAAGAAGAAGAAGAAGAAGAAGAATCAGAAGAAGAAGAAGAAGAAGAAGAATCAGAAGAAGAAGAATCAGAAGAAGAAGAAGAAGAAGAAGAAGAATCAGAAGAAGAAGAAGAATCAGAAGAATCAGAAGAAGAATCAGAAGAATCAGAAGAAGAAGAATCAGAAGAATCAGAAGAAGAAGAATCAGAAGAAGAAGAAGAAGAGGAAGAAGAAGAATCAAAAGAAGAAGAAGAAGAATCAGAAGAAGAAGAAGAAGAATCAGAAGAAGAAGAAGAAGAATCAGAAGAATCAGAAGAAGAAGAAGAATCAGAAGAAGAAGAATCAGAAGAAGAAGAAGAAGAATCAGAAGAATCAGAAGAAGAAGAATCAGAATCAGAAGAAGAAGAAGAAGAAGAAGAAGAATCAGAAGAAGAAGAAGAAGAAGAATCAGAAGAAGAAGAAGAAGAATCAGAAGAAGAAGAATAAGAAGAATCAGAATCAGAAGAAGAAGAAGAAGAAGAATAAGAAGAAGAAGAAGAAGAAGAAGAATCAGAAGAAGAAGAATAAGAAGAATCAGAATCAGAAGAAGAAAAAGAAGAAGAAGAAGAAGAAGAATCAGAAGAAGAAGAAGAAGAAGAAGAAGAATCAGAAGAATCAGAAGAAGAAGAAGAAGAATCAGAAGAAGAAGAAGAAGAATCAGAAGAAGAAGAAGAAGAAGAAGAAGAAGAAGAAGAATGTGCAAAGCACGAATTCAGATAGAAATTGAGGGATATAGAATGCATGGAAGAAATGCTCTACGCTGGGGCGGCGGGTATGACATTGGACTGGATCACCGTTTTTTTTATTGTTTTTTTAGGTGTGCATGTTTTTTAAAATGCCTACGTCATTGGTCTTTCCGTATTTACTTTAATATTTTAATTTCTTTCGCATTTCTTACATCCATTTTCCTAATACATATATTTTGATGATTTGTTTTTTCATTAATGTATTTAAACACACTTCAGAAGCAGAATTTATGCAGAATATCTTCTATTTTTATGTGCCGTCTTCATTCAGAACGTAGACGACCATGGCTTTCTACATAAAGGTTTGTCTATTTACTATTCCTCGCAATCCCTGTGCTGTCAGCCATTTCCACAAGTTTTTTAGGTAGATTATTCACTCCACTTCTCTTGCCTTCAATATGTCCTGTGAGTATCAAGTTTTTTAAGTAATCTTTTTTCATTATGTATCCTAAAAATTCCAGCGGTCTCTTTCTGACTCTATGTGCATGTAACAATTTTGCTTCCATTTTCCCTAAAGCTTTCTCGTTGCTTAATGTCAATGGGATTCGATGTAGCGTTCTGCAAAACCAAATTTTTGACGCCTCATGTCTAATTTTCATCTGTGAGGAAATTGTTCAACGTTCACTGTCGTAGGAAAAGGGCCGATATTGCATAATAATTCAGCTTCCTTTTCTTAATTTCTAATGTAGTTTTCTTGTTCATTTATATTTTACATAGCATTTTGAAGGCGTCTTTCGCTATTTTAGTGCATTTTCAGATTTCGATGTTGCCTTTTCTGCTCTCTGTTTAAACACTTCCTAGATATTTAAGTTGTTGTACTTACTTGATAATTATAAGTTCTCTCTTCTTACAAGTGATATTTAGCTCTTTTTTGCGTTCCTCTATTTCTCTAGGAGTTTTGTAATTTCCCCTCTGTAGCTGCTATCAACACAGTATCATTTGCATATCCTATGTTAAGATTCTATCCGTCAATAATGAATCCTGGTAGCACTTCTAATTTTATCACTATAAAGTGTGAATAAATCCGGCGAGAAGGCACATAATTGTTTAACTTTCCTTTGTATTTTTATACATTTAAACGATTCATTTTGCGTATGCAGGTGGTTTGCTCCTAATCAGTCAGTAAGTTAAGTGCCATACGTGATACGCGCTTGGCCAATCATGTCTCGAAAGAGACATGTCTGACTGGGCAGAAAATTATCCCGCCGTAGGTTGCCATTAATTTCTGTGGTAGACTGGTTGCCAACCAAGGCTATAGAACCCAATCTTTCTTGTTATTTAAGCCATAAATGGAGGGAAGAGACAGATTAATAGCTTTTCCAAGAGTATTTGCGCGTAAGTGAATGCAAGGAATTCAACTGGAATACGAACTCGGCTCCCCGATTTCTCATTCCGAGCCGATATCCACTGCGCCACAAACGTTTCTGATTATTCCAAGTCAGTAAAGCTTACCGAGCAGTTCGAACAGTTCTTTATGCCGTACATTAACAAACGATTTTGTATAATTTGATATTTGTGTGTTTTCAGTCTGATGAGTCAGTCAGTTAAGTGCCATACATAATACACGGTTGGGCGATCATATCTCGAGACATGACTGACTAAACATTTTCCAGCAGTAGGCTGCAATTTCTTTCTGCGATATATTGGTTGCCAACTAAGGCTATAGAACTGTCCTGTTATTTAAACTATCGCTGGAGAAAGAAGAGATTCATACCTTTCCAAAGGGCATTTTGCGCGTAAGTGAATGCAACGAATACAACTGGAATTCGAACTCGGTTCTACAGATTTCCCTTTCCGAGCCGATATATTTAATAAATAGACATTTCAATACTAATTTGTCCAGACAGATGGAACCTACTCAGAGAGGAATTGCAACTTGCGGTTGTCTTGTGTGTATCTATCCTATTTTCGGCTAGGTGAACTTTCTGTTTTTTGTCGATGAAATCACTGACATCATATGAGGCCTTATTCTAGCTTTTATGATGTTCTGGCGTGACACGGAGAACAACACTTACTTTGGTATCTATATCTATCTATCTACCTATCGTGAAGTAATTTGGATTTTAACACACACACACACACACACACACACACACACACACACACACACACACACACACACATATGTATATATATACATGTCTCTCTCTCTCTCTCTCTCTCTCTCTATATATATATATATATATATATATATATAATTATTTAATTAATTAGTTTTTGGTCATAATCAAATTATACCAGTACACAGTTGTATTAAAAATTATTCAATACATTATTATATTGCAGAAGTTTTGAATATTTTTAATTTGTAAATGAGTTATACTACGCAACCCAGGTTTCTACCATCCGGTATCTTCAAGTAATTTACAATAACTGATTTTACTATTTTTTAAAAACGCTCACATAACATTACGTGAGCGTTCTAAAACACGGTAAAATCAGTTATTGTAAATCGCCTGAAGACACTAGATTGTAGAAACTTGGGTTGCGTAATATAACTCGCTTACAAAAGAAAAATATAATTATATATATATAGTGAGTTAATCTGAATTATTTGACGCACACTCACATATATATATATATATATATATACACATATATATATATATATATATATATATATATATATGCATGCATACAAAATGCGATTGATAAATTGTCGCCATCATATATTTTTAATTTTGCACAAGTGCACAGCTTGTTTTTTTCGTTTATCATCAGTTGGGCACCGACTGTGAGAAAAAGAGTAATACGATGCAATTCACTCTTTTAGAAATTTGGAAACGCCATACTGTACTGCTTGGCATTCTCACCGGAAGTTTCAATACGAACATTTTAAAGTGTCGATCTAAGGAGAGTGCAGAGGATTCGGAAAGAGTTAGATAAGTCTAATGCTGATTCCGATTAATTAATGGGCTATAAGTTGGTGTCAGTTGTAAAGCTTTTGCATAATTATTTGTCTGTGTTTTAGTTCGTCATCATTAATACTTAGGTTGAAATGGCATTGTGCTTTATTGTATTCGGGTTCAGTCAAGTTGATTTTTAGCATCGCATTATGTTTTTGTATTTCATTATATAATGTTGGATTTCATTTTTTCATTATATATATATATATATATATATATATATATATATATATATATATATATATATATATACGTCTTGTCTGGTGCATTTTACATTGACTGTGACATTAAAAATCCATAGTTTATGCTCATTTTTTTCCAATTTACTTTTTTACCTCTTGACGTAAATTCGTCCACCTTCATTTACAATATAGTCTGTGCACTTGACTTTCATTCGCTTAAAAATTGTCGTTCCTGCGATTCTATCCTCCTAACAGCTACTAAACATTATTAAATATAATTGTGAAGCCGTAATAAATATTAATAATCTCCAACATTATTGTTCCCGCCAGATTGTTTCAAAAGGAACATTGCCTTACAATCTGACAAAAAGTGTCTACATTCAAGTTTCTCGATCGACACATTATTCTGCCAATTATTTTAGAGCGTACTTTAATGAGCAGAATGAAAGCAAATCGGTGTTCAAATTCAAGTAATGATAAGGTTGCGGTGGTAAGGTCGCCGTTTCATCATATTCTGTCAGACTGGGCAAGCGAAAATCGCCATTGCATTATGGAGGAATGGCTCCGTGTCACCAGGTCAGACGGGTCAGGTTTCTAACTCTTTCAGGCAGACGTTCGCTTGAGATGTGCGTAGGATAGAGTTACACTGAACCACGCTGTACCAGCAATCAACGAATTCCGAAAATAACAAAATTCGCGCGCGGTAATAGTTTGATTAAGTTTTATTTTTTCTTCTGTGCAGTTAATAGGATTCAAATCATATTAAAGGCAAAGTTTTAAATCATTTTCTAATAGACTATCGAGATGCAACCTTCTAAAATCAAATATCATTTCTGGAAGAAAGAAAATCTGTCTTTACTGAGAAAAGTATACAGTCATATTACATGGAATGCACCAGTTCTCGTCTGATTAGTCACAAGGATGTAATGTCGGAAATCATCATCACCATCATGATCATCAATACCGTTACCGGATGTGGTTGTAGGGTCGCTGTAAATAGCTCCCTCTCGATGTATATTTGACTGTGTGAATGCTCTCTAGTTCATTTACTCATCATCATTATCAACATCAATCCCGTTACCGGATGTGGTCGTAGAGTTACTATAACCCGTTCCTCTTTCTCTTTCACTATCTATCTATCTATCTATCTATCTATCTATCTATCTATCTATCTATCTATCTATCTCGAGTGTGTGCCTTTATTTGAATCTCTGTTAATAATCTCTCGTCCATTTACTGACATTGTTAGTCCATTTTCTCTCTTCCCTATGGTTTTTATCTTGTAGGATACTGGGGGATGGTTTCTTTGCTCTTGCGATGTGAGAATACTATTTGAATTTCCTATTCTTATTCTTGTGAGCTCTTTTAACGCGAATTTTATTTTCTTGTTTGATGGTGTTTCGCTCTGCCTCATTTGTGATGCGGTCTACATCATCTAATTTCGAATTCTTTGATTCTCCGCCGTAATTCTATTGTTAATGTTCAAGATTCGCAGGCGTACAGAAAAATTTAGATAAGCGTTTGGCAAATACTGTGAAACTCATACAATCTATCGCTAAAGATGCTGGAAGCCTTATTGACACCTTGTGGCGCTTCAGAAAATACAAGACTCTTTCTGACATGCTTTATCATTCCAAGAACCTGAAGATTCCAATATTGCTGTCGTATCTGGGCTGAGGCTAGCCAATCTTCACTTTCCATTCTTGACAAAATTCAAAACAGTTTCCGCAGTCTTTTAGGGAATGACATTTTCTAATTTTTTGCACAGTTCCAACGTCGCAAGTCTCACGCTAACTTATTATTCATGTTCAGACAAGCTCCATTCTTTAGTACCACTAGCTCAGACATTTACAGCTAAAAACCACCTTGTTACGTCCACAGGGTTGAATCCTGATGTCATGAATATGTAATGAATAAGCATACACCTTGATTCTCCCTCACAGTAATGTGACTGGCTGGTGTCAGCCATAAATACAGACGAAGGCGAGGACGTATAGCGGTCTACAGGTCTTTGACTAGAGGTCTACGTCCATACGTCTGTACGAATAGAAGTCTACGTCCAGCGGTCTACAGATCTACGACTATAAGTCTACGCCTGCATACGACGAGTACCGTCCATTACGTCTGCATACTAGATTGTCTTACGCGGTTACATTTGCCTAAACTACCACGAATCAGAAATATATCCCTTTCCGGGACATACCAAATCCTCCTCATTGACTAAGTATTCCATTGGTAACGACGATGTTTTACTCACAGGTGTTTTGTGGAACAGACTCCCACGTGAATGCTTTTTTGAGCATTACAATCATAACCACTACAAATTTTAGGTCAATTGCTATTTATCCGCCATATCCTCGTAATCTTCAACCTCCTACTTTTCCTTTCTTACGTTCACATTACACATCTCATGGAATAACCTACCTTCTACTTTTGGGCCTTGCATTACGTCATTAATTACCGTGTCCCTTCAAATCGAAGGCGATCATGGCTCTTCACAACTTTCTGTCCTTTGTAGCTCTTAATAAAATTTATTTTTGTTATTTCTCCTAAACCTTCTTTTGCCATCCATTTACTCAAGTTCATCAAGTATGTTCCGTGCTGCGTTCCTTTGTCCTTTTTTCCCCTCAATCTGTCCTGTAAGTATCAACTTTTTTAAGCTGTCCTTCCTCATTAACAGTCAAGTGCCATACGTGATACACGCTTGGGGCGATCATGTCTCGAAAGAGACATGACTGACTGGGCAGAACGTTATCCCGCAGTAGGTTGCCATTGCTTTCTGCGGTAGACTGGTTGCCGATAAAGACTATAGAACCCAATCTGTCCTGTTATTTAACCCATAAACGGAGAGAAGAGACGGATTAATACCTTTCCCAAGAGTATTTGCGCGTAAGTGAACGCAATGAATTCAAATGGAATTCGAACCGATTTCTCGTTCCGAGTCGTTATCCACTGCGCCACAACGCATATAGCCACCCCAAAATTTCAACTCGCTTAATGATGTTGAATATAAATTTAATTTCTGTTTTCATTTTCTCTAAAATCTCGACGTTGCTCATATGTTCTGTCTATGGTATTCTTAGCATCATTATGTAGAGGTACATTTTTGTTACTTCAAGTCACTTCTTCATCTGGGAAGAGATTGTCCACTATTCACGGCCATAAAGAAGGGTAGATATCTTGTAACAGTTCAGTTCTCTTTTCTTTGTTTCTTACAAAGATTTTCTGTTTCTTAATACTCTGATTAGTTTTTGGAATGCCCTTTGGCTATCCCAAAGGTGCCTTCAAATTTCAGCGTCACACTTTCTATCCTCTGTTAAAATGTTTAAATATTTTTTGCTGCAGTTTGGTCTATTTGTACGCACATTAACCCTCTAGGGCCATTCGTATCATATTTGATACAGTATGAAAACAAGCCTTGAAAGAAATATTTTCCTGAAAAATTTTTTAAGAGAAATATTTTATAAATTTCAAATGAAAGCAGTACTGATTGCTTATGTTTCCTTATAGGGAAATACCAAATGTTTCCTTATAGGGAAATACTGTATCAAATATGATACGAATGGCCCTAGAGGGTTAAAGCCCGTAAAAATACTATGACAAACGTGATTATTACGACTGTTAAGACTACCATGAATCTATTCTTCCTCGCACTGCAGTGAAATGGGAAATTTATTAAATCCTTTCCATGTCTGTATAGTATGTTCTTCACGAGGCTACATACTACAGGCTACATACCGTTTTGAATTCATGCATTCACACAAACTTATTATGATTGACGCAAGATCAAATCTAACACTATGAACTTAAACTTGATTCTTGTTTGAGCGATTGGAGTGTAAAATTGAATCGACGAAGTAAAATTCAAATGTTGACTTATTCTGTTAAGTGCAATTTCGCACTAATTTTCCTGGGAAAGGTGTGAATCCATTTCTTATCTTCTTCCAGGTTAGACTAGACTATCTAGCCATAGATAGCAGCCAGTTTAAACGAAAAAAATCTGAACTTAAAACGGTGCAGAAGGCAACGAAAAATTACTCCGTTGTCTTACGTAAGTCATTGCAATTTAAAGATAATAATAATAATAATAATAGTAATAATAATAATATACCTCATCGACAACAGTTACTGTGAACGAGTGTATAATATGTGATTTGATATGTATGGTTTTAAGGTGTCCTTCTCCAAGACTGGCTGCTAGCCACGGCTAGAGAACATAGTATGCCCTGCCATGTAACTCATATCTGGGAGGGCAAGAGATGGATTCTTATCTTTCTAAAAGTTGTTTGTGAGAAAGTGAGTGCAACGAACTTGATCGGAATTCGATTCGACTCGATTTCGTGTTACACTACTTGCACATTATATTCTTAGTTGACCTTTTCTTAGTTGGCGATTACTACTGAGTAGGAAGTTTGCTTCGCATTGGGTCCCCCATTCTTGTAACCTTATGCCAAACTAAGCTTGGCTCGGTAAAGGACGACTGTAGTTCAGTCCCGGATTTGATTTGGGATGGGAGTTCCACTTTTCTACTCTATGATGGACTGATACACATAGATGAGATACCGCAAAAGAAAAGATATAAATTTTCATTAGACGCGTGTCACTTAAGACGAAGATTAAAAAAAAAGATAATTTCTGTTCTGATGGAGTTTTCAGCTTTGACACGCCTCCCGCCCCGAACGACCCTCAGAGTTAATTCTATCCTCCACCACCACCGCTACCAAAATCTACATTTTGGTATTTCCATTAAAACCTTCACCTAGCAACTGTGTGCGCAGATGCTAGCCTATTGAAAGATGTCGACATGCTTTACACATAAATAAATACGAAAAGCGCAGAAAAAATATGTTGAAAACAACACAAAAAGTAATAGATTTTTTATTCCATTAAAATCTTTGATTTTTCACCCGTCTTGTATTTTTTTTTTGAATTTACTCTTACAAGTTTCTCTCTCTTCCGTTGCATCTCCCGTTATAATCAATGTCAGACGACATTTTCATTGTCGCACACACATTTTTCGTTATCAATGTCGCTCTTTTCATTTCGATGTTTTTTCTGTTTTGAACATTTCACTCTGCTTTGTATTAAAAAAATATTTTATCTTTTTACTGTCTTTGCGTTGAAATCTTTTCGATCCTTTCTTTTAGAGTTAAACTTTTTAAAGATTTTATTCTTTTAGCCATTATTTTGTCCCTCTTTCTCTTCTTTTTGTTTGCGTGTTTGTTTCTTTCTTTTTTGAGATTTGCTGCTTAGATTACCATTGTTTCATTTTCATTCTTTCGGTCTCTTCCATATTTGCTAAATATCTTCCCATTCTCTTCCTTTCTTTTTTTCATTTAGCTTGCTATTTTACTTATTATTTTCTCTTCATTTTCCTTTCTTTCTATTTGCCACTTCGCTTAATATGTCCTCTTCAATTCTCCTTACTTTCTTTAACCATTTGCTGTTTCACTAACGATGAGCACATTCTTTCTTTCTTTTTTCTTTTTTTCTTTCATTTTGCTATTTTGCTTACTGTGTTCTTCTCAGTTGTCTTTTCTTTCTTTATTATTTCTTTGTTTTATTTTTTCTTTATTTTTTCTTTCTTTCAATTTGCTGCTTGGTTTAATATGTTTTATTCAATTTTCTTTTCTTTCTTTCTTTCTTACTATCTTTCTTTCTTCCTTTCTTTCTTTCTTTCTTTCTTTTAATTTGCTGTTTTGCTTACTGTGCTCTTTTCATTTCTTTCTTTCTTTCTTTCTTTCTTTTAATTTGCTGTTTTGCTTACTGTGCTTTTTTCATTTCTTTCTTTCTTTCTTTCTTTCTTCTCCTTATCATTTTTTCGTTCACAGTTTAACGATCAAATTATTCATATCTGTTATTCTTTCTTCTTTCAAATTCAGCATCTTACCCCCGGGGATTGTTTTGAAGTTCTATATTTAATTTATTTCTTCCTTTACCTCTTTTGCTCTTGTTCTTTCATCGTCCCTCTCTCTGTCTCTCTCTCTCACATCCCCCCCCACACATATATTCCAGTTTCCGCCTTCCTCATCGTCACTTACACTTTCATTTCATTCACTCAAATCTATTTCCCGACATGTTGAGTTTTCAAAACATATTTACATGATTGCCAGAATTCACATAATTTGACGTTTTCATCCATATAAGGAATGAAAGAACGAAAAGAGTCGGCAAATGCCTTTAATATTTGAGCGCGTTCTTTCAAAAAATAAAATATAAAGACGAATACATTTTCTGTTTTTGAAACTTTCTTGTCCTTAATCCGTCAAACTGAATTTTTAAGCATTAATAGAATCCCTACCGCATAAAACGTATGAAACATTCAAAGATATAACGAAAAAGGTGACACGAGAACATTTCATTTTGGATTAAATAAATAGTGAAAGTAAAACAAAGATCACGGGTTCGAATAGCGAAATAGTTTGTAAAATGAATGACATTCAAATCAAGCTAACAGTACGATAGCACTTTTCTTTAGAGCTACTGATCAACAGTATCCTTATTAGTGCTCAAATGAGTTTAAATTTTGGGTCAGATATAAAAAAAAATAGTTCCAAATTCCGAAGGCACTGAAGCATATCAACGGTATTATAATGACTTGTTTTATTATAGAGACGATGTTTTTTGACTGTCATTTCTTCCTCCAAAATAAAAAATATCTTATGGCCAAAGAGATCTAGTTACGTCTTATTTAACCAAATGATACGTTTCCTGGATGCATAGGCTTTCTATATGTTATTCTTTGCATACTCCAGTTTAGCTTGGAAGTGTTTATTCAGAAGAAATACAGTTTTCTTGGTCTGTGACAATGCTGTCCATTTTTTGCAGGGCTCTAGTGACTGTTTTTCTTGCAGTTCTTTTCCATTGTGTCTACGGTATTAACCAGTGTCTTGAAAGTTGTTCTAGGGTCTTTATACACATCTCCCATGAGCTTTTTAAAATCATTATTTTCCTACCTTTGTCCCTTTTGATTTATAGAACAAAACTGAAAATATTATCAAGAAGTTCACATTGAACTATACATTATAATGTACAGTTCACTGTGAACATTTTGATAAAATTTCCCACTCCAGTTATTGCAACTTGGAAAGGCTTCCGTAATTTATTTTATATCTTTCTTGTGCTTTCTCGTATATTTAGAGATTCTTGATAAATTCCAAAGAATAATTTGCAATGTTATTGGTCGTGATCTGGCATTTCAGCTTCAGGCATTTCCCGCCGCTGTAACGTAGTTTCCGTGTGCCTTTTCTATAAATACTTTTATGGTAATTGTCCTGATGTTCTTTTGCATCGTGACTTCATGAATTGAAGTACAGTACGAGATCTTACCAATTTACAGATGAAATGGCCCGATGTAACCTAAGTTCTACGCTAACATTTTCTTTTCTCACATTTCTCGTTTGTAGAACTCTCTTCCAGCTTCTTGCATCCCCATCAACTTTGATCCTCAAAAATTTAAATGCATTGTCAATCATTATTTTCTGTCTTCTTAATTCCTGTTTTTATAGTTTCATGTCCTTTATAATGTTTTTCTTTTTTCACATTCTTTCACACTCAAAAACCCCTTATATCTTAGTGGTTGTCTTGTTTGGGATGAAAATATTAAAAAAAGGGACTTGCGCAATCTTGTCTCTCTACATTTTCATTTTCTTCTTATCTCTAAATAATGTATTTCTTTTTATTATCCCTACCAGCCTCTGTTTTGTCATCTGTTTGTAAAATCTCTCTAGGTTGGTTAATCTAGGTTGTTTTTTTTTCTCTGCCACTCAGTATATTATGTGAGTGTCAAATTCCTTTCCAAGACCGCGTTTCTTATTAAGTTCTAAGAAATTTCAATTGTCTCTTTTTGACTCTAAGTGCCTTTTTGTTCCAGTTTTCCTGCAAACTTTTTCGTTGCTCCCATACCCAATACATCGTATTCAGTGCATCCTTCTACAGAACCTCATCTTTTTACCTCAGGTCTCTAAGGTATATAGAAATAGTCAAATGCACCCTCTCAAAACTAAAACAAAAGTGTTAAGAATAAAAAATTCGTTGAATCAAAGAAAACAGTATTTAACTGTTATGTTATATAGTACATTAGTATGTAAATAAATCTATCAATGAACACATATATCACCGAGCTGTAATCTATATATCTATCACCAACTCCGTTAGTTCCTGTGAGGTATAGTCAAAGCATTAGTAGGAGCTTTCCAACCTCTTATTAAAAATATTATAGATATAATATTTTGTTCATAATTTTATTATTTTATATTGTTTTAAATGTTTTTTTTTCAAGTTTGTATCGGATACATAAAACTAAAACTAAATAAAACAAATTGGTTTATTTTGAAAAATAGAATTAAATGGCCAATTTAAAAACAGGCAATTTCTAAGCTTCAAAAGTTAAAATATTAACAAATAGTCTCATTTTATTTCTAGTGTGATCGTTTGAAACTGTTTAAATTTAAAGTTACCATTCTTTAAAGTTTTTTCTACTTTCCAAGCAATGAACAAAATGGTTGCTACCACAATTATTTGTCATTACTTTATGGTGACGTCATTGTAATTCAAACGAACATTATAACTAAATACAAGTGTACCTTAGAAAATGACGACAAAATATTTTGTTATTTTTTCACAGGTTATTTGTTAAAGAGTAACTCGCGGCTAAAGCTTTCATAACTGGTCAGTCAGTTAAGTGCCATACGTAATACACGCTTGGGCGATCATGTCTCGAAAGAGACAAGACTGACTGGGCAGAACGTTATCCCGCAGTAGGTTGCCATTGCTTCTCTGTGGTAGACTGGTTGCCATCCAAGGCTATAGAATCCAATCTTTCCTGTTATTTAACCCATAACTGGAGGGAAGAGACGGATTAATACCTTACCCAAGAGTATTTGCGCGTAAGTGAATGCAAGGAATTCAGCTAAAATTCGAACTCGGCTCCCCGATTCCTCGTTCCGAGACGATATCCATTGCACTAACTGGTAGCTAAGTTTAATAACTGGTAGTAAAGAAAAAGAACTGAGTCGACGCTGCTTCGTTACTGTCTCTCTCTTTCTCTCTCTCTCCATGAACGTCACAGGAGGAACACACACACACACACACACACACACACACACACACACACACACATATATATATATATATATATATATATATATATATATATATATATATGTATGTATATACAACGGTCTTTATTATAAGAAACCAGAACTTAGTAGTAGTTACTTGAAAGTTGTATTCGGAAAGCTATTTGACTAATCGTGAAAGATTTGATTTGCTGAATTTTAAGGAAAGACATTTCCCGGAACTAACGGAGAGTTAAAAGCAACACTACATGATTATCTATAACGATCTTCCATATAGATTAGTAATTTGGAAGATGCCTATTAACTTTGGGAACAAATATTTTAGTTCTCTTTACAAATGATACAGGAAGTCTTCAAACATAAAATCAAGGTCAAATCGGAGGGCGTCAGTTTATGTCCTATATTTATTCATTTATGATCGTTTATGGGTTGTGAATTTCCAGAGTACTCATTGTCGAGACGCAAATCTGTATCCACCTAAATTCCTTAGTTTTCCCTTTTCTATACCGAACAATACTAGTCCTTGTCATTATTTCTTTTCTTTCGCTCTTTCTTCCAACCCATTTGGTTCGCTTCCATAGAACACATTCCAGTTAAACTATCTCCCCAAGTTAAGATTCTACTTAATGTATCGTCTAGAATCGATTCATGCCATTTTTGGAATTTGGCCGAACTTCTCCAGAAACAGGGATTTCATTGCCTGGCCAGTGTCAAATGCGATGTTCGAGTTTAATAGCCGGTCAGTTCTGGTCAAGCGGTTTTAGCAGCCGAGGTCAGAGAATGGATGCTTCTTGGGTTTTACTTGAGAAATCTTTCCGTTTGTCTATCTTCTCCTGCTTTTCTCGCCTTGTGTTTGTGTAGGTGTGTGTTTGCGTGTGTGTTTGTGTGTGTGTATATATGTGTTTATATGTTGAGTGTGTATATTTGTTGTATGAATGGGTGTGTATGTGTACGTGTTTGAGTGTCTATGTATATCTGTGTGTGTATGTGCGTAACGCAAAGTTAAATATATAATATAACCAAACCCATCTTTGGTAATCAGCACATTCTACACACACACACACACACACACACACACACACACACACACACACACACACACACACACACACATATATATATATATATATATATAGTGGCACGCACATACATTCATATATAAAATGACAAATAAGTTATATTAAGAGGTTAAAAAAAGCAAAACTAAAGTTATATATATATATAAGAATAGAGAGAATGGCAACCCGTGAAAATAGAGAGGGTAATCCAAAAGATGTTATCTAATTGATATAATACAATTAGATAGAAATTGAGATCTCAATGAATAATGTCCAGAGCAAATATATTGAGAAAAAAAAACAAAAAAACTCAACACATAATTAAACAGTTATAAATCCAGGATTTATTTCAGCAATGTAAAGAATAATCCTTATTATTGCCTCGTACAGACCGCTGATGAATAAATAAATATAAATTTAACACAGAATAATATTAATAATAATAAAAGACCTTTATAGCAGAGGGGTTTTTAAACTGGAAATAAATTGAGAATAGTCTCATCAAATCACGCATAATACAAAACAGTATGGAAATAAATAACATATACATAAAAAAATGTACCCACGCAAAAAGGAGGAAGGGTATTTATGCACAAACAGAATTAATCTCACAAACAATATTTAGTAAGGAATATATGTACACGCAAAAATGGGTTAGGCTCTAACGAACACAGTTTTAATTAAGTGAAGAAAGAAGGAGAGAAGAAAAATAAATAAAGAGAAAATGAATAGAAACCTGTGGTGATACCGAGCAAAAGCGAGGGACCGATGTTTGCTCTATAACAACCAGAAAGCAATTGAACAAAAATCGTCTCTGCGCAGGTGTATTCGCGCAGATGTTCCGGCTGAAAAATAAAAATTAATCAAATCTCAAATTTCCATTTTGCGAGCCTACGCGAATTTTATTTACCAGCCAATGGGAAACCCAGAATCAAATACAAGTATGAACTGTCAAACGAGCTATTTTTGATCCAAAAAGCAGACATAAAAAGCCGAGACACAAAGCATCGCCAGACAGACAAACTGACGCAGAGACCAAGGAGAAGAATGTAATTAATATCCTCTTGACTTGAGTCAAGCGGCTACTATATTCGCCTCCTTTATCTCTTTACCTTCTCAACTGTCTCAAAAGTACTTACTGACCTCAGGAGCGACTACTTCAAAGACTATTTCCTCACAAACCAACTTACTGATTTACGGACCCTAGAAGTGGCAACTTTAAAAACTTCAACATTCCTTACCTACAAGACGCCTCCACATTCCTAAGCATTAATTATCTTTTTCAGCGTTATTATTTGTCATGAACACTTTAACCTCCGTTGGACCTATCCTTCAAGCATTACTTTAATTGTAAAACATTAATTGATATGTGTATATATACATGTTATTTTCAACTCAATTTGCTTTACTTGATTTTATAATCATTTTATAACTTATAGAGAGCTATCTACCATAAGGCCAAATTCCGTTAACCTGCAACGGTATACAATTACCCTTCACTACAAACGGAATAGATAAGCAACCCGCTATAAACCTATAAGTCACAAATATGAAATTACATTTAAATGTAATTAAATGTAAAATTATATTTAAGAAAATAATAAATTTCTTTTTAAAGATCTTTCTAAAATTTAGTTTTCAAAATATTTATTAAAAATTATTTATCCCAATTTAGACCTTAGAAAATTAAAGTAAAAGTTAAATTCACTTAGACTATTCTAAAGAAATTTTAACAAGGGAAGTAAACATATAAAAATATAAACATATATATATGAACACGCAGACAAAAAAATGGAGTAGATAGATCTATCTATCGCCCAGTCCACACTCCACCCACGTCTATTGAACAGGTGTAGAGGCTCATCCCTTGTTCCCTGTTTAGTATGTGGTTTCCGGCTTTCTCTTTTTCAATCTTCTCACTTTGTTTTTTTTTTTCAATTGAAGTAGATAGATCTATCTATCGCCCGGTTCACACTCCACCCACGTCTATTGAACAGGTTAAGAGGCTCATCCCTTGTTCCCTGTTTAGGATGTGGTTTCTGGCTTTCTCTTTTCCAATCTTCTCACTTTGGTTTCTTTTTTTTTCAATTGGAGTAGATAGATCTATCTATCGCCCGGTTCACACTCCACCCACGTCTATTGAACAGGTTGAAGAGGCTCATCCCTTGTTCCCTGTTTAGGATGTGGTTTCCGGCTTTCTCTCCACCCACGTCTATTGAACAGATTGAAGAGACTCATCCCTTGTTCCCTGTTTAGGATGTGGTTTCCGGCTTTATCTTTTCCAATCTTTTCACTATTACGTAGCCCCCTGCACATCAGTGGCATTACCGCCTTGCTCGAGGTGATACGATTAAAAAAAAAAAGAGGAAAAATAAAAAGAAAGAAAAGAAAAAAAGAGAAAAAATTAATAAATTAACATATAAATTAATAGATTTATTAGGAAATGAAAATCTTATTAAAAACTTGTCAAATTTTCTATATAAAAGTTTTCTTAAAATATTTTTCCGATTTAGACCTTACAAAAATAAAAAGCTAAATTTACTTAGACTATTCTAAAGACAATTTTTAACAAAGGAAGTGAACATTACATCCTTTGACCCAGACATGAAAATATAGATATATACAATTTGAACACATACAAAATCTTTACGATGGAAAAATGGTGGAGGGGAATGAAAGAGAAAAACTTATAACAATAACTGAATTTAAAAAGAAAAAATAAGAACTGATCTTACACTTATATTCACAAATATTAGCTGACAGTAAAATTTTAAGTATATTGAATATAAAAAAAAACTATGATTTTATTCTGTGTGAAATTTACATTTTTGGTGTTCATCAACGGTCTGAACAAGGCAATTGTAAGGATTTTTTTACAATGCTGAAATAAATCCTGGATTTATAACCGTTTAATTATGTGTTGAGTTTTCTTCTCAATATATATATATATATATATATATATATACCGTTTTTTAACTGGGACAATGTTAAGTGTCACAGTTGTTTTTTAGTGGTTATACTGATAAAATGTATTTTAGCAAGCAGGTTTTTACCGTAAAGTGCTCTATATATGGGTGGAGGTAGAGCTTTGATAAGGACAAATAATTTGTCTAAAAGAGTTATTAAATAACAAAGAGTGTTATATATATATATATATATATATATAGTCATTAGCAGACAGATCTGTTTCGCTGTGTGTTACTTCAAAGGTTATAGGGAAAACTCCGTATTTGAAATAGAATGCACATCTTTTTTCATTAAAAGTTATTTTAAGTGGATACGCATATTTGATTAGACTTTTCCTTTATTTTATTTTATATATATATATATATATATATATATATATATATATATATATATATAATCATTAACCAGTTGTTGGTTGGAGTGAATTAGGCCAGTAAAATATGCCATTAAAAAGTAGATGACATTCTTAATTTTGATATGCATGAATCTATCTATCTATCTATCTATCTATCTATCTATCTATCTATCTATCTATCTCGACCGATATATATATATATATATATATATATATATATATATATATGTGTGTGTGTGTGTGTGTGTGTGTGTGTGTGTGTGTGTGTGTGTGGATGTACACGAATACATGTTATAATCCTTTTTTTGGTTTTTGTTAATTTGTGGGGTGCTGTTTATCCCTGGTATTATGGGGAGCATTGAGCTGCTGGTTTGTTTCTTTATATATATATATATATATATATATATATATATATATATATATAGGGTGCGATGGATAAATTTTTGTCTGAATAATGAAAGTAAAAATAACACTGACATCTCGTTTTAACAGATATACTTTCCGAAATTAGAAAAAGAAAATTCTTGAAATACTAAAGAGTAAATCAACCACTTCAGAATCTCCTGCACTTTTTTGGACGGTCTCATTGTTTAACATTTTTTTGCTGCCATAGTCATTACTTTCAGTTTATTATTGTCTCTCGCTCAAATAACAAACCAAGTGTGCTGCAGTCTAGGGTATTAGGTGGCCAGATGTAAGAGGTGATGTTGTCTCAGAAATTATTTGACATTCATGACTGTTTTTTCTTGCGTTTGAGGCATGGAGCAGAGTCCTGTTTTCATACATTCGAACTTCCAACAGTCACTTTCATGACCCAGAGCAAGTTACTTGATGTAGATGTCTGTGTTGAGTCTGAGGCCCTGTGGGAAGATAAATGGAGGCATAACATTGCCATCACTAGTGATGATTCTAAACACCTTCTTAATCACCATTAGACTCATCCAACTCTTTCGAATCCTCTCTACTGTCCTCAGATGGACACTCAAATACACTGAAATGTTCGTATTGGAGCTTCCGGCGCGAATGCCAAGCAGTGAAGCATGACTTTTTCGAATTTTTGGTGGAGTGAATTGCGTGATGGTGATCTTTATTTCGCAGATGATGCCCAACTGACCCTACTATACTATACAGTCGTCAAAATTTGAAGAACAACGCACATAAGCGAAATTAAAAATATAAAATGGCGACAATTTATTTATCATACCCAGTATATATGTAAAAATTTTATTTGTTTAACATTATTATTCTTTAATGGATACTCGTGTTTGAGTGAAAAGTTTGTTTATTTTATATATATATAGTTAATAATAATAATGTTAAACAGATAAAAATTCAAATATATTGGCTAATGCCAGTTTCGTAAATTTCCGTATAACTCCGTTATGTTGTCGTCGGTGGAGTTTGTTTACATTCAATACAATCGGAGCAGATATTAATCGTTTGATAAAACTCTAGAGAATACCTATAAGGTTAAACGGAATCTTGTTTGCCATGAAACCTGATTTAAAGACGGCATGTCTCCGGTGTGGATGTATGTAGTTTCGATTCCTGCCGGAAGATAGATATTTTCCAAATGATTTCTCGAACGATTGAGGACAGTGGAAATTATAATGCACTGTTTAACTATATATATAAAATAAACAGACTTTCTACTCAAATACGAGTATCTATTAAAAAATAATAATGTTAAACAAATAAAAATTCTAATATATATGTATATGAGCCGTTGGTGTCCGGTGTTTCTCCAAGTAGATATTTGTGTTTTTTTTTCTACTAGCTGGTATACAACATTGTGCTATTATTCTCTTTGCGATTATCTGTGATATTACGTAAGGTTCTGTTTTTAAATTTATTGTTGGAAATTATGAGATCAGGCGTTATCAGTACATTTTCTTTTTTTTTTTTTTTAAATCATATCACACCGAGCAAGGCGGTAATGCCACTGATGTGCAGGGGGCTACATAAGAGTAAAAAGATTAGAAGAGAGAAAGCCGGAAACCACATCCTAAACAGGGAACAAGGGATGAGCCTCTACACCTGTTCAATAGACGTGGGTGGAGTGTGAACCGGGCAATAGTTTAGTCTATCTACTCCAATTATTAATTTTATTAATTCCTTTTCTGTTTTTATCAGAATAGCATTTTGAAATCGAAATTGCAGCTAGATGCGGCCTAAGCGTTCAAATTGTTTTTATGCAGTACCTCCGCGCTGTTTATATACACATTTTTTGATGTTTTTAGATGTATCGCCGATGTATATCATCGGACATTTTGTAAATTCTGTTCTGTATATTCCATCCTTAGCCCAGTTGCTATTATCTCGTTTGGTGCTAATTTTATTGATTTAAAGGTGATGTTAATAAATTTTATATTATGCCTGTACATTTTTAAATGCTTATGGAATTGATAAGCAGTATGATGTATGTACTTTTGTTATGGCTGCATACGAACTTCCATGTGAGATGGAATCCGTTTTGGTTTCCTAAAGGAGTGTCTTTTTATATCGGTAAATCAAATTCCGGGTCTTTGAATGCACTTTGATACTATTTTCGTTCGAGTTCCACTTGCTTATCATTTGAAAAATAGTGACAAAAATATTTGGAAAATCAGCTTTGCCACGCTGATGAGTGAAATAACCTGTTTATATTACTAGTCCTTGAAGTTGAATTTGTGAAAACAATTAATTGTTAATCATTGATTTACAAAGCACGCTGGATAATTCACCATTTTTCTGAAAGTTTCGAAACTTTTTTGTCGAAAACCTTCATAAAAGACTTCCTTGGGCGTATCATCAGTTATATTGACATTACAACAATTATATGAAATTTAGAATTATATTCCTAAAAGAACTCGGTAAAAATGCAAACTAATTCTTCTTCCTCGTGCATAAAAAATTAAAATTAAAATGGAGTGGGAACAGTTCGTCATTTTTATTTTAAAATGGGTAGATTTTATTTATCTTAATTATGGCAGTAAACATGTTGCAATTCTCTTTTGAAACAATATCTACAAGTAAACTCTAATTGATGAAGAGCTGTCTATGTGCCGTCAGGAGTTCTCTGTATTTTCTCTGTGTGTATATGGAATTTAGGCATCAGCAACATTTTCTTTAAGGAGAAAGACTTCATGTTTATATCCAATTTTATCAATGTCATTATGTGCATCCCAGCCCTCATTTATAATTATAGTGCCAAAATGTGTTCGTTTTCGTATCATTTTTCTATCCTTTCTTCCAATAAAATAGTAAAATAACTGTGCAACTCTTTGAATTTAATCATCGAGCCAGTGTTTAAACACTTCTTTCCCTCTAAAATATCTCTTACGCACGATTCTGGTTGCATCTACAATTATTGTCTTTTATCAGTTCCTTAAATTCATCAATTTTCATTTTGTATGAATGTTTTCATGTGTTTTTTCTCTCTCGATGTAATGGCGACACAAATCTGGATCACCTGTGTGAAGCGGGGGACGTTATTCTGTATTTTTACTCATTAATCGTTGTCTCTTGGTGGCCTTCTTCACAGTAGTAGCAATTTCGTTTAGAGAATGAGACATAGTTTATACAATTGTTGTAAACGTATTTAACCATCTAGCAGAGGCTCAAGGGGTTGTAAATGTGATGGTGATTATTCTATTTTGTTGGATTGCGATTCTAAAACCAGGTTTGATATTTTGTTAATTTCATGTCTCTTTACATCTTCCTTTTTATTATTTGCGAATTTGCGAATTTTCATGCTTTTTTAGGAAAAGTAATAAAATTGTTTTCCATTGCATTCTCATATATTTTGAATTAAAATCAGTTTCTTAAACAGATTGCTACTCAAGCGTAAATAGCTTAGCGTAGACTTTTTAAAATAAAATAAATTATAGCTGGAAGGAAGAAATATATTCATGCCTTTGCTATGCGAGGATTAGGCCGGAATTTGAACGCAGCCCGACAATTTCATTTTCCGTAACAATAACTGTTACACTTATAGTTTATATTCGGGTTAGTGATCTTTGATTATTTAATCTCAAAAATTCAATTTTTTTTAACCTGGTTTCATTAGGCTTGCTTCCCTACACTGTCACTACTTGGAAGATTGATGCTCTTTTCATTTCCACTCATCTGGCGTGATATATAATTAAACTATACACAGTGAATATCTATAGAAAGAAACGCTTGTCCACATAACTGAACTGTGTTTTTTTTTTAATATCGTCAATGCAAAGAGGCAGACTTACTTTGGAATTTTTCGACTTTTTGTCAGCGTGCCTTGTACACTAGCACTGAATGATAAGAACAAGTCATTTGATCGTGTACTGTTCGTTATATCATCCATAACTTGGACATTGATAGGCCATATTTTGCAATGCTTATCTTCATTGAAGGCTTCTTAATAACACCGACCATCCATAAATGATTATTACATGCCCAACTCGCGCGGGAAATCAGTGCCGTTATAAAGAATTGGCATGTCAAGATGGCTGCCATAACGAGCGTTGAATGCAGTTACAATCTTGTCTTACTAATGACAATAACAATAATTGTAGCTTCCATTTTGAATGGCTGTTGTGACAAGTGTCGTGTGATAAAGTTTGCATTGAGGAGCAGGCAACTGGAGTTTATTTCTCTATGACATTCATGTTATATGTAGCTGGCCCCTCTCTCATTTGTAATGACCTTATCCATTGCCATACCAATTCTAGTCTACCGTGAGAACGATACTTTTTTCTAGCTTTTGCTTTCAATCACTCGGCACTTTTAATACTTTTAAAATTTCACTTCGTTGTGTCGCTGTGAAATTATCATTTTGCTTTAATCTTATTAACACAACCTTGCTGAATATCAATAACAAATTAGAAACATTGACAAAAGCCAAATCATTTTTGATCAGTGTATAAGCGCATAGCTGGAGAGAGTTATGAAAGAAAAATTTATTCATCCGTTTTTATTTCTCCCGTTATGAGCATTATATATTTTTTAGTTTAAGGAAGAAAGGGTTTATTCTCCCCGTTTGTATTTCCTTCCGCTATGGACATTATTATATCTGTGATATAATAATACCGTGCTTCACGGACGGAACAAAATGACTGAAATTAAAAGGAATGGCAAACATGTTTTGTTACTTTTATACCACTAAGACATACACATAACTATATATTTTTATATCTGTCAGTCAGTTAAGTGGCATACGTGATACACTCTTAGGCGATGATGTCTCGAATAAGTCATGGCTGACTAGGCAGAAGATTATCCTGCAGTAGGTTTCCATTACTTTCTTCGGTAGACTGGTTGCTGACCAGGGCTATAGAACCAAATCTGTCCTGTTATTTACCCCATAGCTGTAGAGAAGGGACGGATTAATACCTTTCCCAAGAGTATTTGCGCGTAAGTGACTGCAAGGAATTCAACTGGAATTCAAACTCGGCACCCTGATCTCTCGTTCCGAGCCGATATCCACTGCACCACAACACACATCTATTTTTACACATGCGAAAAATAATATATCACATATATCTCCACAGTAAAACAGTGTGGAGAAGCCATATTTATGACTTCAGATTTAAATGGATCCTATTCATCTATAATCTAGGACATTCCACGAAAGGGAAATGGCGAGACTTGGGCTTCCGCAAATTAGGGACTGCGTACCAGAGTTTCTTTCTATATCTGATTTAGTTTGGGTTGATTTTGTTTTACGGCATATCAACCGCAATAAGTTATTTAATATCGACAAGATTTTTAAAAGAGGTTCGTAAAAATAGAATATGTATTCTTTGTAAGAAAATAGTTTGTAGATCAGTGTTCGTCGACGTATTTTTGTTAAGAGTGTATTTGTTAATTAAGAGTGTATTTTTGTTAAGAGTGTATTTGTCGAGAGTCAGCTGTATTGCTGGTAATATTTTTTACTATAAAAATCTATTCATATACTTTTAGAATGTTTTGACCCCAGTTTTTCCATAGTAGGTTGTCGTTTCCTCCTACGATAGACTAGTTGTCAATCAAAACTAGATGACCTAGTCTGTTTTGATATTCAAAGGAGAGAAGAGACGGAGTCATACCTACTCCAGGGATTTTTGCGTGTAAGTGAATGTAACGAACCCAATTGGAATTCAAACTTATTCCGAGCCGTTACCGTTACTCCACATTCAAAGTGTTTCTGTGACAAAACTTGGAGATATATTTTAGAAAAGATATCACATCCTTGGTTTATGTACTTTGATATGAATAAAAAAAGATATGAAAAAAAAATATGGAAGATTGTCTCCCTATGTCAAAAACCTTTAAATTAAACTTTACTTAAATACAGATAATCGCTTATGCGAAAACCTTGAGAACAGACTATGGTTCTTCTATTCGCCACGCCCATTCAGGACGTTGGCAATCATAGCTCTCCAAAATGTTCTATACTTTGTAGCTCTTAAGAGATTTTCTCCATTCTTATTGCCCCATCAATATGGCATGTAAGTATAAATATTTCCAAGCCCTCTTTTTGTTCCCTAGTAATTTTAACTGTTTTTCTGTTGTTAAGCATACGTCTGATATTTGTTTGTTTATTTTCTCTAAAATTTTTTTCGTTGCTCCTATATTTGGACTACGGTATTCTCATGATCCTTCTGTATGACCACCTTTCTTCTGTCTCTAGTCTTTTCTTCATTTGGGAAAAGATTTTCCGTCCATATAGGAGGACTGACATAACACTTAAGTACTCTTTTCTTTGTTTCTAACAAACTGATTTCAGAATATGTTATAATAGACAAAATAAAAGTAACACAAGTTCGAAGAAACATCGGAATATTGAAAGATGTCTTATAAAAAACGATTTTTTAACCAATGCGAGGTTAAAAACTACTCGAGTTAATTTCTGGATTATTGAATAAGGTTGCCGCAAAGGTGTAAAAGGAAGAGACAAGAAGGATATGTAGGATATATTATGGTTGAATTTAGACTTGAAAAGATTAATATTGTTGTAGTCGTAGAAGCATTCTGTCGACAGTTTTTCCACAAAGTGACAGGTCTAGAGAAGTAGGTGATTAGGACTTCTTTCTTATCAATGGAATACGAAGTGAATTAAGATGAATTGACATCATGTGTGTGATCTAGCTTGTTTTGGCTGTGAATGTTTGAATTAGTGAAAATAATGAATGTGGCTCATCTGGATATTTGTCATAAGAATATTAAGAAACAGGAATAATTTGTTAGAAAGAAAGAGAAGTGTATTAGACTGCGATGTAATATCAATTTATAACGTCTTATTTCAATATGTTTCATACGATACCGACTTCTAAGATGGAAATAGTTGTAGTATAATAATGAAATAAAGTTTACATAACTGATTCTACAGTTTTTTTTATAAAGGCATTTTAATTCATTAAGCAAGTGTATCTAATTATCATTTTGAAGGCATATATCATTTCGGGGAGTGTTCTAGTATATGTGACTTCAACTAAGCCGAGTAACGCCTTGTGGACAACTCTCGATATGGAGGTATGAAAGGGTAAATGTATTGACAAAAGAATCCCGAATGGAAGACACGCTGTAAAGGAAAATTGAAATAAAATTGTGGTTAAAATCTAACTAAGTGTTGTGGCGAAACTTCGTCGCCTAGTTGTTGTGGCCCGGAAGTAAGACACGGAAAAAAGAAGGTAGGTTCAGACAGTGTATTAGAATAACAGAACATATATCTCAACTTATTTATAAGTGGAACTTTGTCTGTGTGTGTGTATGTGTGTCTGTGTGTGTGTATCCGTTACCTACAGACTCCAAAACGGCTGAAACGATTTTCTTGAAAATTTACACAGTTGTACTATAAGCGTCTGCGAGTGTTCTTAGCTAGGTTTTGTGTCAAGGTACCCCCCGATAAAAACCAAAATCGATAATCGAAAATATCGGGTTATACAAGGAGTGGTCCGATTTTAATCAAATTTGATACACTCATAGACAAAGACATAAGAAATGATATTCAGAAGATTCAAGGTTGCAGTTCTTACAATAGTGCAGAAAATTCGATATCGATACCAGGAATTCAAAATTTGACTTACATCCATTCATTTTTCTTTCAGTCTACGGATTCGCTTTAACTGGAAACAACTATTGCTTCTTAGTCTTTTAGAGTCTGACCTCCAAGATCATGGATTATTTTTAAAGCTTTCATTTACACTCAAGCAACGCCGGGCTATACTGCTAGTACAATAATAAGTGTTAACAAAATAGAAGTGTAAGTCCGAACGGTATAGTTACGCTGTGTCTCGACTACCTCTAGACTGTCTCTAGATAGTCAAATGATTGCCTCTCAGCTGCGTCCTCGGAAGTCACGCAGATTAGTATTTATTGACGGAGGAAGAGTTCATTCTTATAAACAGAGCACCATAACATTAAGGCATTAAATCGATATAAAAAATCCTAGAAGTTTTCTAAGGATGGTGAGCGAAACCCTGCGCTTGCATGAGCTCGCTATATATGATGTTTGGGTGATTTTCGAAAAGATTTCCTGCGCTGTAAAATTGCAGTTAGAGTGAGATCACTAAACTCAATTCCTATTTTCCGCAACTCCTTATTTTTCGTAGCTTGATGAAATGTATATCACCTCGGGATTCCTTCTAGTCCCTCTGCTCTTATTCGTTTACTCAAGATCCTTAGGTATGTTTCTCGATACCTTCTTATGCCTTTATTCAGTATGGCTTGTGAGAGTCGAATTCATTTTTCTCATTATGTGTCTGAAACATTTTAATCGTCGTCTCTTTCTGATTTTAAGTATACGTGTCCTTTTGTTCCAATTTCCCCTAAAAGTTTCTCATTTTTCACATCTTCCGCTTTTAACATTCTCAGCATCTTCCTGTAGAACTGTAAGGAAATTGTTTAGGTTTCAGCAATAAAGAAGGATTCAGATTATGAAGTAGTTCGGTACTTTTCCTATTTTATTAATCAATTCGCCCCAAGCCAGACAACAACGCCAGTAAGATGCAAGGACTACTTGGAGTGAAAAAAAAAATGAAAAGATTTTAGAATGAACAGGAAACTCGACCCTTAAAATGAAACAAAGAATAAACCTCAAAATTGCTTAGTTTTGGGTAGACGTTTTTTTCCACTCCAATTATAATTTTTTTGTCCTATTGCTTCGACTGGTAGAAGGCCACTGGCACAAAGCCACGAGTGTAAGGTACTTTGTCATGACTGACATGAAGCAGTAGATGTCTACTAGATGAGTTAGTTGGCCACTGCTATACGAATGAACGCCATAACCTACAAACACTATTAATTTGGTATTTCACATTTTATTACTCTTTTTACTCAGGAAAAATCTATTTATTTATTTTCGTTTTGTTTAAGCACTTAAAAATCATCATATTCTCTACAATCGAAAATAAATCAATAGAAAGTAGTCGCAAAATATAAACACTTCGTACTTGTCCTGAGATCAGACCGGTATTATGTTTTTCTTACGACAAGGAAAATCCTGTCTCGACCCAGAATTTATTAACTTTTATCGGCAATCTAATAAAAAAAATGGAGATGCGGATGTAGTCGGATTATTTTTGGGGACAGGGATGCATAAAACAACACTTGAACAACTAGCCTAAATCCTTGCTCCTTATTCTTTTCTTGATCTTTTCCCCTCTCGACCCATATTTTTTCCTTATAAGAAACCGATTTTCTCCTGACAAAAGCGGCCATTTTTCTTTTGTTATTATTATTATTGGTTGCTGAGTTACATCTTATTGTTCTATGAAGTCAGTTTCGTGTCTCCTTCA
Source organism: Ascarosepion bandense (assembly GCA_037127315.1). Taxonomy (NCBI): domain Eukaryota; kingdom Metazoa; phylum Mollusca; class Cephalopoda; order Sepiida; family Sepiidae; genus Ascarosepion; species Ascarosepion bandense. Next base: position 642,653 of record JBBBDQ010029239.1, read on the forward strand.
GTTTATAAATTAAAAAGCGAAGAGTTTGTAAGAAAGTTGATTGATGGGTGATAAAGAGTGATAGGTAAGAAACGCTCACAGGATTATGCAAGGGTTTATACGCATGCGTATATGCATATAGTTCTTGTAAATTAAAAAAAGTGAAAGAGATACGGAAAGAAAAAGGAAAAGAAATGTAGACAGACAAAATACTTGGGCATAAAAACGAGGAAAATAAGATAGATACATTAGAGGGAAATAAAGCAAGCTGAAAAATAAATAAAGTCAACACACACATCTATAGAGATCTGCCCTGTCCATATATTACAATTTATTTTGGCACAATGCCATATTTCATCGAAGCATTAGCAAAAATTAAATTAACAAATTACATGCAAGAGCAAATCTATCTATCTATCTATCTATCTATCTATCTATCTATCACCTCGGCGTTTTGTAATGGTTAACACGATTGTCTCGCAAGATCAATTAACCTGAATTATGACTTTGATCCTCACTGGATACCCCATACATTCGGCCTTGTGCCGCGTCTAAGCTACGCTTAGAAAATAATTTTGGGCACCTTGGCGTAGTGTACTGAATTATACATGTGTTTAACTCTTTCTTTCTCTCTCTCTCTCTCTCTCTCTCTCTCTCTATATATATATATATATATATATATATATATATATATATGGGGTCTGATAAAAAAGTATCGGGAGCTAAAATATGCAGAGTGAAGATGTTTGAACTCTGTTCTGTATATACACTAATTTATAACGTTCACGCTCACTTCCGTTGTTTACGAAATAAAGAAGGTGCGTAGAGTGTAGTCGTCTCATCACATTATAAAGGTTTTATCACAGACCATTGCTTGTGCAACAATTTTTTTTTTTGCCAAGTACAAAAACAAGCATATCTCCCTGATCTCTGCCCCTGCGACTTTTTTTCGTCAAAAATCAAATCGTACGTGAAAGAAACAAAACTTCAAGACGTCGATGAAATCCAAGAGAATGCGATGAAATAGCTGCTCGCTATACCTACCCAAAATATTTCCAGTTTCAGGAATGCTTCTATCCATGGAAACGTTGCTGGATAAAGTGTGTGGCTTCAGAAGGGTACTACTTTGAAGTAGATTAGCTGTCGAGTTTATATGTGTTGTAGTTTCCTCTTTATAACACCATTCTAGATATGTATATATATATAGAGAGAGAGATTTTGTGTGAAGAAGAGAAGATTATGAAAGAGTACATTACGGAGCTATAAATAGAGGAATGTGATGTAAAAAAAAAAATAAATAAATAAAAGAACCCAAAGTTCAGAAGGAAGAAAAAGAAGAAAAATTAAATGAATGGGGTAATGACGAAGAAGAAGAGAAGAGAACTCGAGAAGAAGATGAAGAGAAAAAGAATAAATGCAAAGAATAGAAGATATATCGTAAAAATGGCTGAAGAGTTAGGCAAAAGAAGAAACAAAATAAAAGGGGTAAACTAAATCGAAGACTGGCATAAAATAGTCAATGAAACAGAAACAAGGAATAAAAAAAAAAGACAATTCCAAAGGGAAGAAGGTCAATTGAAAGAAAAACTGGAAAGCAAAACAGAAAGAATAACAAGATGGAAGCAAAGATAGAGAGAGACAGAGATAATAAAGAATTTAAAAAACAAAAAAAGAGGGTTGGATGAAGGAAGAAAGTAAAAAGAAAGGAAAACTAAAAAGAAAGGAACGCAACAAAGAAAAAGAACATAAGAGAAGAAAAAAAAAAACAAAAAAACAAAAGGAGCAAGATTCAGGCAAAACGGAAGAAAGGAAAAACAGATAAAAAAACAACAGAAAAGAACGAAAAGGACAAAGACAAACCAAAAAGAAATGATAAATAAAAGGATAAAATAGAAGATAAATAAGACAGGATAATAAACGAAGAAAAACGACAAAAGAAAGAAAACAAAACAAAAAAAGAAAGAAAAAGTGAAAGAAAGGGTAAAAATTTCAGGGAAAGTACAAATAAAGCTTCACTACAAAATGAACGCGGAAGGCGACAGGCAGTACAAAGAAAAGAAGAGAAAAACAACAATAAAAATGTAAAAACAAAATGTTGGATATAAGTAAAGAGCAATTACAAAGTTTGACGGACGTACCTGATGCTACCTGATTTCTTCTATTAACGTCTTGAAGAGAGAGCGTATTCATGCTTTGATCACTGAAATTTATCATTGCTTTTAAGCCCACGGGGGTAAACCTTATTGTTTCTGGCAGAGTCCTGACTTGTTTACACTGTTGGGATATTAGACATCATTTTGTTATTCGATAACAAGCGATGGCTATTACCTATTGTGTCTCACCGAAAATCGATCATATAAGGTAAAAACCCGCTTTGATTTTTTTATGTTCTTTTCTCGTCTCTCGTTTTCGTTTTCCTGTTAAATTCTCGTCTGCTTTACGAGTTTACAGGTCAGTTTCAAGTTCATGGTACTATAAATTTAGAGCTGAGCTTACAGCCGCTTGGATAGTTAGAGAGGGAAATATACAAATTAAAATATCGTAAATCATTTTAATTTTGCTTAGAAATAAACCTAAAACAGTTAATACAGGGTTTAATATCATGACATTTATGAGTATAGATATTTACCGCTTCCTCCCAGAAGGAAATGGATGCAACACAAAGTCAAAGCTTAAAGTGGGGAGCCCGAAAGCATACGAGCGGACAAGGCCCAGTCCTTGCAACCGCTGGTAGCGTTGGCTACCTGTCTGGTGCAATAGGGTGGCACAGCCTCGGCACATTCCTCCCTTGGACCAGACATCTGTCAGTATAACGTTCCTCAATTGCATACCTGTCCTCGGACAGAGATACAACTGAGCCGCACTGTGTATTCGATGATTTCAATCCTTACCCACCACAAAAGTTGCATTTATGTGTATACTGTTAACAAAAACCTTTTCACCCGTTTTATGCATGTAAGATGTGAAATAGTAATTATTATTGATTTAATATTCTCTCCGACTCCTTGATGTTTCGGACATGTGATGATCATATTTCGACACCAATCGGCAACTTCGAGACAAAGAATTATCGTCAGCACGTAGGCTGTCCCGAGAAGAATTGCCACTAACGCAGGTTTACTGATATCAGATATCTCCAAAGCATCGTGCAAGGCAAAAAGACTCCTGGAAGTAGTCTCGAGTGTGTCAAAAAGTGACTTCATTTGCTACTTGGCACATTTATTAAGGCTCTCCCTGCCAGGTTTTAGTACCGCTGAATCCATTTATGGGTGCTTTCATGAACAAGTGTGAGTTCAGGAAGATGGTCATGATCTTCTTCTTCTTCTTCTTCTTCTTCTTCTTCTTCTTATTATTATTATTATTATTATTATTCAGGTAGCTGGCTGCCTTTCTTCAACATCACGTCTGGTAATTTTAGCGGATGAATGAAATGCTATCCTCGATTCCAATATAAATCGCACGGGGACAAAATTGGACACTAAAAACTTGAATATAAAAGCATTTTGGGACTTTATTGGTAGGTTGGATCTTGTCAATGAGCTAACCCGGGAGGTAGTGTGGACTTAGACTAATAGGGGCAGTGACTGAAGCGGCTGAGTGCGAGGGTCTGATCACAGAGGCGGAAATCTGAGATACCTTGAAGCTTGTTGGCAGAGACAAGGGTGTCGATGGTCTCCTGTATGAGATATACTTGAGACAGTCGCACGTGTTTTCCCCTCTGTTGGCACTGATCTTTAACCAATGGATGAAGAACGGGGAATATTTCGAACATTTCACAAAAGGCGTGATCCGGTTCTTAACTATGTTGAATACAGAATTAACGATTTGGGCCAAGGTCTGTTTTACATAGTCTGATTGGCTCTGCGAAAACATGCGCTGTTTAAGTTTATTACCTTTTTTATTTGAAAAAAAAAATTGGAATAGAAATCCTTTTTTGTCAATTTGCTTTGGACGGTTTTTGAATAGTAATTTTTCTTGTCAGGCGTTTAATCCTTTAAGTTTTAACTTTCGACGACATTTATTTTATTTCTCTAGGTTTTCCTAGACTTTTGTTCTTTGTTTAAGTTTCATTTCTTACGGGTCATTGTTTTCAGTTTAAATTTGTTTTCTTCTCGTCTTTTGGGGGAACTTTATTTTGTTGTTTTTGTTTTTCGCCGAATTTTATTTTTTCTTTAGCTGAACTTTGTTGGGTGAATTTTATTTCACATAGTTTTATTTCTTTGATTTATTTCTTTCCGATTTATTGTACAATAGCAAGTTTATTTCCCTTTTTCTTATTGCTAGACAGATTTTATAGCAATATATACTTTTATTTTCTGTTGATTTGTTTCTCGTCTTCAGTTTTCTGCTGTTGATTTGATTTATTTTTTAATTTCTATTTGTATTAAAAATTAATTTTTGGATTTTAAGTTTTATTTTTGTTTTTTCCTCTCCCTAAAATTATGAAATACTCATACAAGGAGGGATTTTTGAACACACAGAAGAATTACAGATGTTCGAAAAGAAAATGGTGTCAGTCTTCGTGGTGGACAAGGTACGCACAAAATTTCTCTCCTAGGTATAACAAGAAAGCAAATATGCTTATTTCAGTTATTTTGGCTAAATACTACGTGCCACATTGACAAACTGAGTCGGGGATGGAGCTTCGATCGTTTGGGCTTCGTCTCCGTCCCCAACTATTTGGAATTTTTCAGCCGGAAAATGTCATTCATCGTGACCGACCGAAAAACAACTTGTTGGAAGTGTGGAGAGACTGGTTACTTCTTCTTTTCCTCTCTAAAAAAAAAGAACTTCCATCTGTAGGGCACACAAATACCCCTCTGGCCCATATTGATCGTTTCGCAGCGTTTGTAATGGGCGTGCCAGCGACACGGACCGGTGCAAATAAAACCCCAGTTATGTCTCGTCCCACATTCCCTTATAAAACAACGTTATCCGTAAGTGCGAAAAGGAAAAGTAAGAAGGGGGAATAGCGTGCCGTTTTTAGGGGCAGAGAGAAGAGCCAAACAGCGCAACCAGAGTTACCTGAAGCCCACAGGGCATTAGTCACTAACAGACCCACTTCTACCAGCTCTAAAGGTGACACACCGGCGTCATATTCAACAGCAACAACAATGACTGAAACACAAAAGTAAGGCCAATTGAAAAAAGATTCAGCAGTTACGGAAATTATAAAAGGATTTAGATCTAAAGCGACAAAAGAAACCAAATTCAGAGAGGTACCCCCTTCGTCATCTGCCACATCTTTCCCATCATTTAAAAGGATCATAGCTCATCTCTGTTTATGAACTGTTAATTCTGCTCCAGCCACACCAATCTCCACTCCTACAACTATACCTTTTAGTCTCCATAAAAACAAGACTCATCCGAAAGGCAAAGAATCCCAGAAAACTCTGATAAAGAAGATAAAAGAACAAAAATCAAACCACCTCATGGTCTCGGGGAAGACGTCTGCCGCGTATCAGAGGAAACTGGTTAAAAACTGAAAAAGATAAAAATATCTACTAAATATGAAGACTGTGAATAGAAAAGAAGTCTAAAATCCTCGGAATTTCCCAAATGCTAAGAGGATATTAAAAATTGTTTGATCAGACATGGAGCATGATATAGGAGGACAACGCTGTCATTTTAACGACAAGGAAAACGCCAGAAGATTACAACAGTATTGTGCTAGAAGACTTCCATTTTTTCTCCACTCCTTCCTATATAGAGCAATAAAATTGACTTTTTCCTTGTACATTGGTGGGTTGTCTCTCTGGTTGGCTAGCATGAATGCCCGAGGACTAAGGTTGGAGTCTTGCATGGCGAAACTCACTCGCGATCTTTAACTTCTCGGGTGAATATATGTTGTATACAGGAGACCTTGTTTTCAACTCGCAATCATGAAGGAATTCTGTCTAGGTTTTTTTCCCTTATTCAATACGTTTTGATGGACGCTTGAAAGGAGTTTCTTAACTAGTGAGCAAGTCTTTGGATGCGACGTATGCTCTTGCCTTCGCAGATCCGGCGGGTAGACTATGCGTTGGATGTTACTATGAAATATAAAGTTATTCGTTCCATTTGGGTTTATGCGCTCAATAACTATGTTTAGCTGTCTAATTTGTGCAAGTATATTTAGCCGTTTTGATGACATCTCGTCGGGTAATTTTAGCGGGTGGTTGGAATGCCATTCTTGACCCTAACATTGATCGTATAGAGGTAAATTCTTGTACTAACAACCGGTATGTAAAACCGTTTCGGATCATTATCGACAGTTTTGATATTGTCGATAAGTATCGTAATGAGGACTCCTGGGAGGTAGTGTGGACTTGAACGAATAGGAGTGGCTCAGCTACGACGGTGCGTTATAGCTACTTTAACCAACTTCTAGTTAAGAGAGTCGATGCAAAGCTTATAGGTTGTTGTAGTTTTTATTCATTAGTAAACTCGGATCATAAACTTGTCCAGGCTTGGGGAAAATTAGATAAGCCTAAGATTAGATTGGTTCTACAGAAGGATGCTGCGGATATCGTGGGCTGAACATGCAAGCAACGATGAGGTGTTGGAAAGAATGGCAACCAAAAGGAAATTAATACCGAGCATCAGGAAGAGAGAAGTGAAGTTCCTGGGACACGCAATGAGGAAGGAGAGTTTGGAGAACCTGATACTGACTGGCCAGTTAGAGGGAAAGAGAGACAGAAGAAGGCAGCGGATAACATATTTGCAGGGCCTGGTCGGGTGGATGACGGAACGGGGGTCACCAGGAGTAACGGGAACAAACATGCTGAGGGAAACAAGGGATAGGGAGACGTGGAGGGCCATGGTCGCCTACGTCCTGAAGGGACAAGGCACATAGAAAAAAAAGAAGATTAGATTGGCTGACTATTGGAAATTGAAAGCATTCTTATCTGGTGTGCGAGATTCCCAGAATCAGCAGTTACTACTGCTAATGCGGGAATTGATGGGGGCTGTAGTTAAGAATATGTGGTCAGTCAGTCAAGTGCCATACGTGATACACGCTTGGGCGATCATGTCTCGAAAGAGACATGAGTGACTGGGCAGAAGATTATCCCGCAGTAGGTTGCCATTGCTTTCTGCGGTAGACTGGTTGCCAACCAAGGCTATAGAACCCAATCTGTCCTGCTATTTAACCCATAACTGGAAAGAAGAGACGGATTAATACCTTTCCCAAGGGTATTTGCGCGTAAGTGAATACCAAGGATTCAGCTGGAATTCGAACTCGGCTACCAGGTTTCTCGTTCCGAGCCGATATCCCCTGTATGGTAGGATAAATTAAAATCCCAAATTAGGTGGTTCGCTGCTAATTATAGTCATCGACTCAATCTAGTTGGGTTAGCAGCGCAAACAGCGTGTGATGAAAAAAGTTGATCGGGCTATTAAATCTCGTGATAGTGGAATTGTAACTTCAGCTACCTCAGAGCTAGCCTCTTATGCTAAAGGACGTCGTCTTTCAGCGTTAAATTCGATAATAATAAACGTTAAAGATTTGGGACTCAGTAGTTCTGTTTAAATCTCAAGTTATAGAACACAGGAGATGATTTAAGACGTTTCTTGAAATGTGTTTTTTATGGGTTCTAGATTCGAAAGTGGGTTCGTTTATGCACAATTTTTATAATGTGTTTATGGGTCACAAAACTACTCTAAGGCATAAAAATCTGTGTCTTTTCAAGAATATGATTCATTCAATAATCATGACAACTGGCATAACACTGCATAAATCTTAGTTTCCAAATTCTTCCATATCCACAATTAATAATCAACTATCAAGAACAGGAAATGGTATGGCCGAGAATATAATGTTTTCATGGGTCACAAAACAAAGTTAAACTTTACTCTAAGGCATAGAAATCTGCGTCTTTTCAAGAATATGATTCATTCAATAATCATGACAACTGGCATAACACTGCATAAATCTTAGTCTCCAAATTCTTCCATATCCACAATTAATAATCAACTATCAAGAACAGGAAATGGTATGGCCAAGAATATAATGTTTTCATGGGTCACAAAACAAAGTTAAACTTTACTCTAAGGCAAAAAAATCTGCGTCTTTTCAAGAATATGATTCATTCAATAATCATGACAACTGGCGTAATACTGCATAAATCTTAGTCTCCAAATTCTTCCATATCCACAATTAATAATCAACTAGGAAGTACAGGAAATGGTATGGCCAAGAATATAATGTTTTCATGGGTCACAAAACAAAGTTAAACTTTACTCTAAGGCATAGAAATCTTGCGTCTTTTCAAGAATATGATTCATTCAATAACCATGACAACTGGCGTAACACTGCATAAATCTTAGTCTCCAAATTCTTCCATATCCACAATTAATAATCAACTATGAAGTACAGGAAATGGTATGGCCAAGAATATAATGTTTTCATGGGTCACAAAACAAAGTTAAACTTTACTCTAAGGCATAGAAATCTGCGTCTTTTCAAGAATATGATTCATTCAATAATCATGACAACTGGCATAACACTGCATAAATCTTAGTCACCAAATTCTTCTATAATCACAATTAATAATCAATTATGAAGTACAGGAAATGGTATGTACAAGAATATAAGGTTTTCATGGGTCACAAAACAAAGTTAAACTTTACTCTAAGGCATAGAAATCTGCGTCTTTTCAAGAATATGATTCATTCAATAATCATGACAACTGGCATAACACTGCATAAATCTTAGTCTCCAAATTCTTCCATATCCACAATTAATAATCAACTAGGAAGTACAGGAAATTGTATGGCCAAGAATATAATGTTTTCATGGGTCACAAAACAAAGTTAAACTTTACTCTAAGGCATAGAAATCTGCGTCTTTTCAAGAATATAATTCATTCAATAATCATGACAACTGGCATAACACTGCATAAATCTTAGTCTCCAAATTCTTCCATATCCACAATTAATAATCAACTATCAAGAACAGGAAATGGTATGGCCAAGAATATAATGTTTTCATGGGTCACAAAACAAAGTTAAACTTTACTCTAAGGCATAGAAATCTGCGTCTTTTCAAGAATATGATTCATTCAATAATCATGACAGCTGGCATAACACTGCATAAATCTTAGTCACCAAATTCTTCTATAACCACAATTAATAATCAATTATGAAGTACAGGAAATGGTATGTACAAGAATATAATGTTTTCATGGGTCACAAAACAATGTAAAACTTTACTCTAAGGCATAGAAATCTGCGTCTTTTCAAGAATATGATTCATTCAATAATCATGACAACTGGCATAACACTGCATAAATCTTAGTCACCAAATTCTTCTAAAACCACAATTAATAATCAATTATGAAGTACAGGAAATGGTATGTACAAGAATATAATGTTTTCATGGGTCACAAAACAATGTTAAATTTTACTCTAAGGCATAGAAATCTGCGTCTTTTCAAGAATATGCTTCATTCAATAATCATGACAACTGGCATAACACTGCATAAATCTTAGTCACCAAATTCTTCTATAACCACAATTAATAATTAATCATGAAGTACAGGAAATGGTATGTACAAGAATATAATGTTTTCATGGGACACAAAACAATGTTAAACGTTACTCTAAGGCATAGAAATCTGCGTCTTTTCAAGAATATGATTCATTCAATAATCATGACAACTAGCATAACACTGCATAAATCTTAGACTCCAAATTCTTCCATAACCACAATTAATAATCAACTATGACGTACAGGTAATTGTATGGCCAAGAATATAATGTTTTCATGGGTCACAAAACAAAGTTAAACTTTACTCTAAGGCATAGAAATCAGCGTCTTTTCAAGAATATGATTCATTCAATAATCATGACAACTGGCATAACACTGCATAAATCTTAGTCACCAAATTCTTCTATAACCACAATTAATAATCAATTATGAAGTACAGGAAATGGTATGTACAAGAATATAATGTTTTCATGGGTCACAAAACAATGTTAAACTTTACTCTAAGGCATAGAAATCAGCGTCTTTTCAAGAATATGATTCATTCAATAATCATGACAACTGGCATAATACTGCATAAATCTGAGTCTCCAAATTCTTCCATATCCACAATTAATAATCAACTATCAAGAACAGGAAATGGTATGGCCAAGAATATAATGTTTTCATGGGTCACAAAACAAAGTTAAACTTTACTCTAAGGCATAGAAATCTGCGTCTTTTCAAGAATATGATTCATTCAATAATCATGACAGCTGGCATAACACTGCATAAATCTTAGTCACCAAATTCTTCTATAACCACAATTAATAATCAATTATGAAGTACAGGAAATGGTATGTACAAGAATATAATGTTTTCATGGGTCACAAAACAATGTTAAACTTTACTCTAAGGCATAGAAATCTGCGTCTTTTCAAGACTATGATTCATTCAATAATCATGACAACTGGCATAACACTGCATAAATCTTAGTCACCAAATTCTTCTATAACCACAATTAATAATCAATTATGAAGTACAGGAAATAGTATGTACAAGAATATAATGTTTTCATGGGTCACAAAACAATGTTAAACTTTACTCTAAGGCATAGAAATCTGCGTCTTTTCAAGAATATGATTCATTCATTAATCATGACAACTGGCTTAACACTACATAAATCTTATTCTCCAAATTCTTCCATATCCACAATTAATAATCAACTATGACGTACAGGAAATTGTATGGCCAAGAATATAATGTTTTCATGGGTCACAAAACAAATTTAAACTTTATTCTAAGGCAAAAAAATCTGCGTCTTTTCAAGAATATGATTCATTCAATAATCATGAAAACTGGCATAACACTGCATAAATCTTAGTCTCCAAATTCTTCCATATCCACAATTAATAATCAACTATGACGTACAGGAAATTGTATGGCCAAGAATATAATGTTTTCATGGGTCACAAAACAAAGTTAAACTTTACTCTAAGGCAAAAAAATCTGCGTCTTTTCAAGAATATGATTCATTCAATAATCCTGACAACTGGCATAACACTGCATAAATCTTAGTCTCCAAATTCTTCCATAACCACAATTAATAATCAACGATGACGTACAGGAAATTGTATGGCCAAGAATATAATGTTTTCATGGGTCACAAAACAAAGTTAAACTTTACTCTAAGGCAAAAAAATCTGCGTCTTTTCAAGAATATGATTCATTCAATAATCATGACAACTGGCATAACACTGCATAAATCTTAGTCACTAAATTCTTCCATAACCACAATTAATAATCAACGATGACGTACAGGAAATTGTATGGCCAAGAATATAATGTTTTCATGGGTCACAAAACAATGTTAAACTTTACTCTAAGGCATAGAAATCTGCGTCTTTTCAAGACTATGATTCATTCAATAATCATGACAACTGGCATAACACTGCATAAATCTTAGTCACCAAATTCTTCTATAACCACAATTAATAATCAATTATGAAGTACAGGAAATAGTATGTACAAGAATATAATGTTTTCATGGGTCACAAAACAATGTTAAACTTTACTCTAAGGCATAGAAATCTGCGTCTTTTCAAGAATATGATTCATTCATTAATCATGACAACTGGCTTAACACTACATAAATCTTATTCTCCAAATTCTTCCATATCCACAATTAATAATCAACTATGACGTACAGGAAATTGTATGGCCAAGAATATAATGTTTTCATGGGTCACAAAACAAATTTAAACTTTATTCTAAGGCAAAAAAATCTGCGTCTTTTCAAGAATATGATTCATTCAATAATCATGACAACTGGCATAACACTGCATAAATCTTAGTCTCCAAATTCTTCCATATCCACAATTAATAATCAACTATGACGTACAGGAAATTGTATGGCCAAGAATATAATGTTTTCATGGGTCACAAAACAAAGTTAAACTTTACTCTAAGGCAAAAAAATCTGCGTCTTTTCAAGAATATGATTCATTCAATAATCCTGACAACTGGCATAACACTGCATAAATCTTAGTCTCCAAATTCTTCCATAACCACAATTAATAATCAACGATGACGTACAGGAAATTGTATGGCCAAGAATATAATGTTTTCATGGGTCACAAAACAAAGTTAAACTTTACTCTAAGGCAAAAAAATCTGCGTCTTTTCAAGAATATGATTCATTCAATAATCATGACAACTGGCATAACACTGCATAAATCTTAGTCACTAAATTCTTCCATAACCACAATTAATAATCAACGATGACGTACAGGAAATTGTATGGCCAAGAATATAATGTTTTCATGGGTCACAAAACAAAGTTAAACTTTACTCTAAGGCAAAAAAATCTGCGTCTTTTCAAGAATATGATTCATTCAATAATCATGACAACTGGCATAACACTGCATAAATCTTAGTCACTAAATTCTTCTATAACCACAATTAATAATCAACTATGAAGTACAGGAAATGGTATGTACAAGAATATAATGTTTTCATGGGTCACAAAACAATGTTAAACTTTACTCTAAGGCATAGAAATCTGCGTCTTTTCAAGAATATGATTCATTCAATAATCATGACAAATGGCATAACACTGCATAAATCTTAGTCTCCAAATTCTTCCATAACCACAATTAATAATCAACTATGAAGTACAGGAAATTGTATGGCCAAGAATATAATGTTTTCATGGGTCACAAAACAAAGTTAAACTTTACTCTAAGGCATAGAAATCTGCGTCTTTTCAAGAATATAATTCATTCAATAATCATGACAACTGGCATAACACTGCATAAATCTTAGTCTCCAAATTCTTCCATATCCACAATTAATAATCAACTAGGAAGTACAGGAAATGGTATGGCCAAGAATATAATGTTTTCAGGGGTCACAAAACAAAGTTAAACTTTACTCTAAGGCATAGAAATCTGCGTCTTTTCAAGAATATGATTCATTCAATAATCATGACAACTGGCATAACACTGCATAAATCTTAGTCTCCAAATTCTTCCATATCCACAATTAATAATCAACTATGAAGTACAGGAAATTGTATGGCCAAGAATATAATGTTTTCATGGGTCACAAAACAAAGTTAAACTTTACTCTAAGGCATAGAAATCTGCGTCTTTTCAAGAATATAATTCATTCAATAATCATGACAACTGGCATAACACTGCATAAATCTTAGTCTCCAAATTCTTCCATATCCACAATTAATAATCAACTATGAAGTACAGGAAATGGTATGGCCAAGAATATAATGTTTTCAGGGGTCACAAAACAAAGTTAAACTTTACTCTAAGGCATAGAAATCTGCGTCTTTTCAAGAATATGATTCATTCAATAATCATGACAACTGGCATAACACTGCATAAATCTTAGTCTCCAAATTCTTCCATATCCACAATTAATAATCAACTAGGAAGTACAGGAAATGGTATGGCCAAGAATATAATGTTTTCATGGGTCACAAAACAAAGTTAAACTTTACTGTAAGGCATAGAAATCTGCGTCTTTTCAAGAATATGATTCATTCAATAATCATGACAACTGGCATAACACTGCATAAATTTTTAGTCTCCAAAGTCTTCCATATCCACAATTAATAATCAACTATGAAGTACAGGAAATGGTATGTACAAGAATATAATGTTTTCATGGGTCACAAAACAATGTTAAACTTTACTTTAAGGCATAGAAATCTGCCTCTTTTCAAGAATATGATTCATTCAATAATCATGACAACTGGCATAACACTGCATAAATCTTAGTCTCCAAATTCTTCCATATCCACAATTAATAATCAACTATGACGTACAGGAAATTGTATGGCCAAGAATATAATGTTTTCATGGGTCACAAAACAAAGTTAAACTTTACTCTAAGGCAAAAAAATCTGCGTTTTTTCAAGCATATGATTCATTCAATAATCATGACAACTGGCATAACACTGCATAAATCTTAGTCTCCAAATTCTTCCATATCCACAATTAATAATCAACTATGAAGTACAGGAAATGGTATGTCCCAGAATATAATGTTTTCATGGGTCACAAAACAAAGTTAAACTTTACTCTAAGGCATAGAAATCTGCGTCTTTTCAAGAATATGATTCATTCAATAATCATGACAACTGGCATAACACTGCATAAATCTTAGTCTCCAAATTCTTCCATATCCACAATTAATCATCAACTATGAAGTACAGGAAATGGTATGGCCAAGAATATAATGTTTTCATGGGTCACAAAACAAAGTTAAACTTTACTCTAAGGCATAGAAATCTGCGTCTTTTCAAGAATATGATTCATTCAATAATCATGACAACTGGCATAACACTGCATAAATCTTAGTCTCCAAATTCTTCCATAACCACAATTAATAATCAACTATGACGTACAGGAAATTGTATGGCCAAGAATATAATGTTTTCATGGGTCACAAAACAAAGTTAAACTATACTCTAAGGCATAGAAATCTGCGTCTTTTCAAGAATATGATTCATTCAATAATCATGACAACTGGCATAACACTGCATAAATCTTAGTCACTAAATTCTTCTATAACCACAATTAATAATCAACTATGAAGTACAGGAAATGGTATGTACAAGAATATAATGTTTTCATGGGTCACAAAACAAAGTTAAACTTTACTCTAAGGCATAGAAATCTGCGTCTTTTCAAGAATATAATTCATTCAATAATCATGACAACTGGCATAACACTGCATAAATCTTAGTCACTAAATTCTTCTATAACCACAATTAATAATCAACTATGAAGTACAGGAAATGGTATTGCCAAGAATATATTGTTTTCATGGGTCGCAAAACAATGTTAAACTTTACTCTAAGGCATAGAAATCTGCGTCTTTTCAAGAATATGATTCATTCAATAATCATGACAGCTGGCATAACACTGCATAAATCTTAGTCACCAAATTCTTCTATAACCACAATTAATAATCAATTATGAAGTACAGGAAATGGTATGTACAAGAATATAATGTTTTCATGGGTTACAAAACAATGTTAAACTTTACTCTAAAGCATAGAAATCTGCGTCTTTTCAAGAATATGATTCATTCAATAATCATGACAACTGGCATAACACTGCATAAATCTTAGTCTCCAAATTCTTCCATATCCACAATTAATAATCAACTATGAAGTACAGGAAATGGTATGTACAAGAATATAATGTTTTCATGGGTTACAAAACAATGTTAAACTTTACTCTAATGCATAAAAATCTGCGTCTTTTCAAGAATATGATTCATTCAATAATCATGACAACTGGCATAACACTGCATAAATCTTAGTCACTAAATTCTTCTATAACCACAATTAATAATCAACTATGAAGTACAGGAAATGGTATGTACAAGAATATAATGTTTTCATGGGTCACAAAACAAAGTTAAACTTTACTCTAAGGCATAGAAATCTGCGTCTTTTCAAGAATATGATTCATTCAATAATCATGACAACTGGCATAACACTGCATAAATCTTAGTCACTAAATTCTTCTATAACCACATTTAATAATCAACTATGAAGTACAGGAAATGGTATTGCCAAGAATATATTGTTTTCATGGGTCACTAAACAAAGTTAAACTTTACTCTAAGGCAAAAAAATCTGCGTCTTTTCAAGAATATGATTCATTCAATAATCATGACAACTGGCATAACACTGCATAAATCTTAGTCTCCAAATTCTTCCATAACCACAATTAATAATCAACTATGAAGTACAGGAAATGGTATGGCCAAGAATATAATGTTTTCATGGGTCACAAAACAAAGTTAAACTTTACTCTAAGGCATAGAAATCTGCGTCTTTTCAAGAATATGATTCATTCAATAATCATGACAACTGGCATTACACTGCATAAATCTTAGTCTCCAAATTCTTCCATATCCACAATTAGTAATCAACTATGAAGTACAGGAAATGGTATGGCCAAGAATAACTGAAGAAGAAAATTGTAGTAAAAGCAATTAACCGGTTTCTAATCGTTTTAACACTTAACGTTAGCTTTGCTCGCGAGGAAGGCACTAATACAGCTAGTTTTATCATATCCTATCAACATTTCTGACATTTAACTCCAGGCAGACCACGATTGTAGAATACTTTCGAGAAAACCCATGGAAAACTATTTTAAAACCACATGCCGTCACAGAATTTGAACACCAAATATAATAACATCACACTTTTGTAACAACGCATACATTACAAATTCGGCACTAGCAAAATTGACTGATCCACTCCTAAAAAAATGGAAGGTTTTTTTTAGTGGGGGAGTAATTTTTGTAGATTAGCCTCTACTAGATTTTCCTCAAGCCACGATATTTATTAAAATTGAAAACATTAGTTTCATTATTTTAAAAGTGGAGAGTTAAAACTTTATTTTGTGTTTTGGTCATTGATGCATTTTTCAATAGTTATCAATGACGTCAGCATAGTTTCAAAGTTGGCATTTTTAAATAAGAAATCATTGATTTGATTCGTTTGACAGAACTCCGCGGTGATATCATTGATATTAAGGTAAATGTCAAATTGAACGTTAGTATTACAAGAATCGGTTTTAACGGCTTGTCGATTTTCTGCAACATATGAATGGCCCCTTGAAATCAGTTCCTGACACATTTTTAATTTAAAAAGAAGTTCATTCAAAATCTGTTTGTTCATATAACGTCAGGCAAATAACTTAAAAATGCTTGGTATACGTATGAAAAAAAATGTGTATGTTCGTGAAAGAGTAAACGAAAGAAGAGGTGAAAGAAAAAAGATGAAAGAAAGAAACACTGTAAATATGATATAACATGATCAATAGATAAAAATAGATAGAAAGGAATGAAAAAACAGAAAGAAGAAAAAACGCAGAAATAGAATATCATAAAATGGCAGAGTAAAAGTGATACAAATAAAAAAAATAATTATAAATAATAAACGTATTCAAATAAATAAAAAAATAAACCACTCCCGCCAAAATAACCGGGAGAAGGATTACTCAAAATGTACCAATGACCCATATATATAAATAGCCGGGGGAAAACCCAACGAGTGGCCTGCTTATTGCAATTAGCATGAAACACTCTGTCGCCTCTGAGTGTTGATTTCAATGTTCACTTTTATATTTACATACGCTCTATTTCTGATATCGAGCACTCTATCCTAAAATATATTTTTTCATATATATATATATATATATATATATATATATATACAGAGAGAGAGAGAGAGAGAGAGAGAGAGAGAGAGAGAGAGATAGAAGTGAATCAATACTTATGCTGATAGAGGCAAAATGCTTCCACACACACATACACACGCACACACACACACACTCAAACACACACACACACACTCACACAAACACACCAAACACACACAAACATAGATAGATAGATAGATAGATAGATAGATAGATAGATAGATCCTGACCTAGCATCTCGGTTGTAATCACTTTCCCACCACCGTAAGATTGCTTCCCTTTGCCTTTTCTATAAATACTTTCATGGTAATTGTTCGGATGAGCTCTACGCTATAGCACCTAGACTTTATGTATTTAATTGCCCACATTAGCAACTAGGTCTCATCAATTTACAGTTCAATTGGCCAGATGTAACCATAAGTTATGTGCTAACAGTTTCTGTTCTTACTTGTCGAACGCTCTTCCAGCTGCCTGGTTTCCAGTTAACTTTGATCTTCAAAAATTTAATTGTGATATCAATCGTTTTTTACCGTCTTTCTGATTACTCTTCTATTGTTCTCACTTCTTAGTAATGCTTTTGTTTGCTGTTCTTTAACACCTTGTATCATAGTGGCTTTACTGTCTTGCTTGGGGTAATTTGATTAAAAAAGTAAAGATAAATCAATAAATATTCATGCATATATGAAGAGATAAAAATATATAATATATATAATGGGCATAGATCAGTATATCGTTATTCAGCTAACTTGATATGAAAACACCAAGAGTTTCTTATTTAATTGTGGAAAGAGAGAGAGAGAGAGAGAGAGAGAGAGAGAGAGACAGACAGACAGACAGACAGACAGACAGACAGACAGACATAAATTGAGACATATATAGAGAAACAAGAATACTGACAGACAGACTGGCAGATTTTAAAATATGCATGTGCGAGAATGTGGAAAAGAGAGACGAACGGAGCGGAAAAGGTGAGAGAGGACGTTGTTAAAAAAAACAAAAACAAAAACAAAACAGAAAATAAAACAAACAGATGAAGCTAATAAAACTAGTTTAGGCCATTAATTTCCTCTTAGTTACTACTGAATTTGAAAAAAGAAACCACAAAAAAAAAAAAAATTCAACAAAAACAAAAAAAAAACGAATCGAAAACAAATATTTGGTCTTTAATTGTGAAAGCCGCGGAAAATTTGATGTCCTTTTTTCTAGAAAATTAAAAGCATTTAGTTAATCTAGTCATATGCGTGAAAATAGAAAATGCTCAAAATTCCAAAAGCAATGCAAAATAGCGAAATACAAAGCAGAAAATCCGCTCAAAAGAAAAAATCACAACTAAACAGAAACTATAAAAAAGGCGTAAATCTAAATTCTAAAATGATAAAGCGAAAATGGTTACACACGCATTCCCACACATATGCGCTAACACACGAACACAAACATATATATATATATATATATATATATATATATATATATATATATATATTTACCCTTCGCAAACACGTAGACAAACACAGACGAATATATATATATATATTCGCCTGTGTTTGTCTACGTGTTTGTGAAGTATTATTTCAAAATCGAAACAAGACCCGCAGCAATATGCACTCACACATACTCATAAATACACACATATATAAATAATAACATATATACGAACATACATGCTCAAATACACATGCACGCGTTATATATATATATGTGTGTGTGTGTGTGTGTGTGTGTGTGTGTGTGTGTGTGTGTGTGTGTGTGTGTATGTGTGTGTGTGTACGGGCCCGTGCAGAAACATGCGCACCGAGGCGTATAAAGTCAAGTCACGGCGGGAAAAATGCCCAAAACCAAAAATCGAATTGTCAATTTCAGTAGGACAAAAATATATGATAAATATTAGATAAAAGCACATAAGATATAAAATGATCAGAGATGGCTAGTACATTGCATTTAACGAGCGACACTAAAATTTTGTTAAATAAAATCCTAAAAAACAAAATAAAAAACAAATAAACTAAAATGGTTGCTCATCAGCATCTTCCTCATAGCAGCAGCAGCAGCAGCAGCAAAACTGGCAATACTTTAAGTTATTCTCACACACACACGGCAAGTCTTGACACCCTCAGACACGCGCGTTACACCCACGCATTTACACGCGTATGCACACATAGAAAATAATTTAATAACTTTCTAAACAAACAAACATCGCCGAATCTTCCATTTTTTTTTTTGTGAAATCATTTCTAAAATGCAGCATCCTGAAGTTGATGTCAACTTTGACGTAGACGACGCCATATTTGCAAAAGAGTTATTGTCGGTCATTTTGTGTTAAAAGACGAGCGTTTGACAACTCTTAGTGGTTGAGTGCTTGCAAAAGAAAAAAAGTTAACACTTAATATTGAAGCATCAAAGAATGAAGACAAATAAACGGATAAACGAACAAAATAAATTATAAATCAAAGAAAAATGTGATTGACAGAGTAGGATATAGGAAAAATGGCAATAAGGAAAGAGAGAGAGAGAGAGAGAGAGAGAGAGAGAGAGAGAGAGAACGAATAAAAGTTGGATAAAAACGAGAGAGAAGAAAGAATCGAGACAAATATATGTTAATAAAACGAAAAAGAAGAAATATATAGAGACGAAAAAGAAGAGTAAAATTTAATAAAAGAGAAATTAAAAAAAGATTAAGTATTTACTAAGCTTTTCTAATTATAAGAATTTTCATTTAGGAAGAGTGGGTTTCGACATCCTTCTAATTGTCAATGCCCTTCTCTGTTACTCTCTAAGACACGGGTACCCAAACTGGGGTACATGTACTCCCAGTAGTACATTTATACTCTTCGGTGTGTGTGTGGGGGTATATTGACTCTGAGAGAATAACTGCTACTGTACAATACATGATGTAATCTCCATCCAAACTTCACAATACTAAACCTGCTATTCGATCACTGTTGTTATTTCCATCAACATGGCTGTTAGAGTCAGCTTTTTCAATGTTAGAATCAAATCAAAGTTTCTGAGCACGATTTTCGTTGTGCCATTGCTAAAGTTTCCCATCAAATAAGTGAACTTGTTACACCCCCCCCCCCCGCAAAAAACAAAAAAAACCCCAAAAAACTAACAAACAAAAAGAATGTGAGCCCATGCTCTTACAGCTGTAACCATTCGAAATCGATCAAGGTTCTTCACAGCAATCTTGTTATTTTTATTTTAGCAGTAGTTTTTCCTTCAAAAAAACCTTTTAGAATTTACTGCAAGTAACCCCCACCAATCCGAAATACGATTCGGCTTTAAATAACCTAAAAAGGGTTGATAAACCGTAAAAATAATTCAATCAATCAACACTCTTAGCATCTGTGTCATCTGATCCTTAATTCATTTATTCACACTTCTACACAACCGCGCAGTACGATATCCACTACTTTCCTCGGCTTCTCTTACATTCGATAAGCCTTGTCAGTGTTAAGATATCTAAGCTTTCTTTCCACACTATTCTTCTTTTATGTGCACATTTTTAGAACGTTGTCGATTTGGCTCTCCACAACTTCTTTTCTTTTACTATTTACCATCACTAGTTCTTTTATTTACCATCCATTCACACAAAATTGCGAACTCGGTTACTCGCTGTTTCCTCCTACATCTCTTGCTTTCAGTATGTCCTGTGAGTGTTAGATTCTGCAAGCGATCTTTCTTCATTGTGTGTCTCAGAAATTCCAACTGTAACTTTCTGATTGTAATTATAAATTTTTGCGTTGCTCCAGTTTTCTTTTAGACGTTCTCGTTGGTCACCTGTTCTGTCCATGGTATTTAAAACATTTGTTGGTAGAACCACATTTCTGTCGCTTCAAGTCACTTCTTCGCCTGTGATGAAGTTTTCAACATTCAATGCAATATGAAAGATTACATAGGAATTCATAACTGTTTTGTTTCTAACGAAATTTTTGTGTCTCTTGCTGTTTTGCTTAGATTCTGGAAAACATATTTTGCTATTCCGATGCGGCTTCCGATTTCGTTGTCAAAGTTTTCGTAGTCTGTAAACGGTACTGTGGAGATAGCTTTGTACTTGTTTGATGTTAACATCCCAGTACATAGCTTATACATTGAGATACCTCTCTTAATGGCAACCATATATTCTGTATTTTTATAGTTAGTATTTAGTCATTTTTCCTCGATTTTCATTGCTACCTCGTTTAGGAGTATTGCGGTTTTCTGAGTCCGCTTGTAGTGCTAAAATTATATCCGTTGGTAATAAATACAGGCAGATCTTTTAGTTTCAGGATCATCTCGCTATATAGGTTGAATAAATCCTCATTGTATTCTGAAAGTTCAACCATCCTTTTGTGATTGTTAGCAACAGCTTCTTAATAGTTCCTCTTCTCTTTATAACTTCCTTATTTATCACATGTTTGATCCATAGTATGCGCATCAGTGGAAACACATCTTCATCATAAAGAAAAAACTTTCCTTTATTCACTGCCATATAAGACCGATATTAAGTGTCAGTTCTTAAAAAAGAAAAAACGAAAAAACTCGGCTGGAATACCGATACTGGTACATTAGTTTTTTAAATCAATTCACTCCAGAAAAGGCGATAATACCGCTTAGACGTAAGGGGGCTATTAGAAGTGAAATAGAATGAACACACTTGAGAGAGAGAGAGAGAGAGAGAGAGAGAGAGAGAGAGAGAGAGAGAGAGAGGAGGTTAGTTTGCCACTAGAGCTAAAGTACGAAGCACCCAGTACGGATCGAACTCTCTTTTCAGAATCACTCGCTGATATGACCTCATACTGGTTGCTTATATGATCTGTAAACATGGAAGCTTGCTGACAACGTTTCTCGTATAAAAGAAATTAGGTTTTCTTAGTTTATTTCTAATTGGCACCGATGTCCAGTATTCAAAACCTGCTGAATCCCAAGTAAAACAAGCTCTTTTCACTTGCACAATCAACTCACTCTTTTCTTTCGTTAGTCTTATTTTCAGTGTGATCTTCTTTTCTGCATATTTTAAAAAGAATAAAGAATTTAATACCCGCCCCAACATGAAAAAAAAAAAAAATTAAAATCAAACAACGAAGAGAAATAACACCGAACGCTTCTGCTAATCTAATATTTACATGATATAGTACATAGTGGGCTCGCACTATGGATTAAGTGGTTCTGAAAACCCCTGAATAATTTTCAGCTAAGTTATGGAACTTTATTAACATTATGTGTTCTTCAGCGGAAGACCGAAGGTAAACTTTCACATTTTTATTTAAAGTGTACATCTAGAAACTTTGAGCGGCAATGAAGAACCAAAAACTAAAAAGTGCTTAGATTTTTCATTTAGCCCATTTAAACTACTTGCGAAGAAAATTCCACTACCAAAAATGCATTCTGAACAGCCGAAATTACGGATATAGGGGTTTAAATGCAAGAAAAGTTATAGCAAAACCTGATATGTGATCCCCGGCATATACTGACAACTACGATTAATGATGAAATTGATTTGTAAATTAATTACACACTTACTAAATATTTTCCCAAGAGGATTTTCATTAGATTTTACAAATTAAAATTGTTTAAATACTTGAAAAATTGCTCTAGAAAAGATAATAATTTAAAAGAACTTTTGTTTGCGTTTATTCGTTGTTGGGTGTTCAGAGCAATATATGGCAAAAATTTGTTATTCATGGAGCAATTAGTTTTTAAAAACTATACATTTAATTGATATAGATAATTAAAAAAAGTGTCAGCTTAAACCTATGTTCAAAATCTCTGTATAAGAGTCATATCATCACCATCATCATCGTCTTCAGAACACACGAGTAAGAAAGGCTCGACTTATCATTGGTGAAACAAAGAACATAAGTGCGGAACTGTTATGCAATATATGCCGGCGAATGCTGAACAATCTCTTCACAGATATATAAGGGACTTGAAGTAGCAGAAATGTGGTTCTACAGAAGGATGCTGAGAATATCATAGACATGTAAGCAACGATGAAATTTTAGAGAAAATAAAACCTAAAAGGACACTTATACTTAACATCAGGAAGAGACAGTTGGAATTTTAAGGGCATATAATAAGGAAAGAGGACTTGAAGAATTTGACACTCACGGGATATATTAAAGACAAGACAAACAGAGGAAAGCAACGAATAACCTGCATAACGAGCTTGTGTAAACGTTTTTGTTTTGAAAAGGATTTAGAAGCGATAGCAAAACACCATAATTGTAGAGCAACGTGGTCGCCTAAAAGAAGACAATTTAGACTATAGTATTTTTAGTGTCTCACAAGGACAGCAGAAAGGTGAGAATAGCAGTCCCAAATGAGGATTAACGTCATGTTCAGAAACAGTTTCTTTTTTTGCTAATATACCTTAGCATCTGAATCGGTCCCTCTGATCGAATGGCCAAATGGTCAGAATTAACGTAAAGTTTTAGAGACAACACTAAAGCAGAAAAAAGTCTTTGTCATTCATATTAACCTATCGAATTTGTTTGAACTTTTTGTTCGTTTTCTTTCTTGTGAAATTGCCTTTCAAGAAACACCAATGCCAGGAGATAGTCGCCAAGTCCCGAGGAATTCGATTTCGTCAGTTAAAAAATGTGTATGAATTTAATCAAAACGAACAAAAGAAAGCAAATACAAATATCAGCGTTGTAATAACGCGAGGCAAATGGGAGGGAGAAAATAATTATGACAGAATAAAGAGAGAGAAAGAAAGCGAGTGAGAGACGATATATAGAAAAAGAAGAAACGGTAGACAAGTAAAGAGAAAAAGAGGGGGGGGGAAAGTGTTAGAGGGAAGAAAGAGGGAGAAAAAAGGGAAAACAAAGAAGGTAAGAATTTTAAAAAAGAGAAAAAAAGAAGAGGAATAGAGAAAGTAAAGAAAGGGAAATAAAGAGAAATAAAGGGGATAAAAGAAAAAGATTAAAAAGTAAGAAGAAAGAGGATTGATAAGTAAAAGAAAGCAAGAGAGTAAAAAGTGGAGAGAAAGAAAAGGTGAAATTGTAAAAAAGTGGGGAAAACGGATGGATGGAGAATAAAGAGGGGACAAAACGTAAGAGGAGAGGGAAGGGAGATGAAATAGATAGATAATGAAGACGCTAATATAAATAGATAATGAAGAGCTTGATATATATATATATATATATATATATATATATATAGATAATGAAGAGCCTGATATAGTTAGATAGATACATAATAAAGAGACTGAGATAGATAGATAGATAGATAGATAGATAGATAATGAAAAGACTGATTTAGATAAATAGATAGATAGATAGATAGCTAGATAGATAGATAATGAAGAGCCTGATAGAAATAGATAAATATGTAATGAAGACACTGATATAGATAGATAAATAGTTAATGAAGAGACTGTTATAGATGGATTGATAGATAATGAAGAAACTGATATAGATATATAGTTAATGAAGAGACTGATACAGATAGATAGGCATATATATATATATATATATATATATATATATATATATATAGATAGATAGATAGATAATTAAGAGATTGATATAGATAGACAGATAATGAAGAAACTGATACAGATATATAGTTAATGAAGAGACTGAGATAGATAGATAGGCATATATATATATATATATATATATATATATATATATATAGATAGATAGATAGATAGATAATGAAGAGACTGATATAGATAGATTGACAGATAATGAAGAGCCTGATAGAAATAGATAAATATGTAATGAAGACACTGATATAGATAGATAAATAGTTAATGAAGAGACTGTTATAGATGGATTGATAGATAATGAAGAAACTGATATAGATATATAGTTAATGAAGAGACTGATATATATATATATAGATAGATAGATAGATAATGAAGAGACTGATATAGATAGATTGACAGATAATGAAGAGACTGAGATAGATAGATAGATAGATAGATAGATAGATAGATAGATGAAGATAATATATATATATATATATATATATATATATATAGAGAGAGAGAGAGAGAGAGATAATGAAGAGAATGATTTAGATAGTTAAGTAGATAGTTAATGAACAGACTGATATAATAGATAGATAGATGTTGAAGAGACTGATATTGATATTCAGATAGTTAATGAAAAGTCTGATAGATAGATACACAGACAGACAGATAGATAGATAGATAGATAGATAGATAGATAATGAAGGGACTGATTTAGATAGAAAGATAGTTAATGATGAGACTGTTATAGGTAGATATATAATGAAGAGATTTAGATAGATAGATAGATAGATAGATAGATAGATAGATAGATAGATAGATAGATAGATAGATAGAAGAGTGAAAGAATTAATAACATAAAAACTGTGTAAATAAAAAGAAGTGGAATGTGTCTCTGTGTATGCATGTTCCCAGGAACTGGAATGAGACTGATTGAGAGAACTCCACAGAAATAGAGGCAAGCTGAGAGTGATATAAAAGATGAAAGTGAGTGTGGGGTGAGATGGGTCTGCGAATGATGTAATTAAGTGCTGACAGAAGCTAGGTTGTTGCAAGAAAACAAAGGAAAAGTTTAGACAAAGCATATAGAAAAATTGTAAGGGGGATGGAAAAAGAAAAACTCACTTTAATAATAACGACAGGAGATAAAGTAAAAGCAAAAAGAAAAAAATAGCAAAAACATATCAGAAATTAGGTAGACAAAAGGAAAATATTATAGAAAATAGGAGTACAAATGTACAGACAGATAAATATTATTATGCATATTTACAGACCGAGGGTCATAGATTCAGATAGATAGATAGATAGATAGATAGATAGATAGATAGATAGATAGATAGACTTGAACATACCAAGATAGTTCAATATATAACAAGATAGATATGAACAGAATAAGAAAGATAAATGTTAATGGTAATACTGTTTCCTTATGAGGAAACGGGATTCTATGATCGGGCCTCTAGTACCACTGTCTGTTAAAAATTATAAAATCTATTGAAACAATAGTTGAGGAAAATATGTTTAAGCTCAGTAGACGTTTAGCCACATAGATGTGAACAGACTCCACTAACAGATACCTTATGAGGGTCGAACTCACTACACAGTGTCAATAGCTTCTACCAGGATAAACTTGCTAACCATTACACCAAGTCGAAGTGTATAGATAGATAGATTCGAATGTACCAAGATAAGTCAATAGGTAGTAAAATAGATATAACTGAACATACGCGCGTGCACACACACACACACACACACACACACACACACACACACACACATATATATATATATATATATATATATATATATATATATATATATAAATTGATTCGATTTGTACGCATTATCAACCCTTTACAGGTTATTTCATGACAAGATGTTTTTAGATTATAACAATTTATTTTTTTGGTGGGGGTAATAATCTAGTGATACAAGTCTAGCAAAATAACCCTTACCTAGTGGGGAGATAGGTATTTGCATGTACGTGCATATAATCAACCCAACTGGAATTGGAACTCGGATCTCGGATTAACAATTCATTACCATTATTTATTTCACCATCGCACATCCAAGCTTAGAGCACCTTGTATTCCTAAGCAGTCACCCATCTAGGTTATAACCAGGATCGTATCGTACAGGAATGTTCGTTTCCACACACACACACACACACACACGCACACACACACACACACACATATATATATATATATATATACATATGCATACACACATATATATATACAAAGATACATACATACATATACAGATATATACATATACATATGCGTATATATATACATACATTCATATATACATTCATATATACGTACATATATACATATATATACGTATCTATCTACATAGGTATACGTATCTATATAGATATATACTTATGTATACATGCGTATATATATCTATGCATTTATATACATATATATATATATATATATATATATATATATATATATGCATATAAATCAAATAAATAGAACGATAGATACTTATACCAATAGATAGATACATAGATAAATAGAAAGAAAAAGAAAATAAATAAAAAAGAATGTAAATGTTAATAAAAAGAATTAAAAAACAAACAAACAGAGAAATTAGAAAGAGAGCCGGGGTGTTCGGGAAGGATCGGTTGTAAAGTCATTTGGTTTGAGTCCAGTAAATTACAGTATATGAAGAAATGATAATTACATTTATGAATCAAAATTAATAGCTGTTTCTCGCTTGCGTCTTCGCCCAGTTACTTATATGCAAATCTATTTTATGTATATTGTGTCACAGAAATACGTTGAAGATACAAGTGGCCAGCTTCGGTTTGGTTAGAAGTGCAACAACAACAACAACAATAATAATATTAGTGATAATGGTAATCGTGATGATGTTGTAGAACATAAAAACGTAAGACAGTATTTACATTATTCGGACTATTGTCTTCGTCTTTGTTGCCATTTGTACAACGTTTCAGTCGACGTACGTTCTAGCCTTCTTCGGGTGCTAGGAATTTCGAACCGAACCCTTTATTACAATCACTGGGGTATATCATCCTCATTCCCCCATTCATGGCCCAGTGGATATTGACGTTGGTTAGTTCCTGACTTAACTCTTAGAGTTGTGAGTTCAATACCAGGCCACAGCCATGGTGAACAAGTAACTTGCAGGGTTAGAGGATGATAACTCATGACTTTCAATCGAGGCTTTACGCAAGGAATGAGGATGATATATCATTACTACTAATGAGAATAATCAATGAGTGAATAATAATAATAATAATAATAATAATAATAATAATAACGTCAAGTTGAATTTATCGCTACTACTTGTGTGGAAGCTCGATTGATGATGATGAAGAAGAAGAAACAATGACCCGCAATACGAATAAGAAGAAATCAAATGTAGAAAGATTGAAGAAAAGCAGAATAATAAGAAGTCAAAAGAAGACGTAGACGTTGAAAAGCAAGGAAAAAAAAAAAAAAAAAAGAAACAAGACGTAATAAGAACGGGAATAATTATGATAATAATAACAAAGAGAGGGAAAAAAAGAAAATCGCATAATATCAACGACAACAACAACCATAATAAATAGAAGGAGAAAGAATAGAAAACGATACATGGAAGTTAATAAACGAGAGAGGAGGAGACCACGAGAATTCGAATGTGTGCGAAGAAGAGACATACGAACGAGGTAAGAATAGGTACAGGGTGAAATAGAATAGAAAGAAGAATAAAAAACGCAAGGAAAAAAAAAGTCGAGAATGTGTTACGTTCTTCAAAAATAGGTAGTCATGACTAAATATTGTGTAGCATCTTTTCTTTCTAATAACAGATATCCAATAATTAAATTAAACAAAATGCAATTAAATAGGTTTGAATTTAAAATTCAATGAAATTATTGTGCACGTTGCCAAGAATGAAAAGGAAACGCCAAGATGTGGCGCCAACTTTACATTTGGCAGCTATTGGATGAAATCGAATAATCCTAAATTTGAAATTTAAATTTGATTGGTTCTTGTAAACGGATCAGAAAAGACATAGGTGATTGAATAGTGAGAACAGTCTGGGAGATGCGCACTGGTGAATAGAACGAGGACAGCGTTCAAACTTTTTGCTTAGTCAAAATTTGGAAAACTTAAGTATTATTTGCAACATATATATATTGTTTGCCGAGAGTGATAATGTTAGAGAATAAGAAGGTAGATCAATAGAACAAGTCATCTATCTATCTATCTATCTATCTATCTATCTATCTATCTATCTATCTATGTAGTTGTGCAGGCTGGCTGGTTGGCTGGCTATCTATCTATCTATCTATCTATCTATCTATCTATCTATGTAGTTGTGCAGGCTATCTATCTATCTATCTATCTATCTATCTATCTATCTATCTATCTATCTATGTAGTTGTGCAGGCTATCTATCTATCTATCTATCTATCTATCTATCTATCTATCTATCTATCTATGTAGTTGTGCAGGCTATCTATCTATCTATCTATCTATCTATCTATCTATCTATCTATCTATCTATCTCTGTAGTTGTGCAGGCTATCTATCTATCTATCTATCTATCTATCTATCTATCTATCTATCTATCTATCTATCTATCTATGTAGTTGTGCAAGTTATCTATCTATCTATCTATCTATCTATCTATCTATCTATCTATCTATCTATCTATCTATCTATCTAGTTGTTCAGGTGGTGTAATGTTAGCAGTTCGAGATGAGAGATCTGCCAAACAAATTTAAATTCCGGCCGTTACATTCATTTTCACAGAAATGGCGTTGGGGAAATTATAAATCCAGATCTTCTTCCTCTACCTATGTGTTAAGTAGAAAAACTAGACTGTGTAATAAATATAGGTTGCCGTACCATATTAAGGACATCCCAATGACTATTTTTGTTAGTGCCATTAGACTCTAATACCACAATATTACGACTCTATGCTTTATATAGCAAGTAGACTTGACTGGGTGAATTGCTTGTTCCTCGCTCAATTGGTGTTGAATTTAGAATTGTCTTTTTATCAAACTAATTTCCCTGCTAGTTAACCCATAACTGGAGAGAGAAGAGATTGATTTTCTACGCGCCGTTTAAATATGGCGTAAGGCCGAAAGTATGGTGTACCCAGTGAGGATCAAACTCACTACTTAGTTCTTGCGAGACGAACTTGCTAACTTGCTAACCATTGTACCGCGTCAAGATGCCCCAAACAAGAGAAAGAGAGAAGAGATTGATTCAGATATTTACTAAAGATATTTGTGCGAATCTGTATGTAATGTACTCTGCAATTTTAACTTGGCAGGCCGGTTTCAATCACCTCGCAAATAACACTCAGCCTTGGAATATATTCACCGCGTAGATATATATATATTAAGATGGATATGTTTAATATTTTTCTAATCGTTGATTTAAATTGTACGTAATGTTAAAGTAGTTCTTATAAAATATTATAATATTAAAAATAGTTAATGAAATCTTAAGATACTAAATTTGTTTTCAAAAATCTTATTATGTTCAAATAGGGTTTAAAAACATGTTAAATAGTTCTTATAAAATCTTATAATGTCAAAATAGTTCTTACAAAATCACAGTTTTAGACGACAGATTTGAAGGAATCTGTTAATTCTTTCTGCAAAAACGCTAGAATGTTGAAAGTTGAAAGGAAATATATTGTTCAGACGCTGACAGAGATCAGTGTTACAGAATGAAAGCGATCGAAAATATTCTATTAAGACAATGGCTTTTCTAAAGAGGCAAAAGTTAATAGCACTAGATTCGCCAGACATGTGGCAAGTTTCAAATAAAACATTTGAACATTTGTGGAATTTGCTGAAATTAAAAGTAAGAACGAGCATCCAACATAAAATATGTAAACAGTTGCATAGTCTCGGACTGTAAAGAACATTACTGTGACTGTAACAATCTGGTGTAGTCAATATTTCCAAGAATATGAGACGGTGAAAAAATAGGATTTAAAGATAAATTCTGATGTTTACTCCTTCGAACAACCATTCGCAGAAAACAAATCCGGTCAAACCAAATACTGATTTTAAACAAACATTTTTTATGAGGTGTACTCATTCTTCAAATGTGTGGTCGGGTAACGCTTATAAGCGATGCAATAAAAGTGTTTTTTTTTTTTGGTAAATCCACGTACACGGATTTGTATTTAGATAAATACTAATATATATATATATATATATATATATATATATATATATATATAAAATAAAACATATAATTATATTACAAACATTTTCCGTACTTGTAATACAAACATTACCTAAAACACGCCCGACTGCTTCCATGTTCATGTATGCTTGAATAAACTCAGCAAATTTAATATTTAAGTGTGAATATATATATATATATATATATATATATATATATATGTGTGTGTGTGTGTGTGTGTATGTGTGTGTGTGTGTGTGTGTGAATGTGGTTGGGGAATAGTTACCCATATATATATATATATATATAGTTAAAGAAAAAATAAACGTTGGTGGGACCAATGGGCAGCTTTGCAAAACTTAAACTCTTATTCAGATAGAGTCTGGATAAAAGACGACAAAAATGAAAAAAGCCCTGAAAGCAAACTTACCTGCTCAGGGAAGCAATGTGCTTGATGCCTAGATTACCTAGAACGATTAAAAGAAAAAAAAAACTTGAGTTTTACGCAAGGCGATCTTCATATCAGTGCGTGTTTGTGAGTATGTGTGTGTGTGATAAAGTATTTACTCTCTCTCTCTCTCTCTCTCTCTCTCTCTCTATATATATATATATATATACTACATTTCAGAGCGTATATATCTGTGTGTGCATGTAATATCTATATATTAAAGTGCGAAAATGTTCTTGGTTCAACCAAAATTATTCCAAAATAATTCTAAGATTTGGTAAGAATTTGGCAAGTGATTAAGTCCAATATATTCTCGTATATCTGTTTTAGTTTATATGTATATATGAATAACTATTTACTCTCCCAACACACACACACACACACACACACACACACACACACACACACACACACACACACACACACACACACACACACACACACATTTATACGGCAAAATATTTATATTGATATTCCGTTTAAAATGACGGCAACATATATAATAATGTAGCTACTAGTAATTACCATGAATTCTTCTTCTTCTATGTGCTCTGTCCCTTCAGAACGTAGGCGATCATGGTTCTCCACATCTCCCTATTCCTGGTGGCTCTTAGTATGTTTGCTCCTGTTACACCTCGCAACCCCCGTTTCGTCATCCACTTGATCAGGCCCTGCAAATATATTATCCGCTGTCTTCCTTTGTCTCTTTTCCCTTCTTTTTGGCCTGTCAGTATCAGGTTCTCCAAGCTCTCCTTCTTCATTGCATGTCCCAGGAACTTTAGTCGTCTCTTCCTGATGCTCAATATTAATGTTCTTTTCGTTGCCATTCTTTCCCAAACTTCATCATTGCTTACATGTTCGGTCTATGATATCCGCAGTATCCTTCTGTAAAATCACCTCCTTCAAGTTCTTTCCTCATCTTCGATGATATTGTCCAGCATTCACTGCCGTATTGAAGAACTGACATCCCATATCAATCTAGCACTCTCTTCTTTGTTTCTAGGGAAATTTTCCTGTGTCTTAGAACTTTACTCAGCTTCTGGAACGCGTCCTTCGCCATGCCAATTCGCCTTCGGATCCATGTGTCGCACTTTCCATCTCCTGTTAGAACACTTCCTAGGTATTTAAATTTTTGTACTTGCTTGATTCTGGTATTCCACACCTGTATTTGGCATTTTGGGTTGCATCTTTTGCTGATGATCATGCATTCAGTTTTCTTGGGTATCAGAAAAAAACTCCTGAGCGTGAGAGGAGGAAAATATAATCTATCTATCTATCTATCTATCTATCTATCTATCTATCTATCTATCTATCTACAAGTATAGCGTAGGTAAGGATAAAATAAAATTCCGTATCCAAAGAAACGCTATTCTTAAAAAGTGCTCAATACAAAGTAGAGCAATTAATATTTATTAAAAATTTATAACATAAATATGTTATAATGTCACTACAAAAGTAGCTATTCTGTTTCGACACTACTTGTGCCTTATCAAGTGATGAGGTTTTTTCATATTAAAGAGTTTTAAAAGGTTCAAGACTAGCCAAACCCCTAAATCAGAGAGGCATTGATATATAGACAGTGTCGACCTATCAAATAAAGCAATTTCTAATTTGAAGACTATTAGAATAGACTAATAAATTGTTTTTGAGTCTGTTCTAATATTCTTCAAATTAGTAATTACTTTATTTTGATTAATCCTCACTGTCTATATAACAATGCTTTTTTGATTAAGGAGGTTTGCCTAGTCTTGAAACTTTTCAACATGAAAAAAACCTTATCACTTGATAAAACCCAAGGAGTGTCGAAACAGAATAGCTATTTTGTAGTGACATTATAACATATTTATGTTAAAATTCTAAATAAATATTAATTGCTCTACTTTGTATTGAGCACTTTTTAAAGAATAGTATTTCTTTGGATACGGAATTTTATTCTATCTATACCTCTTCTATGCTTATATATATATATACATATATATATATACACACACACACACACACACACACACATATATATATATATATATATAAATAACTACATAATAATTTTTATTATAGTAGAGAGTATATATATATATATATATATATATATATATCTATATCTATATACGTTCATTTTTTTTATATATATTTCATAGTCTTTTTATATAAATACACTTTTAGTGTTTTTTCTGTATTCCTTTCTCTCTCTCTCTCTCACACACACACCCACCCACCCACACACACACACACACATATATATATATATATATATATTAAGCATGTATTTGGTTACGTGGTTTGCATTTCATCTTTGCAATTGTCGTCTTAACGTCATTTTCCCTACGGTTAAAATACAACACAAGTCTAAAAAGAATAGAAAAGGCGGTAATTTTATTTGTTTTCCTCTTTGTCTCGAATGTGTTTCGTAAGTCAAATTACCACCTTGACACACGTCTTCTGCTTCTTGTATTTAATGCTGTCGATATTATGGAACCGAAGATAAAAAATATCAAAGTTGAAAAATAATATTCTAACGATGGAATAAGAGAAAAAAAAACGTGAAAAAGAAAGTAGTATTGGAACAATTGGGATGAAAAATAAAAATAAGTGAAAAAATAGAAGAATTGATTGGAAAAAATGGATTTGATGAAGAAAAAGTTGGAAAGGAAGTATAAATGCGATAGAATTTTAGAATACTGAAATATAGGCCAAACTTGTGTTGTATGAGGC
Source organism: Ascarosepion bandense (assembly GCA_037127315.1). Lineage (NCBI taxonomy): Eukaryota > Metazoa > Mollusca > Cephalopoda > Sepiida > Sepiidae > Ascarosepion > Ascarosepion bandense. The sequence goes on from JBBBDQ010029239.1 coordinate 676,617, forward strand.
AAATATACAGACATAGGAGCAAAATGAATTTTCTATTAATGTAAAGAATAAAACAAGGAAAAATAACGAAGGCAATCATGCGTGAAGTAAAGAATATGATTAAAAGTGGTTATAAAAAAGTAATTCTACTTCTGTCCCATAAGGAATAACACATTTGCATTCACATTGCATACACTAAATATAGCAAATAATACAGAACAGCGGTCGTCTCGGCATAACGTAATGCTTAACGAGCTAGTCTCGTTGATCGGTACTACTGAGAAGTGAGTTTGATTTTCACTAGGTGCTATGTATCTGTGTCCTGTAGTTCTTAGAGAGAACAATTCTTCTTCGAAACTTGGCGCTACATAATCGAAAACAAAGAACTGTACAAAATAACCGAAATCGTATCTACATTATTTACACGACTCTGTTGTCCTCATCTTTATTGCCATGTTTATGACGTTTCGACCGTAAACTTGTATTTTGAACCGCACCCTTTATTTTGATCATTCAGTATACCATTTTCAAGATTTCTAGCATTTGAAGAAGGCCGAAGCCTACAGCGACCGAAACGTCGTAAACGTGCCAGTAAAAATGATGACAACAGTCCGAATAGTGTAAATAATGTAAATACTACGTCATCTTAGAAGTATAGACAAATACAAAAATTGTATCATTTGAGCACATTCAACAACAACAGTAACAAAAACAACAACAACAAAAACACCTAAAATGGATAGCACATATAACTCGAAGAGAAAATAACGACAAAATCAAGATTTTGACTTTATATACTACTTCAAACAAAAGGTTAGGAAGGAAACCTCCATCAATACTGGAAAATGCGATAACAACAAGTGGACTTGAGAAAACTTCTTCTTCTATGTGCCCTGTCCCTTCAGAACGTAGGCGATCATGGTTTTCCACGTCTCCCTATCCCTTGTGGCTCTTAGTATGTTTGCTCCTGGCAACCCCCGTTCCGTCATCCACCTGATCAGGCCCTGCAAATATGTTAAACGCTGCCTTCCTCTGTCTCTCTTTCCTTCTATCTTGCCAGTCAGTATCAGGTTCTCCAAGCTCTCCTTCCTCATTGCGTGTCCCAGGAACTTCAGTTGTCTCTTTCTGATGCTCAGTATTAATTTCCTTTTCGTTGCCATTCTTTCCAACACCTCATCGTTGCTTGCATGCTCAGTCCACGATATCCGCAGCATCTTTCTGTAGAACCACATTTCCGCTGCTTCCAGTTTTGTCCTCATTTTTGATGATATTGTCCAGCATTCACTGCCGTATTGAAGAACTAACATAAAACTATTTTTCTGAAAAATTGTTTTAACAGAAAGATTTTATAAATATCAACCGAAAGTAGCACTGGCTTCTCGGTCAATGAATCCCAAATGTTTCCTGAAAATGAAACAGTTAATATTTTCATATGCTAAACTAAGATGATGATGAGGCTCCACGATTTCCTATCTTTTGAAACTGTTTTTCTCTTTATTATTACCGTAGCACCTGTTCTGTATTTACATAATTTAGGTAGGTTACTTGATATTTCTCTCTGTCCCCATTGACTTCAAGATATCCCATGACGCTCGGTATTTAGGTATAAAAGGGCGTCTAGTGTTAGTTTAGTTGGCAATTACTACTAATTAGTGAGTATAATCGTCACTAGACGCCCCATGTCTGTGGTCATGTGCCCAAAATTAAACCAACCTGAGTATATTAAAAACCAGTTTTATAAGACGCTTAGTATGTAAAAACAACTCTTATAGTTCATAAGTAGAAAGATATTTTGGCACTTTGAAATGCTTAACTTCATTTAATATGAGTAATTCAATTGTGTACCATCCAGTCAATAACTAATTCTGCACATGACGAATTCAATTTGTTAACCATTACGATGCCAGGAGGCATCTATTCGATGTTTTCTAATAGTGACACAAGAAAACAGTTGTGGGAAATTCGGTGGCAGTTGCACTGGCTTTTTTAAACGTTGTGACCTTCCAAGCTCTCCAAATTTTTGTCTTTATTATCTAGGAATTACCACGAGGAAAGATAGTGAAGTAGATTTCCATTGCATTTTCTACGATTTGAAGTTCATAAATTTTTCTTTTCTAAGATTGGGGTCCGTTTAAATTTAGTGTGCCTAACCCTTTTTGCGATTTTACCCGTAGCTGTGGAGAGAAAAAAGAGGAACTAATAACTTTTCTCAAAAGTGAAAGCAGTAAACTAGCAATGATTCTGAACTTACTACAGTACTCATTTTCCATAATGGCTAACTTGACAACAATTCTTCCGTGGAAATATAATCATTAAGTATTTTCTAATCTTAATATTTAGTCACAACAGTGAAATACCTAGTGAAGATCGTACTCATTATATTAAAGTCTACAATTGTTTTTTGCTATCTATTAAACTACAGATAAGTTTTCATTAGCTATTTATTAGTTTTTCCCTAATTTGACACAAGGATGGCACTCACCAAGGATCTTCCTCTTTACAGAATTTAGAGTTTGAAAGATTATCTTAATAAACCGTTGCTCCACGGTGGAACGTTTATTAGGTATTAAGGCTTACCTTAATCTGTCACAAGGCCTAGCTTGTTATACTAACCATTCTTCCTTGATTAGAGATAAAATGGATGGCAGAAAAAAAGAAGAGAAAACGCTTAACAGACGTAGTAAATTTAAAAAGAAAGAAAGAAAAAATTGCTGAATAAGAATGTCTGAATGAAAAAAGTTCAAATAAGGAGGATAAGGAAGAAAAGAAATTTGAAGAAGAGATTAAGGTCTCGAAAAAAAATTATGGAAATATAAAAGAGAGAAAAAAGAATAAAAACAGACAACACAAAAGAAGTAATAAATAAAAAGCATCAAATGAGAAAAAGGGAATAAAAAATGGATAAAAGTTAAGAGAAAAAATCACAACGAAAGTAAATGATCTAAGAATATTGAAAACAACAACAACAACAAAAACCAAAAAAAAAAAAAAATCAAAAAGAGCCAAGCAAAGTCCAAATCGACAAAAAATTGTAATTGTGTGAAAGGAAAGGAAAAGGAACTTTAATAAATACTGAAAAAATATATGTGCTGAAGGGAAACAGAACAACAAACGAATATTAAAAAAAATAATCAAACAAAATCAGCGCCATTAATTTGGCAATATAAAAAATTGAAAGCGGTAACATCAGTAAAAAAATGATTTAATTTTTTTTCATAACACTCGCCCAAAGGCTTTACAAGATGGCGGAACAGCCACGATAATTAGCGAGATTTAGAACGAGACTTGCGACTTACTGGAACCCCTGTTTCATTTTATGCAACTGATTTCTCAGCATCGACCGAAAATAAAAGAAAGAAGAAAAAGAGAAACACCCCATGCACACAAACGCGCACACACACATACACACAGATACACAGAAGAAAGCAAACATAATTGATTTGACGTTCTTAACATACATTCATATCATCTTGCATGTCAGCATAGTGCATGTTTATCCGTGCGACGAGTTCGTGTGAGCGCCACACCATTCACAGGTTTGTGCGCATGTGCATCAGGCATTATCAAATGAGCTTATAAAGTTCAGGTTTTTCGCATTGGGGTCGAGAAGAGGGAATGAGGGACGATTAGATGGTTGGTGGCGGGATTCGATGGTGATGGGGGTAAGAATTTCGGCTACAGATTAAGAATCATAAATTTCACTCGAGGAATTGATCTTTGGCATCACCATTAATTATTCAGACGGTTCTCACCTCAGCCAAATTCTTGAAACACGTATGCATATTGATATTTGCATACATGTAGCCACGCATATCCGTCGACTAAATTATATACATAATTTGATACACGAATCCGTGCACGCACGCACTCACGCACGCAGCACTCACGCACGCACGCATATATATATATATATATATATATATATATATATTAATGAAATGAAATATATATATTAATGAAATGAAATATATATATCAATGAAATGAAAGTGTGTAGCTTAATATTACATCACATTTTTAAAAGCGAAGCAACCGGTTTCGCTCCCACTCTTCAGGCCTCTACGGGAGATTCAAACTTATATTAAAATAACAATAGAATGTGTGGCGAAGAAAAAAAAGTGGGGGAAGGAAGAAGAAGAAAAAATGAATAGAAAACAAAGAGCTAGAGACTAATAATAGCGAGCCCCGACAAACATTCACGCTGTTTACACAGGGAAGGTTAGCGGTACCCCATATAAAAAGCGCCAACAGCACTTTGTGATGAATTATAGAGTGCGACCGGGACACATAAGTGAACCAGTCAACACTGAAATTAGCAGCACACTTTCTGTTATTTAGTATGTGCTAACATATGGCGAGGCGAACCGTAAGTCTTTGGGTGTGAGTCCTGATCTTAGTGGAAACATGCTGTTTAATTCCATGCACTGGGTATGTCCCCCTATGTAGTCGGCACTGCAACTACAATTATATTTATAAATAATAGAATTTATTTGATAAGTGGGGAGAGCATCCTGCACCCAGAACAAAACATAGGCCGGGTTTGAAAAACTGTACGGACCTCAGCTGAAAAAAACAAAAACAAAACAAAAGAAAAACAAAAAACAAAAAACAAAAAACAATGACGAACATTAGATTTTACAAAGCTAGGATCTGTGGAGACGTTTGATGCAACTACCTCAAGTGAAATAAACTTTCAGAAATCACTCTTGAAGTGGATAAAAAGTGAGGTTCTTTCTCAAGAAATTTTGAATGAAATTCGACCGTCTGGTTCAATTCGTCACTGCTTGTATGGGTTTCCAAAATTCCACAAGGATGGGGTACCGTTGAGACCAATTGTGTCAGTGGTTGAATCAGCCCAACGCAAAGTTTCCAAATGGCTGTATTTACTTTTGGAACTGGTATTGCAGCACTTAAGTGGATTTTGTTTAAAGGATTCTTTTTCATTTGTTGACCGTATCCGAAATTTGTCTTCTTCTGGTAACTACATGTGTTCTTTTGATGTCTGTTCTTTATTCACTTGTGTCTCTCTTCTGGAAACAATATTTGCTGCGATTTGCTTTATCACAGTTCGTTGTTTCCGCCTAGTATTCTTGAATCTGTATTTGTGGAGTTGATGAAATTTGCTACGTCGTCTGTTGAATTTAGTTTTGATAATACTATGTACCGACAGATTGACCCGGTTGCTATGAGTTCCCCTTTTGGTCCAGCACTGGCCAATATTTTTGTTGGCTTTCACCAGGAGAGAATATGTAGTAGTGCACTTCGTTCTTAACTGTATTGTTGATATATTGATGATACTTTTTGTTTATTTAATAATGAAGTTGAGGTTAATCAGTTTCTCTCTTTCCTTAATGGTATTCATCCAGCCCTTAGGTTTATGATTGATAAAGAATCTAATTCTCATCTAGCCTTCTTGGATGTCCTAGTACCTCGGACACGAACAACTTTTCTTACCTCAGTTTATATGAAACCAACATTTGCGGGGTTATATACACGTTGGAATTCTTTTGTCCTATAAAGCGTAAGGTAAACATTATTAGAACCTTAGTCCATAGGGCGTTACTGATACGTTCGAAATCTTTATCGGATGATGAAATCAACTTTGTGAAGTAAACCTTATGTGGTTTAGGATATCCACCTACTAGTGTTCATTTGGTTATCCGTGACACGATTGTGGAGTTCAGAAAGGTTAAACCCTGTACAGTTAAAAGGTGCGCTGTTTATCTTAGACTTCCCTGGATTGGATCCAAGTGTGAAAGCTTAACTAGATAGATTTCATCTAATGTCCGTCATTTGGAACAAACCCAATGAAAGGCAAGGTGTGATTCCTGATCTTAGTGGGAACATGTTTAATTCTCATGTTCAGGCGCTGAGTAGTTCTACCTATGTAGTCGGCACCGCAACTA